>JAODJX010000042.1:15427912-15440617 GCA_026776945.1 Isichthys henryi | reverse complement strand
AGAACATGCAAACTCTGCACACATGTGACCCAGGCGGAGACTCAAACCCGGGTCCCAGAGGTGTGAGGCAACAGTGCCAACCACTGCACCACCATGCCGCCCCAATTTTTAACATGGACATGGTATTTAAAAAATGTAGCCTACATAGTATTTTTTTCCTAATCAAAACAATTTGCCACAAACACATTTTGCCAATGACATATTTGCCATGTGTATGGACAGGCTCACTATCCTTGGGTATGGTTATTAAGTTGGTGTTCATATTTATGAATGCCATTGTGCAATCATGTACAAAAAATGTGGCAAGTGTGAAAGTCATTGTAGGTTACTGGTGATAATCTTGAATTTCTGCTAACACTTATACTGCTGTAGTGCACTTATTTAATGTATTAATTGGAAACTAAGTTTAAGTTACATACCGGATCCATGTTCTTTCATCAATAATCAGTCATAATGGTTCACGTATTTCGTGTAGTTACTATATTTGTTCATGATTTGTACTTGAGTAGGAACTGAGTTACTTGTGCCCCTAAAGTGTTACCGAAATTTTCTTCACTGCTTTTTTGAACCTCAGGAACCTAGTAGTTAAAAAAAAACACTCCGAGCAGATGGAGACAGTTACGAAGCGGCGCTGCCTCTCTATTACGAATGCAGAGCATGATCTGCAGGGTTTTGCTCTTTCAGCCTTTGGAACACATTTGGCGGTGGGAGGAGAGGCTCTTTCGTCTCGTTACGCCAGCACTGACATCACTCGGGCCATTAAAAAACGAGGATGCAAGACGCGCCTCTATTAAAGCCAGGCGGAGTCTTGTGCGGAGCGGTGCAACTGCCATCTGGAGTGGCGCGCGCAGGAAGGTGCGGCGCGCACTGAGCGGCACGCGGAGCACGCGGAGCGCGCTCTAAGGATAAAAACCCCTGGATGTGAGGGGAAAAGTAAAAGCGCGAAAAAACTGGCCTGAACTCCGCCTGGCTGTGCCGTGAGGAGCGGCGCTCAGTGCTTATCATGCCCGTGGGAGTCAGTCCGCTCGGTTCCCAGAAATAAGACAACAGGTGAATATTGTCAATACGTGACCGGCTGTAAGGATGGAGCGTCTGAACTGAAGGAAAAAAGTCAGCTGTCTGCAACTTTGCCGCTGGATTTTGTAACTTATACCTGTCTGGACAAGAATATTTCGAAGAGATGTTTCTTTGGGTTTAAGTATTTCACCCTGCCTAATAAGCTAGTACGTTATTATTTTTGAACTGGTATTCACATTTTCGCTCTGCAAAATCTTTTAGGGAAACTTACATTGACGTATATATATGTATATTTCCATCCACTCAAAAGAAGAATTAATGGACTCGCTGACCATCTCCGGTCTTGTTTTTCTGAAACTGCGGTGAGTCTTTTGATCTGGATAACAGAGAACATCGTTTTCCCGGTTGGAAAATGGCTTTGGCATTAAGGTAATGTCAACTTTTTCGGAATATGGATAATAGTAAATAGGACTGAGGATAAGTAAATAATCGTAAACTTCTTGAAGATGCATTAATTAAATTCAGAAAAAAATACAATAAAATATTGTATATTTACAACTTCATACAGAGCAGTAATTGTATTCACAGGACGCAAAAAAAAAAAAAAAAAATTAGTTCCGTGTACTGTGCTGCCCTCCCCCCTTTAGTGACCACATTTTATCGATTGGATTCTTAGAAACGAGGTAAACGAAATAGGAAGAAAGGATCGATTATGGTAGTGGGAGAGCATAATACTCGAACAAAACTCGTTCTGATAGAAAAGTTTAGTTGCTGTATTTAGCTAATGTCCAGTGCTGCTTTGATCTGGAGGTAACACTGTAAACCACGTTAAAGGGGGAAAGTATAATACTAACCTTTTGTAACCTTTTTGTTTGTTAATTCCTCTATGCTTCTCAGAAGGTAGTTCCTGTTTGTCATACGGCCCCCTCATGACTGTATCGGGTGTAGATGGCCCACGGGGCTCAGAGCAGGACGGCAGGAACAGCAGTGCAGCAGAGCCCTCTTGCTTTGGTGACCAGTCCCTGTACTCCCCCGAGGCCACAGCCGCCTTTGCCACTGTCATCACGCTGATGGTGCTCTTCACTATCGTGGGCAATATCCTGGTCATCATCGCAGTTCTGACAAGCCGCTCCCTCCGGGGGCCCCAGAACCTGTTCCTGGTGTCCCTGGCCGCGGCAGACATATTGGTGGCCACTCTTATCGTTCCCTTCTCTCTGGCCAAAGAGCTAATGGGCTGCTGGTACTTTGGCTCCACGTGGTGCAAGATCTACCTGGCACTGGACGTGCTCTTCTGCACCTCTTCTATATTCCATCTGTGTGCCATCAGCCTGGACCGCTACCTGTCCATATCTCGAGCCATCACCTACGGTGCCAAGCGCACACCCCGGTGCATCAAAGGGGCCATCCTGGTGGTGTGGCTCATCTCAGCGATCATCTCTTTCCCGTCACTGCTCTTTGTGAAAAAAATAGACAAGGAGTGTGAGCTCATTGAAGAGAAGTGGTACATCCTCTACTCCACCGTCGGCTCCTTCTTTGCTCCCTGTCTCATCATGATCCTGGTGTACTTGCGCATCTACCAGATAGCCAAGCAGCGCACACGCTGTCCCCCGGGGGAGCAGAGGAAGGAGGGGACGCCTGCAGCCACCACGACACCCCCAATGGCTTTGCCTCAGGCCCAGCAAAATGGTACCAATGAAGGCACGGTTCAGAAAGGTCACACTCACAGGCCGCCTAGTCTTGTCGTGACACCCTGTCCATCTTCAATGCAAGCCAAGAAGTCTACCAATGCCCACAACATGCTGCAGCCCCCCTCGCCCTCGCCTGCTGTCACCCCCACCACCCCCTCCTCCCCATCAGGTCCTTCCCCTATACTGATATCCTCCTTGTCTTCTGCTCATCCACTGGAGAAAGTTCCTAGGTCTAATGGAGGCAAAAAGCTCAAACGAGTGGGCAAAAGGCCGGTCAACAACAACGGTGAGAGTACCAGCTCTGGGTCGGACACCGATCAGGGGCTGGTGCTCGAGGGTCCACAAGCCGCTGGCTCTGGGATGCACTCTCCAGCTTCAGTACAGAAGTACAGGGACATGATTACCACTTCTAAGGGGGTGATACTGGCAGGGTGGAGGTCCAAGCCAGATGGCACCCGTACCTCTGCGCGGCGCAAGGCCATTGTGAACCGTGAGAAGCGCTTCACGTTTGTGCTGGCAGTGGTGATCGGAGTGTTCGTGGTCTGCTGGTTCCCCTTCTTCTTCTCCTATAGCCTGCAGGCCGTCTGCCCTGAAGCCTGCAAGGTTCCAGATCCCGTATTCAAATTCTTCTTCTGGATCGGCTACTGCAACAGCTGCCTCAATCCTGTCATCTACACCATTTTCAACAAGGACTTTCGCAGGGCCTTCAAGAAGATCCTCTGCAAAAGCACCAAAGGCACGTTCTTTTGAAGGCCACTCAGATCAGCCATCTTAAGTCACAAGCATGTCGAGCTCACTCCCCCAAAGACGATTCCATTCAGTTCATTTTAACAGGTGAATCAAGGATATTGGGAAAGTCACGTGCTAAGTAACGATGACCTAAAACTTACCAGCGTGGCTTTAAATTATGGGGACTGCTTTGAGTAACAACTAAAACTTTCTTTTAAGTGATCAAGAGCTCAATTTGAACAAGACTGATTGAATGAACACTGGGCACAAGGAGTGAGCAGTTTTGTGAACTGCACCGAGAAGAGTGTTGCACTTATATTAAGTTAAGGATTTAATTAGAAACTTAATGCTACCACAACTTAATGCGTGACTTTAGCTCGTAAATGTTACTTAGGTTCTTATTTTTTAAAGAGCCCTCAGGGACGACCAGTTCATGGGTTCCGAAATTTTATTAAAATAAAATATGACTTAATTTTTTAAGCTTCTCTTAAATGTATCACTGGACCAGAAACATATTGATCCTCTACATTTTGAGAAGTTATAACACAATCTGTCAGTAGCAGAACTGTATTTTAAGAGAGAAGTGCAAGAAGAGTTAAGTATGGTTACAAACAAACAGATCTGAATGGTTGGTGTTTTTTTTCTGGACGTTTTTCTATATATATATATATATATCTGTGTGTACGTGTGTATGGCACTTCCAGAGTGCAGTACGCCTGACACCTTATGGATCGTTTTCCTGGTGTGAAATTTAACATCTCACATCGCAAGAGTAAAATTGCAGATTCACACTGTCTGTTTGCTGATGGACACGGTGAAGTCTTAAAGGATGAGCAAGTACTCCTGGATTTAAAGTTTGCCTGCCTGGATGCTTGCAGGTTCTGAGAAAGACAAACAATGTTCTGTGATGTTCTCACATGGATTTTTATCTCTTTCTGGAATCGAATTCTGTGTTCTGGGGGTGAGTGGAGGACTGTTCTGCACTATAGTAAGGTGCTCGTAAAGTGTGCTTTTCTCACTATCAGGACAGTCTGAATGGTAGTCTGAAGGTCTGGCTGAACGTAGCAGCCTTGTAGAACAGAGCTGGCGTCAGAGCCTGCAGTTCCTTGTTTACGTTTGTGTGCCAGTCGTCTGGGTCTTTGGACGTGTACGCGCCTCTCACGACGCATGTGAAAGAGTCAGCGCACCTGCTCTTACTCCCTCCAAAGCAGGGCCTAGGAAATGTGCGTAAGTAATTGGTGGGCTTCCCTTTACCATCACTGATAATATTGGTGTGTGTGGTTCTTGAAGATTAGTCATGATATGCATTCTGTTCTACCACAATTCCCATCTGGGACAGTGTTCCCTGCTTCAGGAAGGCAGGATGTGTTGACAATGAAATGTGACTATTGGGATGTGACAAGTACATGTTCTGTATTATTTATTTGTTCAGTTGGTGTTTGGCAATATTTTCAGTATCTTGTATTATTTTCTTCAAGTATACCTATTTCGGAAATGAAACAAAGATGGCATGTATTTAATAACTGAAAACCAATTGATCAAGAAAAAATAATTTCTCCATTGGAGGTTTTCTTTTTTAAATAATGGAATGGGTACAGCCTTGATGGACTGTCAGAGCTGAGTTCTTGTCAGGATTTTTTTTTTCCCTGGGACAGAGCAAAGACACGATTCATATCACAGCTGTGCTCAACTCTCATTCCCCGCACTATTCCTGTAGGTTATTTTTCTTTGTTTGGTTTTGTTTCCCTGGAGTACAAAATAATGGTGGCTTGTTTCCTCTACTTCAAAATAAAGCAATTAAAATGAAAGCATTAAGTTATGTGACTTATTTACAACAACAACATGTAACATTCCATGTGTACCAAATACAGGTACAGCAAATATCATTTAAATATACCCATGTTATTTTCAGCAATGATGTTCCCAGGTACTGGCTTTCTGTCGCTGATAATAAATATGAATTTACAATTGTTCTATATTTCTATTTTAAAGGACGGTATCAGGTATATCATGTAGTTGCTGATACATCTGAAATTAGGGAAGTGTGTAATTTTCCATTTCAAGCCAGTGTGAGTCAAATGCTGCAACTGAAAAGACGCATACAGCCTGTTAATTAGTATTATTCGTGCAGCAGAGGGCAGAATCTGTGACTCTCTCTCCATGAATGATGTTTCTGCGTTGGTTTGTTAAGTAAAGTGTAAATACAGCACTGTGTCATTACGCAGTGGTGGAAAGTGCAGGTCCAGAAAGTAAAAATCCAGACCAAGATTTTGTTTCAACCAACTAGTTGAACATAAAGATTGACAGTCCCTGAGTACTCAGCTGTTTGGTTGAAACAAATTCTTGTTTTGGAATTGTACTTTCTGGACCTGAACTTTCCACCTCTGTCATTATGGTTCTGACAAAGGTGGGGGCCCTATGTTTATTTGAATATTGATTCTCATGTTGGATATTTTCCTATAATTTTGAATTATATTGAAATGTATTGCCATTTATACGTTGTAGTAATAACTTTGTTTTTTGGGGTTCATTGTAAATAGACTGATAGACATTTTCTATCTGACGTAGCCAAAGACTTGATGTGGTAATAAAACAGACATGTGACTGGTTAATACTTTGCGTGGCATGGAGGCTAACTGGCTAACATTGTTGCCTACACATTCAGAAGTGGGGCCCCAGATCCCGTCTGCGCTAATCATGTGTGTTGAATTTTTATGTTCTCCCTCTGTTGTGTTGTTTTCTCCTGTTGTCCAAAGACATGCAGTTAGGCTAACGAGTGTCTGATTTTTCCGTTGTGTGTGTGCCCTGCCATCCACTGCCGTTCTATCTGGGGTAACCCCCAGCGCCGGTCCCTGTGCCTGACAGAGCCCACATCGTCCTGCCCATGAAAAGCTGGTGAAAAATAGACAGTTTATACTTATTAAGATCTAGAAATTGGATAATAAATAGTTAATCGTGAAATGTCCTTTTGTGTTTAATTTGTGTACTTTCATTATTCCTAGCAATGCGGCTCCAAGCCAGACAAAAAAAAATACTTTTTTCTTTTTAAAAGCATTGTTTTTTTAAATTTATTTATTTAGGGTTTCTAGCATTGTTTGCACTCCCTGTTGTCTTCCTACAGTGATCTTCTGCAATCCGATCCTTGACAGGTCAGATGTGTTATGCTTTACTTTCTGACCAGTGTAATTCCATATCTTGGTAGCATTAGAGCTGAGGCGACTTTGCCCAAACTACCATAAATACTCGTGGCAGCGAAGCCCCCTGTCAGACCAATGAGCCGTGACGTCAGGAAAAGCGGCGATACGACACATGCATTTCCAAATATGCAGAGGAGTGGAAGCTATTTCTGTTTCTACTTGGGATAGCCAATAAGGAGAGATTATAAGGAGGCTTTCTGCTTCTTGTCTCTGCATACTCACTTTTTAATGGGTGCTTATAATTGGATGTTTGTTTGAGTTTGACTTTGGGAAACGTATCAACCAGCACTTTCCTGTTTTATGTTTTCTAGATTAAACATGATTAATTTTGATGCAATTAGTGTACATTGAGCTCAGTAATGATCCTGGATGCCTTGTTGCTTTAAATTATACTTGATCACTAATACATCAGTTTGGGGCCATTTAGTCTGATGTTTTTTAGGGTAATTATAATGTATTAAGATTGTCCATGCATAATTACAGTGGTAACAGGGAACTGTTTTTCAAACCTGTTTTTCGGGTTTAAAAGTGTATTTAGAGTTTCGAGGTTGTTGTTTGGGAGTTCTTTAAAAATCCTGCTGTTCTTTAATTAGCTGGAAAATGCAGCAGTTCCCTTAAGCACACAGCAAGGTCAGAGATCATATGTGACTAGTTTATGAATTTGTGAGGAGGATGTTTCAGCATGTTTTGGCAGATATATTGGAACAGGATGTTCAAACCGTGTTTGGATGTAACACCAGTACATGCTTCCCATGTAGTTTAGCTATAGATTCAGTCGTCTTCTTGCTAGTCTTAGCTCCCTAAAAATGCCAGAGGGACATACTGTAGCTGTCTTTTTAGGGTTTTAACAAACTTACCATCTTAAAACTATTTCTTGTGCATGAGACATCTTAGCTGTAAATTTTGTTTGATACTTCCTTATGCAAACTGCTTGAGTGAATTGACGATGTATATTCATTTGTGTGTGAGTGCATATATACGAACAATAGGTTAGTAGATTCTTATAATTTCTAAGTGTGGGACAGCATGCACATTGGGTAGCGCTGGTGCATCATGCCCTCAGAGTTGGAGGTTAAAATCCTACCACTACTTCCTGCTTACAGACCTTGCATCTTTGCAACCTGTGTCATGTAGGTTTCCTTCCGCAGTTCAAAGACGTTGTTAATTGGCATCTCAAGGTTGTCCTTGCAATCGAAAGACATCCCATCCAGGGTGTACCCCAGCCTTGTGCTTTGGGCTGCCTGGGATAGGCTATACACATTTAATCGAATACATTAAGGTTACTGTATAAAATGCAAAGTGAGAATAAAGACAAATGTCAACCAGTAAACACAGAATCTGAAATGGCACAAACCTATTACTCCATCTGCTTTATATAGCATAAGAGGGTGAGATTCTATATATGTATTCCATCTAAAACGCACATATTTCTGAGCTTAACTAGATATTTTTTAATATTAGTGTTTGGTTCATAGTATTGGAAGGTGACCCATATATATTTATAACTGAATGATCATTTGCTGAGACATGGAAAGGTTTATCAAAGTGACGAGGCTTGCACCATGTGTGTTCCTGGGTTGGCAGATGCGAGAGCTTTTTAAGCCAGAGTTAATACAGGATGAGAAACCTAGGATTCATAGAGGAAGCAGCAATGTGTAGCTGCAGGCTAGCGTCAGAAAGGGACAGGTGTGGTGATCGTACTGTGCATTAATTTCAGCCACATAGAGGACAGAGACTACAAGCAGAGTGATGTCATCTCTGACTTCAGCTTTCCTATTCCACACCTCATTGACGTCAGACTTCACTGCCATTGTTTGTTGGCAACACCTGGACTCAACACACCTGCAGTGATGCCGTGAGAGATGGCAGGGTCAACTGATGCCTTGTGCCTTGGGGAGCAAATACACCAATCAGCAGAATGATTACAGGCAATCTGAAAACAAACAAAGTCAAACCATTTTATTTATGAAAATACAGCTAACGTACCACTAAAGTGGCAAAAGAAATGATCACATTTTGCACTGTGGAAATATCAACTGAGGTTAAACTGTTGCACCCAGTACTGAAACAAACTGAAATAATGATATGTGTAGAAGGCTGAAATCTAGTTGGAATAATTTGTTTTGTTTGGAATTTAGAATTTGGCGATCAGTGGTCATTGTTGACACACCACAGCACACAGTGCACAACAACGAAATGTGTCCTCACATCACATTGTGCATGTACATATCACACAAAATATATCTAAAAATATACAGTATGTAAAAGAAAACTAGCAAATTTATATAATAAATATTCAAGATTACAGTTAAGTGGATGAAAAGCTGTATTTGTGCACATAACAGTTTTACCATCAATAAACATCCTTCCTAACTGGAATAGAAGACAACCAGATGAACTCCTATTAAATCAAAATCTTCCACAAATATAGTAACAGATCTTATACACGCAGGACAAGGGGAACATATTGAAAAATAATGTTAATGTTTATTGCTCCCTTATAATCATTTATTGTTGTGCATTTTATTTTTGATCTTATGCCACAAAGGGGACAAGAACAAACCTTAATGTTTATTATGATTAAATAATCCCCTTAATATTTTGGTCATGATAAATGGATAGGTAATTTTACAAAAGACTTAAAAGTCTAGATATACAACAAAACTGGCAAAGCAAAGGTTAACGCAGACCCTGCAGCATTTCAGCTGCACCAATGAATAATCCACACAGTAGGTTAATATATATATTCAGGTCTGCCCCAGAGTTTTCTGCCTCAGATGACAGCCACAGTTTGCTGGTCTTGCTTCTGTGGCTTGTGTACCACCTGGAAAACCACGAAGACAAATAAGAGCCAAACAGCATTTTCACATATACATGTAATCTGCCTAAAATGAAACTTTAAATAATTATGATCACTAATTATTAAATTATAATGTATATACAGAGTCACCAACTTTGGTCGGGTGGCCAGCGTGGCATTTTCAATTCTAGACAAGTCTACACACTCGTTTACATGTATAATAATATATGTAAATAGTGTGTAGGGTTTGCAAAATGTCCCACCTTCTTTCATGCAGCTAATTTTAGTTGTATAATGGAATAATATAAATTTGCTGTATGATTCTTGCGTGAACGCGAGTCAAAAAGCGTGAGTGACGCCAGATACGCGAAAGTTGGCAACCCTGTATATAAATTCGTGTAGGTTAAATGGCAGCACTATTAGGTTAATACGGTATCGCCTTTCATTATCTAATAATCACATATCTAGAGTAAAGAAAGTTCCCAGAGTCATTTATATCTTATTTAAAATTTATAAACCATATGTGAACATTGCAGGTTTAATTAAGACTCTGCTGTAGTTGTTTCGTGAATCTTGCTGAGTAAAACGGCGTCTGAGGGCGAGAGGTGAGGACATAACCGCGTGAAACCTCGGTCGGGCTCGGTGAGTTTGTCCACGTCGTTTTCCATGTACTACATCGTTAAAGTGATTCAAAAATAAGAGCAGCGTCCCATCTTTACTGTCTGTTGTACATCCTGCTGGTTTTACCTCGCAGCATTACTGTCCCGGCGAGGCTAGGCGTAGGCCGGGTGTACAACCCAGGGGAACAGGTACGCTGTTTGGCTGCCCGCTCCTATGTAAAGGTGATTCCTAAAAACCTTAAATATGTTACGGATTACAGAGTCGAAATCACCACAGCTGGACTAAAGAACCTCACACACGGCAAGAAGGTTAATTTGAGAAAACGTAGTATTGCTCGGTTCGTTTTTTTAAGGAGGCAGGGTTGCCAACTTTGGGCGGGTGGCTGGCGTGAGATTTTCAATTCCATACTAGTCTGCGCCCGAATTACATGTATGTAAGGGTTTTACTACCTTATAAATAGTCTGTAGAGTGTGCAAACTACCCCAACGCCTTTGACGCAACTAATTTTAGGTTTATAATGGAATGATATAGATTTGCCGTAAGATTTCTAGCCTGAGAGTCAAAACGCGGGGGTGTACCGCCAGATGTCTGAGAGTTGGCGACCTTGGGTCCGAACCAGGAAAAATAATCGCTGGCCTGACAGCTTCGAGGCCTGAGACGAGTTAGGCTATTAAAATATTATTTTAAAACCATTAATGAAGACAGAATTAGGAAATCGTTTCCTTTACTCTTTCATTAAGCAGCACCCTCCCTGCATGTCACGATATGCCCTATGAAGGCCTTGTAAAACAGGCAAAGTGGCAGATGTTTTTGTTGACTGTTGTAGCTATTTAAATGGTATTCTGTTTTGTGCATGGTACATTTATGGTATGAATATGTTATACTTATGGAATTCCTAGTATTTGAATAGTATATTATTTTATATTGTGGTTTTTCGTTTTGATACCACAGTTGTTCTGTTATGTGTCTGAGAATTCCACCAAAGCAACTCAAATAAATTAGTAATCATAATATTACATTTACAAAATACAAAATATTTTTGCCATTTCAAATTGGTTTGATGCATCTAGCTATTAAACTTAAAGTGTGTACTTCACTAAGCCAAAACAGATACATTTTATGCATGGTACATTTAATGTAATTATGATGTCTTATTTCAGTGTTGTATCATTACCATATTATGATAAATATTATGTAAAACACTTTTAAATATAAGCTTATATTACCTTAGTATAGCACATTTAAAAACATCTTATTACCATGGTGCAGTACAGTACAAAAAGCTTAACTGATTACCTTTGTATTTTAACTGAAGATACACTGTAATACTATGTAGTATACAATGGTATATAGCCGACCAAATTATAATGGTTTTACTATAACTATTGATGGTAAAAACATAGTACTTTTTTGTACTATGTATGAAAAGAAACTGTGATGACTTTAAAATCCAATCTCTATTAATCTGTGATTGTACCTGAAAACACTGAATGCCTAATTGGGCTTAATATTTGAATTTTGGAACTTTTGGTCTAAGGTGGGAATTTTAAGAGATTGTGATAGTATGTATGCCTCTCCCACCCTTCCTCTCCAAGGCTTCAAAAGGCCCATAGTGATGAAAGGATGCATTTCTTGAAGAAAAAACACTCTTTTAAATTCATAAGATTGAAGTGGCCTGCTTGAATCCACTCCATTGCATAATAGTAAATGGTTGTAGCTGTAGACTCTCTCTCCTTACAAATGACTGGATGCTGTTTAGCAGGGGATACGTGACTGATTCCTGATAAGGTGAGGGCTGTGGAATTGATGTGCAGAAGAAAAACAAGTATATAAATGTAAAAAAGAATATTTGCTCCTTTTGCTTGTGTACCTCCTACATAAACAGGGAATATTTGTAGTATCAGTACACAAATAATTATATTGACTTGAGCAAGATTGGAGTTCTGTCCATCATTTCCCAGCCGAATGGTACTATATGTCAGTGTTTGCCAGTTACATCCCAAATGTGAAGGCTTCATCTCTACTCTGTCTTTTGGTTCTAACTGACAGTACTGGCATGCTGTCTGTAACATATCAGGCTAAATTATTAGCCTTGGTTAGCTGAGTTGTAGGTGAGGGACTCTCATGTACATGATGTACGATGTCCCGTTAGGGATTAGAACTTAGATACATTGTAGTGAGCTCTTGACCTGTGCCTGTCCAGGGCTTCCTCCTAAAGAAATCTCGTTAGCTTGGGTAACTTGAATGCAGCCATCTTGAGTTGTTTTCAGCCATCCTTCGTCGATGGCGGGATGTTATTGATTGCGCCGTCCTCTGGCTGTGCTCGTTTTATGTTGCGTGTTAAACTTGTATACTTAAACTGCTCGATGACTTGATAACTCACTAGCTGAAATGCCTGACGCTGCAGTGTTTGACGGGGCTCGTGAGGAAACGGCTCACAGTGGATTGTAGTGGGTCAGACGAAGCCGTCGTCTTTTTTTTTTTTACAACGGGCCATGAAAGTTGCAAGACAATGATGCAGGCTTGGTTCAGTTCAGAAGTAAAATTTGTACAAATAATTGCAAGACAAAAATGTCATATTCCATCCATCCATCCATCATCTGCCGCTTGGTCCGGGATCGGGTCGCGGGGGCAGTAGCCTCAGCAGGGAGGC
>JAODJX010000042.1:15397347-15418565 GCA_026776945.1 Isichthys henryi | reverse complement strand
GGGGGTGCTGGGGGGGCGGGGGGGGGGGGCGGGGGGGGGCCCCCCCCCGCCCCCCCCCCCCCCCCCCCCCCCCCAGGGATACCTTACTTTGTGGGGACCAATGTGATAACATGTTATTTTGACGTTATGGGGACCATTTTTTTCCAGTCCTCATAAGGATAAGCTCAGTTTTATAAAAATCGATGACTGCAATCAAAAAACTAAAAATAGCAGAAGTCTTGTATTTTGTTTGCTTACTTATGGTTAAGGTTAGGGCTGGGTAGGAGTTAAAGTCGTCATTTAAATAGGCTTAAAATGTAATCTAATGAGTTCTTTTAAGGAAATCTGAATAAACACACACACTATGTACTTACACGTATTGAAAGTAAAAATTTCTCCAATATTATAATGTGCATGAAATGTTCCTTGGGTCAGATGTTGTCATACCTCTGTGTGTTATACCATTTTAGCATGCGACCAGGTGTGATCAGTTTATGAAATATAGACCTGTAGGAATAACATTTTTCCCCCTTTTTAACACCGGGGGCAGTATGTGGCTCAGTGGGCTAAGCCTCTGTGCCTGTGAGCAGAAGGTTGCTGATTCAAGCCCAGTCTCGGCAATCTGCGGGTCTTTGAAGGCCCGTAACACCCAGTTCCCTGGGTGCTGCAGTGGGTGGCTGCCCTTTGTGGCCAGCTTGCTCTAATCTACAGAGAGTATGTTGGGGAAGGTGAAAACATTTCCCTGCAGGGGTCAATAAAATATTAATAATTATTATTATTGCTTTCATTTTAGCTAAACATTTTTCTCAGATATTGCAGTTTTTGCCATTCATATCACTTAGGGTTTTTTTTTTGGAAGGGTTTACTTTGGCCTGAAACAAGTTTTTCTTATGGAGCATCTACTCCTCTTCTACTCCTCCGAGGAAGGATGTGAACCTCCCCAGGACAGCTTGAAAACACACCTACTGGGTACACGGCATGGAGATGACATGAAATCCAACACCGAACAGGCCGACTTTGGAGAGGATGTTGAGACGCATCTCTGCCGCCAAATATCAGATACTTTCTGTAGATCAGTCTGTTGTCATCTTGTGGTCTTGGAGAATCCAAGCAGTTTTTTCCTCCTCCTTTACAATGAAATATGTGCTTACCTTCAGTCCATATTTGGAGATGGAGATTTCCCTTAATTCCAACTAGCAGTGATATTTATAGCAGGAAGTTGAAAAAGAACTTCAGCTTGAATTGTTTTGTATTTATTAATGCTGTTTGGGCACGTATTCTGTCCATGTGGGCCACTGCTAATATCTGTGCATCTGTTCCCTCTGAGCATTGGGAATGTGGTACAGAAAATGTGATGAAGACTGGGAGAGAGCTTTCCTGTAGTGAGGCGCTTATTCAAGGCTAGAATTTACTCTGGTGCCCCCTCCCTGCCCCTTTCGGGATCTACAACTGCATGAATTATCAACCTTCTGTTATGATTATATTGTCTTAAACGATTAATACATATAGTCAAAAAAGGCACTCTTAGATGGGTTTTTGTGTACATGTCTTCCTTTTACTGTGATTAACAGTACAAAACATATCTTGACTTAAAATATTTCACATTCATAATGACTCTGTTATCTGGGGGATGCAGCTGTTTTTTTCAAAGTGTGCGTTGGATGGAGTGCCAGTAGTGTAGTAGTCGGTAAGCCGTGGGAAACTGGGCTGTGTAGGACAGGATTTTGGTGAAATGCAAGCTTGTTTTCCTGTCCTCGGAAAGCTGGGACGGAGCCGGGCATCCGTGACTTGCATCTGCTCGATCAGGGTTAGGCTGTTGACTGGGAGTACAGTAGAGGATGGGGGATGCTCACAGCATGACAAAGAGGAAAGACGTGGTCAAAGGGTACATCTCCAGCAGTGAGCAGGCTCGCAGGCCACCTGCTCTTGCAGGACGTTCTATTCAGAAGCAAAAACTGAGGGCGTTTTGTTATGGGAACAAAACTCCTGATGGTAATCCTTAACTCGCTTATTAAAAATATATGATGGAATCACTGGTGCGCTCGGTAGCTTTGGTGGATTTGACTGAAGCATCGTAGTACGTGCTCAACTTGAACTGCTCCCTGGAGATATTCAGCCGTATCTATGTGGGTAATATGGGATAAAAGTGCCAGCTAAAGAATCATAACTCAAACATACTGTTCGCTGACGGCCCCTGCTTATGGTGGGAGAAAACCCGTGGGATCTTACAAAAACAGATCAGTCACTTTTTTTTTTAGATTGGCCTATGTGGTTATGTGGTACATTGACTTGCTATGCAGGAAAGCACAGCGTATTAAAAAAAAAAAGCCATATGATTTCAGATTTTGCTCATGAAGATGTGAAGGTATTGTATTTGCATCAGCCTGTGGATGCATGTTATTGCAAATTTCAGAAGGTTGCTTGTAAACTTCAAAGTTTGGACCTGCTAGAAAACCCTGGATAATTTTGGGCAGAGGGTTACTCATGAATGGATTGTCTCTGGTTATTAATTTTCCTTCATGTTCCTAAATTCGGTCACTTAAGTGTTGCAGTGGTTTGCTGCGGCCGTCAGGTTCACCGTTCGAGATAGACGCAAAAAGGAATGTTGATCGGAAGACGGCGGCCTAGTTTGAGTGTGGCTCGTAGGTACAGCTTGCCAAAACACAGGCTAATAAAGAGAGCCGGCATGTAGGAGGACACGTCCCAGTGTCCATGGCTGTCTTAGCTGTGTTGTCTTATAGGGTTGTCCTGCAATCTGTGTGGCAAACGGATAACAAAAACCGTGATCTGTAGGAAGCTGGGGGGGGGGGGGGGTCTAGGTGCATAGCTCAGACCGCAGAAGCCTGCGCGTGCATCAGTGTGTGTGTGTGCGTGAGGAATCTCATCAGCACACATCAGTCTATTTATACTCTGGAGCGGAAGACTTTGCTGGTCTCAGCCAAATCCCCATTTGACGTTCTGCCTGGCTGTTTGTGTACATTTCTGGTGCCTAATTCCCATGACATTAATCACTTCCTTCCCCAGGGTCGTGACTTTACGATGGCTGTCCATTCATCATAGGCGGCTGTCTTAGTTATGCTGTCCCTCACGTATCCAGGAATGCCATGTGGCTTTTAAGTAAAATGTTTCTTGCATTAAGTTTCTTCCCTGCCGATGGTTTCCTCCGAAAGGTGGATTCCTAATTAAATTTGAAGTTAAGCTTGATTGTTTCTATTCGTAATTTCCACACTTTTAACTGTTCTTGAATTCTTCTTTAGGTGTTCTTTATACCCCCATCCATTCATTTTCTGTAACCGCTCGTTCTACTCAGGGTTGCTGGGGGGTCCGGAGCCTATCCTGAAGGCTATGGGTGCAAGGCAAGGAACAACCCAGGATGGGCACCAACCCATCACAGTCCTTTAACACCAATAAAACTTTTTTTAGCATCTACTTCTTCACATTTTAAGTAAATATTTTTAATATATTGGTGGGTTCAAAACCATTTTAGTAATCTTCTCTGCTCATTTAAAAAATTGATTATGGAAATCAACTTCATAGTCTTTGTATATTTCAAAATATAAAATATTTTTATATTGCCAGAATTTTACATTTGCGATCAATAAAGTAAAGTCATCCGTCGTCCTGTGCTAATCCGCAGTCAAAAAAAAAATGCACAGCAGTTTCTGTAATGTTCAGAAAACTTGGATGCAGCATATTTCCTGTCCAGCTTGCAGTGTCAGGCTCCTTGAGTGTTAAATCAATGCTTCTGTCAAATACCTTCTAATGCTGGCATCATTTAAAATGTGTAGCAGGTTGTGTGGTGAAAAATGTAACAATTAGTTTGTGGTGATTTGCTTTTAGGGCTTCATCTTTAGGCTGATGTGATTCGGATGGTCTGTAATGCCATTCATCGATCTGCATATCAGTCGAACCCAATACTCTAGTTCTAATTGTACTGCACAGTTGTGTGCCGATCTTCTCTTCTGCGCTGGGAAGGAAACAGAAGCTGCACGTCTGCTGACTGTCAGTCTCAGAGCAACATTCTGCTGGTTATCAGTGGTGTTATATGCCATTAGTTATTGTGCTTATCTAGATGTAATAGGGCCTCTTGTGTTGAAAATGCTTCTTCTGTGTCAAATTACATGTATTGCCTGGCATGTGCGTCATAGCAAGTAGTTATAAGTAGCTGTGTACAGTGCGTGGTAGTGAGATGAAAAGAGTGGTCCGTTCTGTGCCTTCATATAACCCTTAAAAGTTCCCAAAACGTTGATCAGTAGAATTGTGTAGGTTGCCCTCACTAATTAGCACTTGTACTGTGCATAAACCAATTATAAACCTGCTTTGCTGAGTATACTGTGAGTATACTGTGCTGAGTATATGGTGAAGAATGGCTTTTATGGATTGTATGCTAGATTCTGCAAGATCCTAATGTCACCACCTGTGTTAGATTGACTAAACTTGTTTGGATCACACGTGTTTAATGTAAGCTGTCGCCTCGATGTCGAGTGAGTGAATGAGAAGCGGGAAAAATACCAATTTAACACTCTTGTTTATGCACAGTGGTGGCCGGAAGCGTTTGTGGGTGATGCTGAGTGTTTGTAAACAAGGCACTTGTCTCTTAATTGACTGTGATGCATACAGAATGGTGTCCAGTGGAATGTCCCCCTCACTTCCGTTCCGGTTGCAGTTGTCATCCTGTATAAGGTTTTGTCTATGTCTCTTTTGTGTGCTATGAAGTGGACTCAGGACTGGCTGCAAAACAAAGGCATTGTCCGGCCAACAAGCAAGCCAGAAAAACATGGGTTCTACACCGGCCACATCAAATGCCACTGCCTTTTTAACTGTGAGCTAGCACCACCTAGATTTGTTCACTGTAATTGCAGCAAACTTGCTAATACTGGCAGTCCCCTGACAAAAGATGCCATCCTTTTGTACGGTCACCTTTTGATTTAAGTAGAATGGTCTATATGTAACCACAGTTAAATGTATGTCTGAGGTCCTAGTGTTCTCTGCTACAATGTCTGGGTGAATGGAAGCTCTCTCTCACTTTGAATGATCACTTTGACACTATATTATGATGATGATGATGATGATGATGATGATGACTATTATCAGGCTGTTACTATTGATTATATCAAAAATTGAGTAATTTACCAGTTAATTTGATGATCCATCGAATAATCATTTGTAATGTAATATATATTTCAACTGTTACATATTTAGTCACACTGTTAATTTAGGCACTCTGATTCATTTAATATGCACGTTTTTCGACAGTGGAAGGAAACTGGAGGATCCGCTGAAAAGGCACGCACAAACAGGGTGAACATGTGAATTCCACACACAGGAAGAGGCAGTGTGCTGCCCTGACAGGCGTGATGTGCAGTGTTAATATCGACATGGCATTTCAGACACACGCAATCATTACATCGCTAGGACCGTGTTAGTCTGCTGGTTCAAACCGTAAATAAGTTGTGCTAAAAAAAATTTTACTCGGTGAAAGAAAACAAAACTTACCTGACTTTCAGATTTTAATGATGGATTTTTCCGACATTATCTCCTATGTGTTAAAAATGAGTCTGAAGTTTACCACTGCTGCTTTTCAGTGAGCTCTGAAACAGTCATACTCCTTCCTGTCCTTGCCGTTGGACTCGCTCATAGATCGTGTGGCATGTTTGTGAGAAGCTAAACAAGAATTAGCTAAGGGGAGATAAGAGAACAAGAACTATATGTGGATATTCTGTATTCCATAAATTCAATATTTAGAAATATACTTAAGAACATAAGCTTACGAATGAGAGGAGACCATTTGGCTCATCAGTCTTACTTGGGGAAAATTCAACTAAGAGGTTAAAGTTGTTAAAATCTTATCTATCTCTGAATTAAAGGAACCCAAGGTTTTAACTTGCACTGCACTAACAAGAAGACTATTCCATACTCTATCTACAGGCTGTGTAAAGAAGTGCTTCCTGAAATCCAGTTTAAAATGCTCTCCCACTAATTTCCATCTATGGCCATGAGTTCGTGTATTTGATCTAGTAGAAGTGAGTGATATGTCTGCACTGCTTTGTGTCTGCTGGTACAGCTCACGGCAACGCCGGCAACTTATTTGAAAGACACTGTTGGTAGATAAGTTCTATTTAGCTGTTTAGTTAATTTCAACTCCTAAATATAGTAAACACTTCAAATATCGCATTGTGAACTTTTTCCAGTATCATTCAGTCATAACATGCAATACACTCACAAAAAAGAATTTTTATTAATTGGTTATGAGTACCATGTGAAATGATGCGGCTAAGCGATGGCTAACCTTTGTTTTACGTAGCAGCGATTTACTTTGACATATGGGAATCGTAGAGAATAAATTAAGCAAAGTAATTAGTCAATGTGGTGACAAAGGTAGGCTAGGCTGGGCTAATTGAGCGTGTGTGTGTGTTTGGCTAACCTAGTATTATTGGGTGAGTTCATCAAGCCTCAATGGCTTCTTTTAAGATGTAGTTGTATTGCAGTCATTCTGTGGTGATTAAGTTGTTTTTCAGTACTGACAGATGACTGCATTTTTATTCATCTTCATTGGCAAATGCTTTTGTCCTACATTTAGTCCTTCGTCTACTATGCGTCGCCTTCTGCCATATTGCTGAGTAATTGATGAGGAAATTTTCAATCGATGCTTTGTAATAATCGAATTTGAGTAATCGTGCAGTTCTGTATGATTATAGAATTTAGTTTAGATGGTTGTTTCTTCAATACACTGAATGAAAAGCTGTGAACATTTGCATTGCTCAGGCTGTTCCATGCCTTTTCTTAGTACAAAACATAAGAAGTCAAATCATATTTGTTTGGGCTCTTTGCATCATTCCAAGCAAAGTAATGAAAGCTCAGCCCCAGTAAGGGCTCTGAATCCCTATATTTGCTGTGGTCCAGGAGCCTGGAGGGCCCTGGCTTTGCTCCCTTGGTCTCCCCATGCCTTCCTTTAGCTATCAGCACCAAGCTGTACAGCTGCAGCAGCTGCTCTGCTGATGGCTCCTGTCCGATCTTGTTGTGTTTGAACAGGAAATGCTGCTCTTTCTCTGCGTTCCTCCTCCTCCTCCTCTTGCTCCATGTAGGTCACTCCAGTCCTCGGTGTTTTTTTCCAGCTCTCAGTTCATACATTTCATATATCTTACCCCCATTTCTATCTGACTCTCCGTTGGACTGTGATGACCACATGTTAAAAGTTCCCCTTTCGCAAAATAAGTTGGTCCAGTTCATGTTGGACATAACTGATTTGCTTGTCATTTTTCTTATATTTACTTCTGAAAGGCTGTATATGGTTGCTTTTGATATAAAATTTTGAAGATGTTTAAATTCTTCATTTGAAATTTCCAAATGAGATTCTCTATGCTAAAATGGTTGATAGGGGTGGGATGTTGCCAAAACTCTTACCATCTAACTGGGTGCAATATCATTACATTAAATGCACTTGTCCGCAAATATCACTAAAGCCAACATATATATTCAGTGTTTGAGTGTTTCTGTGAGCTGGAAGGCACTGAGCATATTTGGACAATGTTACATTTTTCTAAGTATAAGGTGGATTCTCTATACTTACAAAGTTGTACCCTAATCAAGTGCTGCAAAGATGGTCTGGTCATGGATGAACATGTCCTGGGAGGTGTCAAAGGGCTTTTGAAATCATGTGAAATTAAAGTGTTTCAGTGTTATCAGATGGTGTGAATTGCAGCAATAAGGAGATTCTCTGTGAAAAGTGAAACAAGTGAAAATCTTCACTGTTTTATGGATTTCAACCTTAATCTGAGTGTGTCTGAATCTCATGTAGGAAGTTGAATTGGGCCTGTATGTATTCATCTGGTAGTGTTAGATTGAAACCGTCTTGAAAAGTCCCTCACTCTCCCACATTGCAAATTTTACATTTTTGCTTGTAAAAATAAATCCTTAGAAGCTCACACAGTGTGACTTTTTCTAATTGAGTGTTTGAAGATGTTAATTAACATTAAAAATGATTTCGATAAAGTTGGAAGTATTACCAAGGGTACAAAACTACTACACACAAGGACTTTAGGAGGGACAAAGGTAACCCTGTGTCTCATTCCTCCACAAAAAAGTGAATTTTCAGATTTCTTGCCTTGCCATACTGCAGACTGTGCTGGCCTGGATGCATTACTGGGGGATCATTTGAAGAACACTTCTGATCAATGAGACCCCCTCCAATGAGAAATGGATATGGCCAACTATATTACTGTGTTGAAATACTCACAAAGATGCTCACTTTCCCATTAAATAGTGATTATTTGAGGTTGTAGGTGGGTAGGACAGTCTGGGTTTATTGGTTTTCTTATTTTTTCTTTCCAAATATTCTTGTGCAATATTTTTTGCTCTCCACAGTTCTACAAAAGGCGATTGATCTGGATGCCGGGAAAGCTCCCAATGACATGGCGTCAGGATGTTTATCGTTCACCAATTAGCTGGCTTGTTATTTCAAAATTGAGTGACCTGTCTGAATGGATCCTTAGGCATCTCATCTGAGGGGGTCTAATTGACCCAGAGGATTTTTCCAGAATATCCCCAGGGAAGCCATCGGGGGCTTGGCGATCTCACAGCCTGTGCTGACGTAATAGTGACTATGATCGTCTCACTGAGGCAAAGTCCGATAAAATGCAGAGTCATGTGTCCAATGACAGCGGTCTCCTGGCCTTTGTACCAGCATAGCCACATTGATTTGTAAAGGTTTGGGGCGTATTCAACTTCTTGGGATTCACTTCTCTAGGTTTTCTTTTTTTTAAGTTGGATGTAATGTTTTTACTGGGTATTAAATCATCTGAGTAGTTTTGATTGGAAGGTGAACATGGTGTCTTCTTGAAATTGGCACTGTCCCAGTTAGGGGTCTTTTGCTAACAAAAAAATGATACGTCTCAAAATACGACAGTATTACCGGTAATTAATATCATCAGACAATAAATCTGTTGTTCATATGTGATGATGACTAATTTGACATTTTCTGGGAAGTAGGTTTAAGCTATTCGCAAAGGAAAAAAAGTTATGATTAGGGGCATCTATTAATTACTTTTAATTTTATAAAAGTGTTGTGGTTATTGTAGATGCAGCTTGTAGTGGTCAGCAAAGATTTAGAATGGTTTCATCTACTAGTTGCCTAGGTATTCTAGCCTTGGAAAGAGTTATAAACTGGCCTAGTAAAGTATAAATCAGAAATAAGCCATGAAGTTAGAGTGAATATGCTGCTCAGATCATAACATCTTGTTCCTCCTAAAGTGATGAACGAGCCGTTAGCAGAGCAGCATCTGACTAACCTAATTTTAGAATGCGGTAGGAGTTTTAGGAGCACTAACGTGGATGAAAGTATTACTTGTAAGAAATTATCATGCTTCTACCATCGTGACTGTTGTCCTGATTTTCCTTTTCTTCTCCTGGGGCATTATTTTTAAGGGGCCGCTTCTTGTCTTGGTTCTTACCTGCTATAATGTACTCCTCAACCTCTCCATCACAGATTCTGTAAAATCACTTTTCTCTCACTCTCTCAAATCTTTCAGGTTCTTCCTCGTTTCTTTGATAAATGGTACCAGCACTTGAGAAACTTATCTGCCTAATGCCTTTTTCTTTGATGCTCCATCTAAAATTAGATGCTCAACACGTTTCACTGCGATTATTTAAGTGGATCTGAAAGTGAGTAAGTAGATGGAACACAGTACAAAGATCCATAGAGGCAAGTTTGGGATTTGGCAAATTCTGTAAAAGCTTCAGTCCGCCTGTTTTTTTTTTTTTTTCTTTCTTCAAATCAACTTGCTAATTAACGTGTATCCGAAATTGGTCATGTTTGAAGCAAACCAGAACAGACCAAAAGTATGAGTAACGTGTCGGAAATTAAACGAGAGGGCCTTTCCTTGCACAAAATGGCTTCTTATCAATCCTTGTATAACAGTGTTGCGAGGGGGCTGTGGAGCAGAAAGAGGGGCATTTGGCAGATAAGACACAACTAGAAATGTGTAGCATCTTTGCGAACGAGCCCCGAATTTTTTTCCCATCTGTTACGCCAATGGGTGTTGGCTTGCCATTTAGGGTTCTACTTTGAAATGCAGCTCCCTGCATCACTTCATAATTGAGACACTTGCTCCCTTGACAGAGCTTGGCTGTTACGCTTCATTTCCGCCATGCAGATTTCCATATGCACTCACCACTCCAGCCCGCCTTCCAACATGTCCATAGGACACAGATGTTATTTTTGCAGTCTGTAATACTGTTTTTTATTGCGGTATTTGTGCTCTCTGAGCTCTCCTGTTTTGGATAACTTGATCCGTGAGGAACAGATTCAGCAGGCTGCTTCCTGGGATAGGGCGTCTTGAGGGGGGACTCACTTTAAGGGTTGTCACACCAGTACTGCCCCCAATGAACCTGCATTGAACAAAAAGAGTAACTCGTAGTAAGTCATTACTTTAATCAATCAAATACAATTTATAGTGAGACGGTAATGTTATGTTTGGCATTATAACATTGATGGTTTTTCCCCCGTTCTCCATCAGTTTGGTGCTGACCTGTGGTTCGGTTGGCAGGATCTGAAAGGAAGCCCTGTTTTCTTGGTATGATCAGTACGCTTCTTTGCTGCTAAGTAGGTCCTGTCCCCTTGCAACCCCAAAGAGACAGCTGATTGTGCTATTGAAAATGGCTGCGAGTGCCTTTGATGCCTCCGCCCAGAGATAAAACAAATGACATGTGACAAGATCAAGACAAGTTCATAAATTCCCCCAATGTTCCCTTTGGTTTCACACCATTTGTTCACCCTCATTTCATCTGTGTTTTCCCTCAAATGTTTTGCAGTCTTTATCATTTGTTATCGATCAGAAGAGCTGGCATGGTGGCTTAACTCCGTAGCACCGTGACCTCATAGCTTGTGGGTTTGAATCCCTCCTACATTTTGTGTGTATGGGGAGTTTGCCTGTTCCCCCTGGGTGGCGTGAATTTCCTTCTACTGTCCACAGACGCGTAGGTAGCATTTATGTTCAGAGCTGAGGCCAAAAATCGGAATTGGGGCCAATCCAGACTTTTTTTTTTTTTTTTTAAATCGATTGGTGTCGGCTAACACAGCCCGATCCAAAGCCCAGCCTGTTTAATTTCCCATATCCACTTGATTTACCTTAGTTGTGCAGATTGTAAGGTTTCGTCGCATAATGCAGGAAGCCTGGCTCGCAACTACACACTATCAAGGTTTGGAAGGTAGAAGATTTAAATTGGAAATTTAGCATCTGCAGTGTTTGCAGTTTTGTCCTTTGAGAGGAGGTAGCAACAGACAATAACTGTAATTGGGCACTTGCAGAAACATCATGAGGAAGATCATTGCAAAATCATGAAGCTTAGTCCGATGGATGCAGCAGTGCTTGCTGCATGTGTATGTATGTTTTAACAGTTATTAAAAGGTCAGATTGGAATTGGAAAACGCAGGTATAAATATTGAAATGAGCAGATTTGTTGGTACCCCAAGTGATTTGGGATGTTCCTAGTAGGTAGGCTAATTGGAATCTCAAAGTTGCCTTGTCGTGTCTGGGTATGTGCTCTGTGTTTACCCTTGCATTTTGCCTTATAGTGGTACAGAGCTAGAAACGGTGTGTCTGTGTAGCCACATTCTGTTACTGGTATATGTGCTTGCTCTAAGCCTAACTGCAGAATGCACTTTGGAATCGGCTGTTTACTGGTATCTTTGTGGTTTGACTAGCACCAAAGAGGCCTCCAGAGCTCTTTCCAGAATCCTGCAGCACCTGTCCGGAAGCTCTACTGACTTTGTAACTATAGCAGCAACCGACTGGGAGGTGGACTGCATGGCTCTTTTACGGAGAAGGTTTAATGCGGTTTTTAATAAAGAAAACGTGTTCCCTCCGTTATCCAGCAGCTTCCCTCTCTACTTCGGCAGAGTTAGGGTGCCTAACAAGTGGAAATAAGCTTTTCAGTGCTTTTATAAATGTGCTAGTTCAGTAATAATTCCACATGGTTCTGTGCTTTGCATAATTTTGAGAGCCTGTTGCCAGGGATCTGGATGCCAGGTTCAGTTTGTCAGGCTTTATTGCTCGGCGGCACCAGTTCGGAATTTCATCAGAGCCTGTCGAGTTGAAGAAGCACTACATTTTTTCTAAAGAGTGGAAATTGTTTGAATTAGGTTTAGGTTTAAAGTAGGTAGATTTTTTTTTCTCCCATTTCTGGTTAAGTATGAATTCCTTTTTAATAGTCAAATGAAAAATTAGTCTAAAATCCTGGCTTGGCAGATTAGAGCCAAGGAAAAGCCTTTCATTGCAGTCTATTGTCTGTGCAATCTGTGACTGAAATATAATTTATTTAAGGAACAAAACATGCATAATGTGCCAGGATAGGGCCAAAAGTTTGATGGTTTAGGTGCACTAACGTGGATGAAAGTATTACTGGTTACAAGTTAGATGGACCATGACCAAGTTTTAAAACTAAATTTATGTGCTGCTCAGATCTCATAAGCTAGGAGGTCAAAGAGTATCTGTTCATTGGAGAGCCGCTGAGTATGTCTCCACAGTGAGTGCAGGGTTACATACAAACTCCTTATTTTAAATGTTCCTTATCAGTTTTAACATAATGTAATTGGTGGCTTCTGCTCAGCTTTATTACCCAAGCCTGGAACATCCTTTTAAAAATGATCAATTTACAAGGTATTAATGTAAAAAGGCAAGTTTTACTTAAGCTTCAATTTTATTCTGTACTGGGTTGTATATATGAAGAGTGTCTCACGTTTGTTTGAATTTGGTTGACTTGAAATTGATCATATGCAAATTTATGTACAATAAATTATGTTTTTTTTTTTTCTTTGTCCTAGAATAATCTGAACCAGAAAATTTATCATGCTTGTGCTTAAATGGGTCCTTGTCATTCCGCTTAGGTGTGATTTCAGAGTGTGCACTCAGTACATGCATTTGAACCTCTGGTGGCGATGAGAGGGAACCCGAGTGTCAGTCAGTCGATTCTGTCACAGGTGGAGCCACTGTAGCGACCGAATGCTGCTCAATCCCAGTCTTACTCGCCCAATCTAGTTATCGAGCCTCACGTTGGGCGGCGTTTGCATTCATCACTGAAGGGCAAAGTTAACATGAAAAATCAATGTGGAGCCGTGTTTGGGAGCACAGAGGACGGCTTTAGGAGATATGCGAGAGTAGCAGGACCTCAGCAGGGAGGAGACGAGGACAGCTGGAATCGAGCGTAAGCTGGGGGCCTCCGTCGCAAAAGCGAATCAGATTGTACTTGATGAATGGGAGCCTTCTCTCTCGAGCTGAATTTCGCTGAAGGAAGCTTGCTCCTTGTAGCCTGTAATATGGCTTCACCTAGGATGTGAGCTCCTTTAAGATCAGACTGTAAATAACATTTGCCTCAATGCATGAGAAATGCAAGGAAAACACAGCTGTAAAGATATGTATTATTTTAATACATTGTTCAAATAAATAAAAAAAATTTGTGGCCGCTTTCAATATATGGTTTGATCCGTGCTTTTAGTCGTAATGTTTTTATGATATTATTTCTCTGAGAACAATACAATGGAAGTAGTGGGCAGTTCTTTGGGCTATATGAATACAGTACAGCTGTTGATCGTTGGTTCTGCTTTACTGAGAAACCAGCCATACAGGTACCATTGGAGAGAACCAACTGGAGACTGAACAAGTGTCCATGTTTAGCAAAGCAGACCAGGGCTGTCATTTAGACGTATGCATTTTATGGGTTGTGAGACTGTTCACTGTGCAAATGTATGTATGTGTGTGTGTATGTGTGTATGTATGTATGTATGTGTGTGTGTATGTGTGTGTGATTATGTTTATATTACATTGTGGGGACCAAATGTACTCCACAATGTGATTAAAAACCTGTTTATTGATGTTTATTGATTTCTCAGGTCCTCACAAAAATCTGTGAATGCGATCAAAAAAGTAAAAATGCCAAAAGTCTCATTTTGTTTGGTTACTTATGGTTAAGGTTAGGGCTGGGTAGGGGTTTAGGTCATCATGTCATTTTTCTCACAGAAATGAATGGAGAGTCCCCACAAGGATATAATTACAAACCTGTGTGCGTGTGTGTGTGTGCGTGCGTGCGTGCGTGCGTGCGTTTCCTCGCCCTTGGCCTTCATGTACAAACCAGAAATGTAGAAACATCCTACGCAATCTAATAAGATTATCCCAGGAGATTTCATGATCTTACTGCAACTTTTTATCCACTGTATAATAGCTAAACCATTTAGACATTTGCAGCCTTCTCGGATCAGATGTATCCCAATTATAGCTGTATATGTTATCATAAGTGGACTGTACTACTTAAGCCCAATAAGGCGTACGGGCAGTGGCATGTGACCACAATCTGTGCCTTTGCTCCCGATTTGCCTGTATTGTGATTTTCTGCATTTGAATCCTGTTTTTTTTTGTGTGTATTTTTTTCTCAATCATCTTTATATAACTGCAAATAAAATGCGGATGTATCTACCACATAATAGTAATGCTCTGTAGGGAATAATGTGTCTGCCCATGTGTGATATCCATTTAGGGGTTATTAACCGATACCGACTTCTCCACTAGGGTATGGAAAACTGCTATGCTTTAGGGACATTAATATATTTTTAAATTGCTGGAAATACTGACCTGCATAATTTAAACGTGACCAATTTTGTTGCTTTTTTTTTTTTTTACGGACATCTGGACTTCGGCCACTTGTGCTATTTAAATAACTTGCTTCATAAAACGGGTAAAGAGCAAAGAAAACCTTTCGCATTTGCATAAAGGCAACTGAAGTGTTATTGGGTTCTTATTGTAACATTGAAGTAAAACGAATATGCAGTTTTTATTGATATTTGCTATTCATGTTTCAATGAAAGATGACCGGTAGGCTCAGCCTTCATTTTGAACATTTTGAAGCATGCAAAGTGTCTAATTATTGGCGCTTATTTCCTCCCTTGTGAATTGAGCATAAACATTAAACCAGACCATGCATTATTAACCTGCTATAGTTAAGGAAGGGGGATAGTACAGTCCTTCTGCAGAGCAGTAAATCTGATGGAATGCGACATCAAATGACCTGAGCTGCAGTCAGACAAGGTACAGGCTATAGTCACCTCTGCAGTCTTTTTAGATGTCTTTGCATTTTTTTTCCCTCCAAACTAGTTGTAGAATTTACTGGGACATGACAGATTATACAAAGCTGGCTTTAATCTCCATGCTTGACGATGAATCAACCTGTAATTTTAGATGTCTTCAGCTGTAAAGTCTCCAGTGCCTGTGGAAGATTAGGGATGTAACTATTAGTAGGATAAATGGCTTATTAGGGTTCGTCCTAAAGTCTGCACCCACTTTGCTTGATGCCCTTTATAGATAAAGCCTCTGCTTGTCAGTAAAGGTAATTTAAAGCCCCCACAAGCTGTCAATCAACACCTACAAGATGAACATATTAGTCAGCCGGACGGCTTACTCAGTGATTCTTTGTTGTGTTAAACATTGTTTTAGAGCCAGTGTTTATGGCGTCTTGCCAGAAAAGGTCCACGTTTGCAGCAGCTCATTGTTGCTTATGTAGCACATGTTAAAGCCCTTAAAACGCGCCGAGCTGCTGAGGGTTTCATCCCACAGCTTCTCCAGCTTGACACAAAGCTAATGTGGGCGTCACCTTGGCTATCAGGTCCCTGTTTGTCCAAATCACCCTCCTGAGGCAGTGCGTGGTCCCGCGGTACCAACTGCGGAGATACGCGAAGCCTGAGGAGGGCTGGGGATGATTCTTCATTTGTGTCAGCCCCCCCCCTCCCCACAAGTCCTTGTTTGTAACTGTTTGAGACCCTTCTTGAAGCAAAACAGTGTTAAGTTATTATAGTTAAGTTAAATCCAAACATGAGTCATCTTCCTGCCTGCTCTGAATTGTTCTGGGAATCAAAATCAAGGCCTGTTCTGCAGGTAGAGACAGTTCATTGGTTTGATGTGTATTAGTCATACAGCAACTTGTATGCTCTGTGTATGCACAAGACAACTGAATAGGCTTTACAAGCGCAGAGGAGCACCTGCTACAAAGCCTACTTTTTCAAAATTGTGTTGTGTAACACACTTTATACTCGTATAAGAAGTATTACCTTTGGCTCATTATTTTCATATGTATTAAGCTGTCAAACTACAGAACTCTTAATAGTACTCCTTTTTAAAAGTTATAATTACTGTACTTCTGCTGAGCACCACATTAATCTAATTTTATTCGGCACATAATTATCCAGCTTTTTGCAGCTTTGATATCTGTAGCGTTGCTGTAAAGAAACACGTCTGTCCTTTGATGGTGATGGCGAACTTGGAGCCCACCCTCGGAGGCACGGGGCACAAAGCAGGGGAATCAGGTGCTGTTCCATTGCAGGACACACTTCTGGGAGAATTTGCCCTTCATAGAACCGGGGATGGACATCTCACCTGGGAGGTATGAGGCAGCAGTACTGGCCAATAAACCATCATACTGCCCACACAGCAATATCAGTTTTCCTTGTTTTATCAATAATTTAAAGGATATGTCAGCAGTTTATCTTGTGGTGTGACTTGTGTGTGCAGTTTCAATGCCTTTGTGTTGCTGATTGCTGATGTCATGTTAGATATAGTCTCCCTGTCATATCTTGTCTAGTACGATTCTCTTATCCCAGTGTCTTGGGTATTTCTCATGGGGCGTTGATGAACGGTTTAATGTTGAATGTTGGGCTAGTACAAAAGAAATCACTGGATAAAAGACAGTCCCTGTACTATAGTTGGCTAACTAGAGACCAACTGCTTTGGTTTATGTTTGTTGGTTGTGTTTTATAGGCTAAGCACACAGTCTCCCTGATTATACAGTGCAGTTGGATTCGAAATGAATATGGGCAGTGAGAACATTGACCAAACCTTTGAGAAATATGGCAGCTGTAGTTATGTAGTTATGTTCTGCTTTTGTTGCATTTATGAGAGTTTGACCTCATTTGAGGGGGGGGGGCAACACCATATGTTGTTTATACTGAGTGGGAAAGGAAACCTAATAGTCACGCAGTGCTTTTCGTTGTTTCATTAATGCAGGAGCTAATGGGGGTTTGGGCAAGCATGAACCCTATAACACCATACACTTTGCCGAGTCGCCTCCACATTATTCATAGGAAGCTCGCTGGCCTCATTAATTTGTCAGCGTTGAATGTGTCCCCGTGTTTCTGATCGTTTAAGCATGTGCATGCGGGTCCTGTTAACACTGGACCTAAATAAAACGTCTGCTTCAGAATCACGCCCCACACGCATTTTCCACGACGGTTATCAGTTAGGCTGTTTTTGTGCTGATGCTTTTTGAGACGACTTTCGGTTTGCTGTGGCTGGGCCCCTAGTCTTGTGTTAGGATTTTAATTTGTTTTTTGTTAATTGGCCTTTGATTTTTATCAGTTCTTGAGTTTCATTTTAAGGGGGCTATAAATTTGATGTCCTAACAGTGGTAGTACTGAAAATGACCCATTGATGGACTCTCTTCATAACAGTTTTATTCTAAGCGATACCAAGACAAAGCTTCTTAAATTTTCTTTTTTTTTTTGTTTTTTTTTATAGGAAATTGACCATGTGTACAACTAGAAATATAAACTAATAGAGCTACTTCTGTGCAGCTGAAAATTGCATCAGCTGTTATACAGCTTAAGAGTAACAGTTCTCAGGGAGTCTAGTGGCAAGCCAATGGAAGACGATTTCGTCAAGCGTTTTCTTAGCCTCACCTGATGCTCTGGTGTTCTCTTGGCCAGCGGAGCCACCTGGCCTTCTGGCTGAGACTTCACCCTGAGCATGTGTGTGTGGGTGTGTGTTCATGGAGGTTCTCGCCTCCTGTGTGGTGCTCTACCCTCGGAGCCTCGTCAGCGGGCTGCGTCTGCTCGAGCCTCCTCAGTGAATGAATCGCGTGCTCCCGACAGATTGCTTTGCTCACAACTGCCCCCGCCTCCCTTTTTCTGTTGAATTTTGGCAGGGGGACATCAGCTGTGGCTGGGTTTTTACCAGTTTCTCTGGGCTTGGGGACATTGATTACTCGGACATTTGCCCAGCATGTGGCTGATGCTGATAAAACCCATTAGGCTGGCTTGGCGCCGTCAAAAGCCCGCTGACGCAGGGAGACGTTGCAGGTTCTCAGGCTTGTGACCCCGGATCTACGGGATGCTGCCTTACAAAACAAAGAAGTTTTTAGTTTTTAATCCCTAAGCAAACACTAAGCTAATACTTGTAAAGTAACACCTTTGGTTTGTTGTAATTATGGTTTAACTGATGTATTTTAATAATGTTCCCTGAGGGTCTGACTTCTGAACAGGTCTGTTATATCAGTGTTAAGCTGTGAACAGGTAATACCAGGCTGTGGTAGTGAGCTCAGAATGACTCACCATGTCTCTGATGCATAAACAGTGTCACCGAAGTGCTGGACGGCCTGTAGAAAACGTGGAACCAGCCAGCTTGCTCTCTGCTAAATCTGTACGTGTTCATTTTGGCCAGCGGGGAACACAAAGTACTGGATGGTCACATGGTAGGTAGGCAAGGCTGTTGTGGCCACTGTTCCCACCGCTGTCGCTCCACATAAGACCTCTTTCATTTCGGTGATTAGTCATTAGTGAAAGAGTCGGAGGCATTAGGGTCCTGCTGTAAATGGTCATTTTATAGGGAACCTCATTCTAACTATAGTGGAACGTAAGCTGAGGGAGGGAAAACGTAAAGGCTACATATAGCATAGTATGCCGAGTGCGTGCGGATTCTGAAGCTTTGGCCCCATTGCTTTCGCATTGTTGTTCTCTATTGAAAGACAGAGTAGCCTAGAAAGTAATAATGTGAACACATCAGGCATAATCATCCAGTTGGATTTAATTGGACTGAGAAACAGAGTAGCATCAGTAAGCGGGGTAATAAGATGGCACTGTGGCTGCTGTCTCTTTGTGTCCAATGAATCCAAGTGAGATCATTTCTGTCTGCAGTAGCCGTGCTGTTTTATTCATTACTGTATGTATAGTATAAAAACACTATCGCAGCTTACTGAAATCCTAAAGGCGGGAAGTACTTGCCAGTGATATTTAATAAAGGGAAGAAGTCGTCAATAATTCTTTAATGAACCCCATGCCTTTGAAGGCTACACTTGTATCGCGACACGTACATCGTGCTGACTGCACTTGATTAACTTAATGACATTGTGTTAAACAACGGCCATTTCACCCTTTTGACAGTGAGGACATGTGGTCGTTTGATTACTGTCAGTTTTTCTTTTTTGTTGATATTATACATGAAATCTGCTGGTTTACTTTTGGGCCAACCACATATTTTCATTCAGATGCGGCTTCTTTTTGGGTCCCTATACGATCAATCATTCGGCGGGACTCTTGAAGGCAGCAGAGTGATGCACTGTGCTTTAAATGGTGTTCTGTTTGGAGAAGCAGTTGTATTAAGTTTACTGCATGATTACATCGTATTCCTTTTACCTTATAACTCAGTTTTGAGTAAATATACTGCCAGCTTGCTGTCTAAAAGAGATCTGTAAATGTACAAAAATAAATGCATTAAGCTTTAGCGGAAAATGCACTTGTCAGTTTCCTTTGTATGTGGGAAATGGTAGGAAGAGTTAAAAATATAGCATTTCTCAATTTTTGACAGTGTTCGTCAGTTTGTTCATAATGTCCATGTTTCAGATGTTCACTAAAACTACTAATAGTGTTCTGATTTATGGTAATATTGCCACTGGAAATTAAACTGCCAACACCTGTCTATGATACTCGTGCCGAAAAATGACACGAAAGTCCTTTTATTCATTAAGAAGTTAAGTTGGGTGGATTCCTAATGCAGGAAATAAGAGGGACGTCACATGTAATCAATAAATTATTGCGTGTGAAATTCTCCATTTGATTAACACTGAAAGACTCATGAATGTCCTTTTCAATGTGACAAACCACTCTTAGAATCATACACGTTTTATTCTGGTTGTGTGGTATGTGAGAGTAATGTCAAAAGTATCTTCTGACTGTTACCATATTAGAATCGGCAAAGAGGAAAAAACTCAGTTTCTTAATTGAAATAATGTTGCAATTCTTTTTCATGATGAAGTCATGTATTTTGCTGATGACTTTCCTCACACTGCTAATGGCTAAGTAATTGTGGCTTGATTTCTCCTGTTCGGAGCATTAACTGGTCCAATTCATCGGTGGTAGTCTTTCTCCTGGGCTTGACTGATGAAGGCTGCATTGTGAGCAAAGGTCATGTCCATCAGTTCCTTTACAGGCAGTGAACTGCTGCCAAAGCTGCCGCCTCCTCCTTCGTCTCAGCTGGAGCTTCTCCTTCAGTTGGACACTGCACGTTTTGTCATGGCCTTGCCCTGGCCCTGTGTCTCTGACCAATCAATTTTAATGTAGACTTTATTGGTAATAATAGGTTTTCCTCGTTATGGCCAGCCACTCCGTCAACCTGGTGGCATTTCCAAGCAGGTAGATATACGTTTCTGTCAGGAAAGGGGAAGCCTGCCAGAAGGCCTAACAAAGAAAGGCGACGTCCGCCAAACCACCGTGGGGAGAGAACCTCAGCAGCGAGTGTCCGGCTCATGCTGTGCTTGAGGTAGGATTCTGAGCCAGGCGCTTTAAGTTCTGTATTTGTATTGATACAGCTGTGATGGTCTCCATATGGTGCTCTGTATTGGTCAGGGAAAGGCCTTAGTAAACATGCATTCACCTGCTGAAAATGTGTCTGCCAAGAGACATTATGATGGGGGGGGGTGTGTGTCTCACTGATCATTAAGATTTCATCATCGTTTTAAGGGAGAGAGCATTTCCTGCTTTTCAGATACCCACCATAATGACCACATTGAATTGTTAAATTTGATAAGCTCTATATGATGATGATGATAAATCCAAATTGTGTTCAGATAGACCAAAATAATTTTGTTTTTCCCTGATAAGCATGAAAATGAAGCATGGAAGTAGCAAAAGTGCTAGGATATTTGTTTCCGTGGAAGCAAGACGGATCTTTATGAGTTGAAGCTGCAATAGCAACAATTCACTGAATCATTATATCGAACCCTTTTAGTTAAGGGATTCGCTCTGGGGCCAGACGGTGACATCACTCTGCTGACGATGGGATTTGAATGTGCGATCACAGGTACAGCATCCTCACCCTCTGAGCCACTCATCATGCTGACAGTTGTGTGTCAAGTCATTCATCCATCCATCCATTTTCCAAACCGCTTATCCTTACTGGGTTGCGGGGGGTCCGGAGCCTATCCCGGAAGCA
>JAODJX010000042.1:15344214-15380065 GCA_026776945.1 Isichthys henryi | reverse complement strand
GGGGAGAACATGCAAACTCCACACACATGTGACCCAGGCGGAGACTCGAACCCGGGTCCCAGAGGTGTGAGGCATCAGTGCTAACCACTGCACCACCATGCCGCGCCGGAGGAGGAAATACATACACTGCATGGAAAAATTGACTTATTCTTTCAGGACTAAAGCTGGGTCCTATACAAGATTATGGTCTAAATGATTTGTATACAAGATGAATTTTGGCCAGGTTTTCAGTTGTTGTAAAGCCAGTCCGATAGGAATAAGTCACATGTAGTAACCCCCCCCCATTGTGTGTTATCTTTTCTTTTTCTCCATGTTCATTTTCCCCTTCTTTCTTGTAGTAATTGCAAAAGCAAAAATAAAGTGTTTAAATAAATAAACAAATATGTTTGGATTACAGAAGTGACTTAAGCTATAAAATTTGCCCTCCCTTTACCTGGAGTTTTAGTGCTGTGAAGATGGTTAGTAATAGAATTTTCAGATGACACCAACTTCAGTTTTTGTCTAAATTCCAAGCCCTATGTACAGTATACAGGAAGACCTAAAATTTTCCTCCTCCAACATAGACTGACACTTTGGAGAAAATCTTTTGCCGCATAGACAAATACTGTTAATCTTAAATCTCAGCTACCAGTTAATGTTGTTTCTCACTCTTGTGCAGTTGACAGCTTAAGAATGTTAATGTATTACCTCCAAACAACAAACTCTTTTGGGGTAAACACATCTCACACACAATTTTTTTTTTGAACGCATCGTTTTACGTCATCCTACATTAGAAAATCTCCACCTTTTTTTGACCATCACTGCACAATTCACAGATGATGCAGGGTAAATCAAGCTTTCTATAAACGGTCTCTAAACACAAAACCTCTTGCACATACATATTTACAAAATAAAATTTCCAGTATAAACATAAAACACGCTTTGAGCTCATGCCTTTTCATGGAACGAAAATGAAATGACGATATAATACGGTGTAGCGTGAGCATGAATATGAAGATTTGCAGCAGCTGCCTGAAATGTCAGATGCATAATGAGACTGCAGCCAAATTACTTTTCTGTGCAGCTCTTTCTGTTATCTCAACAGAGGAATCCCATTACCACTTCCATCCAACGCTCATTCATCTCATTCCAACAGACGATCCATCAGCAGATTTACTACTGCCTTAAATCTAAGAGTTTCGTGGCACTTTAAGTACGGGCTGACATTAACCTTTCCCAGATGGTGGGCAACCCCTCCTGTTGTCAAAATTAAGGGATAACATTATTTAGTTTAAGTGGCCATTTTTTTTTTTTTACAAAAAAAGTCACTGTCCTCCAGAAAATCCATGATTTGTTATTGGTGTAGGTAGATGTACAAAAGCTAATTTGATTTTCGTAGCGATTCATTACTAGTGCCTCTGTCTGAATGTATCAGTGACGATACATAACTAGAAGATCTAATCATGCTGAAGACCTACTGTTGTGCTGGGCCATTATGTATATAAGTTCACTTTATATGTGCTACCTCTTTGTAACATTATTAGAAATCATGGTGCTGGGTTCCATTGTTATGCTGATGATACACAGTTGTATAAATCTGTTCAACTAGATGATGCATCGCAGCTCTCTGGGACTATCTACTAGACATTCGGTGTTGGATGGCAAAAAAAAATCCTAATGTTAAACCCAGAAAAAACAGAAATGCTGCTAGTTGGACCCAAGGCTGCTCAATATAAGTTTGATAACCTTAAGCTTAACCCAGTGGTCAGGCATCTTGGTGTCCTGGTTGATTCAGATCTTTCGATGCTTACATAAGAAGCATTACCAGAACTGCATTGTAGCATCTATGGAACATGGCCAAGCTTTGGAAGATTATCTCTCTCTTTGCATGATGCAGAAAAACTAATACGTGGCTATATAAATTCTAGACTAGATTACTGTAAGGCCCCCCTTTCTGGTTGCCCATCTGGATCCTTACATTAACTTCAGCTGGTACAAAATGCAGCAGCCAGAGTTCTTACAAACACTAAAGAATTTGATCGTATTAGCTCTGTTCTATGCTCCCTCCACTGGCTTCCAGTTAAGTCTTGGTTTCAATACAAAATACTGCTATTAACTTGTGAAACACTGAATGGCCTTGCATCAGAATACCTTAGAGATCTACTGGCCTCTTACAACCCTCCTTGCTTACTTTGATCTCAAGGAGCAGGATATATATTAGTACGTAGGATAGAAAGAACTACGGCAGGCTGCAGAGCATTGTCTTGTAGAGCTCCTCAGCTGTGGAATAGTCCTCCAGTGGATGTGCGAGATTCAGACCTACTCACAAGTCCAGACTAAAAACACACCTGTTTAGTCTACATTTTAAGGACTTTAGCTCTAGCTAACTACTCACTCCCAGTTAGACCTATAGTATGAGGTGTAGAGGTGGGTCGGGATCGGTGCCATTGGCTTTGGATGAACTGAACTGTCAGTGCTGTCACTCTAGCTTCACACCTCCTTGTGGAACTGCAGTGCTGATGTTTCAGGGACTCCCCATGCCTGCATTCCCACCTGCCTCTCCCTCCTACTCCTGCTGCTATAGCCAAACCTGCTGGAGTTTACATACTGCACTCACATAACTGCTTGCACTGCCTCTGGTCTCCCCTACTTTGGCTAATTGCACATTTAATTTCCCCACTCCCCCTGGGCTGTGCTGCCTGGAGACCGCAAATTATAAAGATATCCTGCCTGCCCTGTTGTCTGTGACATCTCCATTACCTATGGCTTCTTTCCAGCCTGCTCACCTTTATCTCCTGTACGCCGTGTTGCTGTATCACTGTTCGTCTTGCCATCAGAAGCAGCGCATGCACCTTCCTGCCATCACCTTCCTGCCATCACCTGCCTGCCATCACCTTCCTGCCATCACCTTCCTGTCTTCACCTGCCTGCCCCAGCTTTAAAACTCAAATCTTAAGATTTGGATAGTGTGAATTGGCACTTCTGCCATCTCGCTCATTTGAATTTGTCTTCCTCTGCTGGCCCCTGGAGGATGGGCTCCTCCTTTAAGCCACGTCCTCCCAAGGTTACCTCTGGCTTGCTTACTGAGACAATGTGGCGTAGTGAAAATGTGCTATACAAATTAAACTGAATTGAATTAGGAATGAAATTATATAACTATATATATAATATAAAAGAACAAAAGTAACACGTTTTCACTGTCTGCCAGTTCAGTCCAAACAGGATTTTTCTATTTGGGCTCCATCTGACATTCTCTTTGGCGGGGCAGAGCTGCCAGTTTCTAGCTGTTTGTGCATATTTCACTTTTATGACTTATCTATAATTCACACAGAATAGGGTGTAAGTGAAGCCAAAGTGGTGAAAGTCGTCATTTGCTTTGGAAGGGTTCGTTTAAATATAGAAAACGGACTCAACAATTGACTGAGCTAGTGCCTAAACAACATATCGCTGGTGACTCTCCAGAAAATAAACGAATTAGTGTATATACCCAAAAAGCGCTCATAAAAAGCCGTATAGCCAGGGACTGTGAAAGCCCATCAGTTACGTCCTTGTGTGATTGTTGTCGTGATTCTGCATGATGGGCTCTTTCAGATGGGAGCATTATATGGTGTTATGGTTTCTCCGTAATCTGTCGAGTGGAAAGCCTAGATACCAGAGTCCCGAGTTCTAACAAGTGCTGCTTGCTTATAATTAGCCTAGTATCTCCCGTGTTCTATTGTCAGTGTGTAAGTGTCTGCGTTTTAATTGCAGCATTAAGCCTGCAGTTTCCCTGTAGAGTCATTGGTTTGTCCCCTATGTGTCTGCTTTTTAGGTTTCCACCCCCGGCAGGTCTCAGCCCCCCAGGCACTGGTATGCTGCTTGAAGAGGGAGGGTACCCCCCTAACCCTGCTCTCAAGCAACCCCCCAAGCCAAGGCTCCCGGTAAGGCCCCTCTTTCTCCTCCGCTTCCTTCCCTGCCCTGGAGCCTGGCTGTATCCTTATTGGGCTACCTGCTGCTCTTTGAAGAGAGAACCAGGGCACAGGCACTTCTCAGCTCTGTCCTAAGCCGTTTCTGTGATGGGCATTCGGGGGGGTCGTGGGTGGGGGGGGCAGTGAGCAGCACAGTCGCATGCTCATCCTGACCTGAAGGCAGCCAGAAGAACTCTGTGGAAAGTTCTGTGACCCCAAAATGCCATGAGTGGACTGAGGACAACCAGGTCGGTCTTCTTGCATAAAACCATTCACCCATAAATGGGATGTACTATCAGCTACATTGGTTGTTCATTGGTGGCCTCGCAAAATATCCTAAATACAGGAAAGACAAGTGAGCTAAAGGCATTTTTACGGCATGGATTGGCTGGCCTTTGGAGGCCCTCGAGCCTCTGGGCAGCTTTACCCCGCAGCCTCAGTGAGAGGGCTCCTGATTGGAGACTTCCACGTCCCTCCTGAGGCTGGCCGGTGAAGAGGGAGCCGGCTTTTCGATGGGACGCTCATAATCACTATGTGAGCCGCAGTGAACCCTTTGCACTTCGGCATGCGGTTCAGGTGGACATCCGTCTTTTTCTTGCTCCTTTTTCACTCTTAATGAATCCTTTTCCAAGGCGGTGCAATATCAGATCGGACCGCAGCGGCCTTCGGTACAAGCAAAGCGTTATCGGAAGTAAGAGACGTGCTGCTCCTGATTGAGGCACTGTTCTCAGAGTACGCAGCGCCCGCTGTCACTCGCTCATTAAAAGCAAGGATTGCCCTGCGGCCTGAGTACAAGGCGGGTGCTTGGTTTGTGCAGAGGCTGTTAAACAGATTTAAATGGAGAGGAAAGGATTTTCTTCACTTTTTGTGTGGCAGTAATAACTTGTGATTAAGTGAATTAATCTGGAGGGTGATTGGATTTACCGGTCAAAGGAAAGCTATATGTGCCTAAAATGGCAATGGCAGCTTGGCATAGTTGTGCCTGCTTGAAATGCTGTGTGAGGTGAGACTGTCGCACGACACTGTGTTCCTCTTTGCCAACAAGATGTGCTCCTCTTCCTCAGTTTTTGTGGAGGCTCAAGATGAGGAAGAAGTTAAAGACCATTCCCTCGGTCCTGGGCATCTTCAGACCGGTGGTGGGACGGTGCTGCCATCAGTGCACCCCCAAGAGCCTGGTGAGAAAGGAGGGTGTTATCATAGTCTTGTTTGGAAGGGGTGTGGCCTTGATGTGACAGGGGTGTGGCATTGTTTGGAAGGGGTGTGGCCTTGGTGTGAAAGGGGTGTGGCCTTGTTTTGAAGGGGTGTGACAGGGGTGTGGTCTTGTTTGGAAGGGACATGGTGTGAGTGTTACATGGATGTGGTGTGTCTCTGATGTGGCATGTTTGAGACTCCTGTGCCATTTTTGACGCCTGCTCTCAAAATGGCACCTCTGTCTCTCAGGGATGGAAGCTGCTGCAGCCATCGCCCTCCCTGGGATTTCGGGACCTGCTGAGCGTAAATGAGACTCACACCAGGTGTGCAGCCACTGCTTGCTGCCTTTCCCATTCCTCTTGGTGCATTGCGGTTCCACCCTCGTCCTTGTCCCTTCTGCAGGTACCGGGGCTGGCTTGTCAGGCGGCTGTGCGGCCTGGCGTTCATCTGGGGGTGCAGGGTGTATCCTGGCGTCACCATTGACATCGTCGAACAAGTCCGCAGCAGTGAGCGGTGAGCGAGGGGTTTTGAGTGAGGGAGTCGCATGGGTCACCTGCATCATCATAGGCTCCATCGGCAAGATGCTCCGGTGACAGGCGGTCGTCGTTAGCGGTGAAGAGGTGGTGGGCAGCTTCTTAAATAGGATGTATTCTAGAGAGACAGGGCGTCTGACAGGTTACTTAGAGATGAGGAGGTTTCCTCTGCCTTTGTGTGGTCCTCCTCCTACATCTCACCTTTGCTGGCTTCTGCAGCAGCCCATGCATCTGCACTTTTGGCACAAAGCTTTAATTCAACTCCAGTCTTATTGCTGAATAACTTTTTTTGTCAGGCGTGGAGAAGCATTAGGCCCTGCAGAGAAAACAAGCCTGCTTTGCCCTGGGCGCGTGCGTACGCACTTGGACTCTCAGTGCAGTCATTGTCTGCTTGGAAGGCCTTCATCTTGTGACTGCCATCTCCCTTTTTTTGGGCTGCATGCCTCAGGGTGCAGAAGATGCTCTCCTCTGAAAACAGTGTGTTTGAAGTTCCCGACCAGCAGCAGCAACGCCCCATGCTCAACACCAGGGGGCAGGCTTCCCATTTCTACTCTCACATTGAAGTCAGCATATCATCAATGCTACTAAGGTCTGTCTTCCTGGCTGTGTGTGTGTGAAAGAGAGAGAGAGATGCACACCCTCATGTGTTTTTCTCTGTGTGTAACTTATACATGCATTTATCTTCTCTGCACATGACATTCATAAATCTATGCTACATTTTATCTGTGCATTTCACCATTTTCTTTCCTTTTTCCTTCAGAGTGGCCAGTTGGATGCTACTTAAACTATTGAGTTTCCTATTCTGTAACATCCAGATCAACCTCAACCAGGTGGCTGCCCTCCAAAGAGCCACAGAGATGGTAAGAGTCCCTGGCCACACCCCCTTGGCAGTGACCCCACCCCTCACCCCTGTAGCCCTGTAGGTATTGTGGAAGCTTTTTGTCTTGAAAAATTGGTATCCATGATGTCAGCCACATGACATCAGGAAAATCAACGCAGACAGACGGTTAATTAAGGCTAGGGACCAGTGGATCCAGTTATCTGAATGTCCATATACCGCACCTCTGCTCTGTCCTTCACAGCCATCTGCAGCATTCATGATGTGGAACTGTGGTTCAGCAACAACTGTTAGCTAAAGAATGCTTGGAGGCCCCCAACCATCCAGCAGAGCAGCCCTAGGCTTTGGTCGAGCTCCGTCTAGCCTTCTCCCACGGTGTCAGCACGCACCAGGCCTGCCTGCTGTTTCACACTCGCTTTTTTCTGGTATTGTTGGTAGACATGGAGGGAGCAAAGAAGCAGAGAGTGTTGTGGAAAGCATTAGGATAAGCTTAGCTGAAGGCCCTTCTTGTGCTCTTTGCAAGGCTAGAATATACCATGTGAAGTTACTTTTTAAGGAAGCTTATTTATTTTTTTTGTGGTCCATGCTGTGTGTTGGTCTTTTTCCAGTTAGATGGTATGTTTCGTTCTGTGAATCCATGTTAAACGTGATGCTATTTACACCAGCTGTCTTTAAGTATATATACATTTTAATGTATTTGTTTTCTAAGAGATATACAGATTTTATGTTATCTGTTGGTCTCTCTCTGATGGGTGATTAACTGGCACCTCATCTCCGACGTTCTGTTACACGCTTGCCAGTAGCCATAACAGCCGTTGCTAGCGTGACTAGTCCATTTATTAGTAAAGCAGGAAGCTGTTCTGGCCTGTAGGGATGCGGATGTTCGCCTGTTTATGCGGGGAAGTGGCACTGGGATCTCAGCCCTGGACGGAGAGTTTCGCGCACCGCATTCAAGTAGTAACTCTCAGGAATCAGTCATAACTTTGAATCATGGGAATATTAAATTACATTTGCTCTGTGTGTGTGTGTGTGTGTGTGTGTGTGTGTGTGTGTGTGTGTGTGTGTGTGTGCGTGCGTGCGTGCGTGTGTGTGTGTGTGCGTGTGTGGCTTTTTGGCCAGGGGGCTCCCCTGGTCTTCTTGTTCCAGCAGCAGTGTGCTTTTGATTACGTCCTCATCCCACACGTCCTCTTTTGTCATAACCTGAGGGTCCCCTACACCGTGTGTCACCTCCAGCCCAGAAGTTCCTGGCTCAGGTACCCGGCCCGGCATATCGGCTCTCTAAAAACACCCATGACTTCTTATCTCTTATGGCCTGTGCTGAATGTCCTCAAAATTCCATTAGCATGTTCAGAATATGGCTTTATCTCCGGTTTTTCCGTTGGAATATGTGATTTCCCTCCCTTGTCAGTGTTGTAGCCTGGTGTGAGCTCTCTTCTGTGCTTGTTCTCTTTATTAAAACTCAGACTGGTCCTCCAGCGACTGGGCATGGTCTGTCCCCCACCCAGGCCAGAGGGGGATGCAGAGGCGAGCCACTTGAGTGAAGCCATTATGACTTCTGTGAGTCCGATGGTGGGGGGTCGGAGAGTAATCTGTGTCCTGACCTGATTCAGGGGGGTACAGGAGACCTTGACACCTGCTCAGCATCTGCTACCCTTTTCAGATCTGTTAGGGGAGGAGCTGCAAACCTAAAAAACCTTTGATATTAAGGCAGCTTCTATTCATTAAGGTCCCAGGGCAGTAGAGGAATCAGCTGAGGTCAGCGTTACTGAACACCCAGCGCTGGGACCTTTTGCCACACACTGGTTCTCAGTCGCTGCTTGTGTGATGAATACAAATGAGAGTAATATGTATGCATCTTGAACAGAGAATGGACCATATATCTGTAGGGCCAGAACGTTGTAGGGTCTCATTCTCATTTCTTATGAATCCTTGGCACTATGGAGCACCACTTATTTCAACAATGATAAAGATCAAATTAGTCCCAACCCCCCGCCCCCCTTAAATGGTCACGGTCCTCCCACAATATTGGTAGGGACTTGTCCTTGCCGTCCTCACCCTCGCTTGTGGGACCCACACCTCTGTCATCATGGACGGGTGCGGCCTCAGGGGGACTAAAGCTGTTTCCTGTGAGCAGGCACGCCACTTGCGGTGAGCAAGTAACGCCCATCCCCCATCCAAGGCTGGCCTCTTCTCATCGGCACTCTCCTCTCTGGCATTTAGGGCTCTGACGGCGCATAGTTTTTAAGGCAATGATGTGAAAGTGAGGCTTCAAATCATGAGTCTGGATTGTTATTATGCTGACAGTCACATGCTGTTTTAACATGCGCCTCATTGGCTACCTTTGCTTAAAGCATACAGCAGTAATCTCAGCCAACTGGGGGAATTTAAAACCTTGGTTCTTGTAAGTAAATGGTAGGAGCAGGTCCGGGGAGCCCATTTTAAAGGTTAGGCCTATTCCCTGATATGTTCTCTTCTATTTCATTCACTTTTTAAGTTCCCTTTCCAGCAGTGTTGTTCTTACGGCTGATTTATTACCTGCCCCAAGTTAATATGAGTCTTTCTGCATCCTGCCACCAGTTCATCGGCGTGCTACTCCGGGAGGGCCAGAGCGTAAGCTTAGCTCTGTGTGGGGCCCACCGGCAGGGGCCAGAGGAGCTGGTGAGACTGCAAGAGGCGCTGAGGGACGGCTCCGTGCCCGACGTCAGCCTGGTGCCCGTGGCCATCGCGTACGACCTGCCTCCGCAGCACGCCCTCCGGGGTCAGGTGCGTTCCCTCCCTTTCCAGAGAGGTGATAACACATTAGTAATTAAGTATAGAATAATGATCATGGCAGTAATGGCTATTGTAACCAGTGTAACCAGGTCAGTATGAGTATCGCTGGTAGCACTAACTTGGATGACATCACTGCAACTCTCATGGTCATGGTTACTGAGCCATTCCGTTATATATGTGTGTGTGTGTGTCCAGCAGAGCCCCTGGTCCTTGTGTTGGTCCCTTGCTTCTCTACTATGGGAAGGTCGCCGGGGAAGCGTCAGGATCCACTTTGCTCAGGCCTTCTCTCTCAAGGTACCACAGTCTGTCTGCTGGAAGACAGCATGTGGCTCATATCTCGTTTCTATCATCTCAGCTTTTTCCTCTGCCCATATCTGTAAGATCTGTTGTCTCTGTTTGTGTCTCCACTCCTGTCTCTGCCCATGTCTTTCTCATCTGTCGTCTGTGCCCCTGCCGCTCCTCTCTTTCTTTTCTGTCCCCCTGTAGGAGATATGCGAGTCTAGTAGGTGCCATGTGAATGGAGGGCGCCCCCTGCAGGAGCTCCTCCTACCCAGCATTCTTGACAAAAGGTTCACTTTACTTGTCTCTTTCAAAGCCATACCTTTGGATGTAACTTTGCCACTGCGTGGCAGCCCGGCCTCTTTCCAGTGTTTCTACAATACAGAGTACTCCGTGTCCTGCAGCTCTCATGTACCTTTCCTCTAACATTCAGCTCGGAGTCGTTATTTGGGTGTACGTCAGTGTCCTCGATGTCCCCCACCTCGCGCTGCCCTGAGTCAACCCCATCAGAGAGAGAGCTGAGCATTGCTCTCAATTTGCATCTTCTCCATGGTGAGCATCTTGCCGTTGCGTGTAGGAGCCGCAGTGTCAGTAATGGCCTGCTGTGTGGCCCACTCCCGTATGCTTCTCCCAGTACCCTGCATGTGGGTTGGCTGACTGTGACACATGTCCTGTCCCTTACAGCAACCTCCACCTGCACGGCCATCATGTCCACCGCCTTGGTCTCCTGTCTCCTGCTGCATAAGCATCGTGAGGTACACCCCCCCCCCCATGCGTTAAGTGTAAATGGCTCTCACTCTCACTCCTCTAATGGCTGCGTGGTGCTGGCTCCTTTCTGATGGCTAATGACCCATGAATCAGAACCTAAAACGGTGCACAAATGGACCGCGATAGTGAAAGTAAAATAATAAAATCAGTCCTGAGTGCCTTGTGTCTGATAGCACGTAGTCACACTTTGGCCCCTTTGCCCGGCTGTCGTCTCCTTAACGGGGCCTCACCGGCCCCATCTCCCCACGTCACCCCTTTCCCTGTCTGTGACAGGGCGTTCGGCTCTCCCAGCTCTGCCGGGACGTCTTGTGGCTCTTGGAGGAGGTCGTGTTCCGGAACCGGGACGTGGGATTCGGGGGGTCGTTGCCAGAAGTGGTGTGCCACGCCGTGTCCTTGCTGCGGCCCCACCTGCATCTAGTGCAGCTGCCCCACACAGTGGACTCCCTCCTGGTCCCCCGGTCATCTCGCACCGCCATCCTAGCCCTCGCGGGGCACTGCCCCCTCCTCACTCACGTCTTCATCATGGAGGCCGTTGGAGGTGAGAGGCCTCCTCCGTGTACGTCTCTGCACTGTCCCGTGGGTGCAGCCATGTGACTCGCTCAGGATGGCTGCCTGCCTGCCTCCTAGCCTGTGCCGTGCTGGCCACGCTCTGCGAGGTGGCGGCCTGCGGCGGAGGCGGTAGCGAGGTGGAGTTCGACATAGTGCTGAGCCAGGAGGAGCTGAGCGAGAGGGCCCTGCAGCTCTGCCACCTGCTGCCCGCTGCCGGATATTTCCCCGTAAGTGACGCCGCCTAGCGCCCCTTCAAGGCCAGGAGCACATGGGTCTCAGTGGGGCATCTGGTCGCATTTGGCAGAGGCCCGGCAAAGCGAGCAGACAGCCCCTGACGCGAGGGTAATGACCAGCATGCCATGTGACAGCTCTATAGATTCCTGCAGCTCGTTCATTCATAAATCTAATCACTGTATCTAAACTTATAAGACCCGATGAGTAGATGAGCTGAACCAGTGCTTTTTGGGAGAATGAGTAGCACAGGTGGCATCATTCCAGACTCTGGATTATACTGTATTTACTGGGATGTAATGAAATCCGTAAGTATCCCACCATCATATTGTCATTGCTATATTGACGGGCCTCTTGCTGGCTTTAACATACAAGGAGGTGAGTCACTTATGCTTTAACATCCACCCCCCTGTACCTCACTGGTTTGGAATGATGCTCAGTGAATGCACCTCCGCAGCCCTCATCAGATACACAGCCCTCAGGCGTGGAACAGGTATTTCTCCATACAAAGAGTTAATTGACGTCAGCTGTCGTGAAAACTCATCGATAATCATTCAGGCCTAGATAAGGGCAGCTCTATCAGTGGACATCTGAGTAAATATGGCCCATTCTGTCAGAGCCAAGCTGTCAGTAGACATACCCTAGAGGCCTGCCGAGTAATGAAAAGTGATAAAAAATGAATTAGTGGCCCTCACGAAAAAGGGTTGTTGACGCCTGAAAGTCTGTCTTTGTCTTTGGCTGTGGGCCTCTGCTGTTTCCATATTGTACTGTCGGAGGAACTTTGGAACAAAAGTGAATTGTTTTTCCAAAAGTCTATCCAACAACATTGCTTAAAATTTGTAAGGGAGAGCCGAGGAACCTTAGAAACTCATGCAAGAATCTTCTGGCGTCGCCGCAGTGCAGCGTGTCCAAAGATTAGCAGCGTCATGTAGATTAGTGGGCTACAGAGTAGCTAAAAGCATCTGGGTGCAGACACTGCTGACTCTGCCCTGACGGCGGCTGGGCTGACTCTGCCCTGACGGCGGCTGGGCTGACTCTGCCCTGACGGCGGCTGAGGGTGTCTCCTGACTGCCTTTACAGAAAACCTTACTGATTTATTGTGTTGTTCCCGTGTGGCTAATAATTGCCTTATAATAGTGGCTGGATGTCTGATGATGAAAATGCTGGCAATTCGGGAAAGTGCAGGTGGGTGTCATGAGTGTGACGGGAAATCAGAGGGCCTCACAGAGAGATAGCGAGAGATCAACATGCGGAAGGCTGGAGGTGTTTCTCCTGATTCAATCAAGACACTCACCCTAACCCCACCCCCCATAGCCTTGTCAGTCACCCTACGCCTTTGCCCTGGATGCCGTGGACAGCCTGGTGCACTGTGGCGTCCTGGTCCTGGAAGAGGTGAGCCAGTCGAGCTGAGTACCATTGCGATAACGGGAGCATGATGCATCTGTGACCTTAGAGCCAGCGTGTAGTTGAGGGCTGTTCACCATTAAGGAGCGGCCCCTATCCACAGGAACTGTGCGTCTTGGCAGAGAAATAATCAGCATTCCACACATCCAATGTCAGACTCATAACGCCCAGCCAATAAATGACCATAACAAGCTGTAGTCGTTAATCCTATAAGCTTGTTAGTAGCTCTTAATGAGTTAATGACCTAAGACCCAAGTACACCGCAGTATCTTAACCGATAGCTGGCTTGTAAATAGGACTCTGCCGCCTGACTTAGGAGCACAGTGTCAGTGTGTGAGATGTGGCTTCTGTATCTCTGGATGCCGTGTCCCTGAGTCCAGCAGCCCCAGGGCCAGCGCATGTACGACTACTGGAAGAGGGAGAAGGTGCTGATGTGGAGCTCTGCCGATGACGGCGACCTCAGTGACTCAGACTGCGAGAAGCAGGACACGCGCTGTTACAAGGTATCCCGCAGGCTTCCTGTGGATCCTTAAAGAGTGGATATCGTAAAATTTAAGGACATGAAATGTGCATTAAGTATGAAATTCTGAGAGTGATTATTCAGGTATGATATTTCAATAATACCTGTAAAACATGGTTTATTATCATGTTTTCTGCCATGGGCCCCGTCATCAGTCTGGCAAATCCTACGGCCCCCTTCCCGCTACGTCACATGAGCGTCTGTAGGCTGGAAGATGCCATCACATGCTGTCTGGCCGTGGATCTCATAACTGCCATAACTCTGCAGTAGTGATGAGCGTAAACCATATTTGATGATAATCTAGTGACTATAATGTGATAGAAAGGCATCTGTGTGGCTTCTGCTGGCACAGCTACTGCTGTGGTGTGTCGCCCACATTCATAACTGAAGGAAATGCTACAATTCAGCTGGAGCCCAGTTAGAATACATATGTAAGGTTATTCCCATCCAAGGTCTCAGACCCCCTGAAATGTTCACCCCAGGATAAGAGCCTCCGCCTCAGACACTGCATATACCGCTTTATCGTTGGTTTTCCCGAAAGGTCTTTTTATTTTGCACCTCGTCTTCAGTACGTCTCTTAATTGAAAATCGACGGCAGAGAAATCGGCCAAATGATAGCCTACAAAACTGAATTATACAGATCTTTTTTTGGGGGGGTGGTAGGGGGGCACTGCGTGTGGTTAGGATGCCTTGAGTGAGGAGTCAGAGGTTGTGCTTGTGATCAGAAGGTTGCCGGTTCAAATCTGATGATCGGGAGAGTTATTTCACCATTGGGTACTTAAGCGGGGCCCTGAAGCCACTACTGCTCCATGGACTGGCTGACATTGCTACTTTCTCAGAAACTGTATGTCGGTTTAGATACAAATTAGTGAAAGATAAATGAATATAATGCACAGCACTGATTCTCCCGCTCACACACAGTGGGATTATTTTTTCGTTGTTGCGGGGGACCGTGCCACATCACGTGCTGCTCAGCCTGGCTGCTGTGGAGCTGTTCTCTGCGTACGCGCTGGTTCATACAGCACGTGAAAGAGCGCATGCTGCAGTGCATACACCTCAGTGCTGGACTGGCTGCGGTCCAGAATGTCCATCCCTCAAGCAGCAACGCGCCAGCAGAGTTTGTAGATTTCCCTGTTCATGCACACCTACTGAACCTACTAATTAGCTGATTAAGATGTGTTTGAGCAGGGATATCTGCATACTGCATTGGATTCTGGCCCTCCCATACCAGAATTGAGGAACCCTGATTTAGGACTTCATTCGAGTTTAATGTGCTCCCTATTCTTTATACACTGAAGGTACAGTCTGTGCTGGACACTCGTAAACGTTTGTTTCTCTATCCCCCAGCTCGGCCAGCCTAGCCAGGGTCCGGAGCTGTTCTTTTTCCTGTGCAGTTTGCTAAGCGTTCAGCTGAGGGCGCTCTCCTGGGCTGTTGAGGGGTTGGAGTTCCTACAAAGCCCTCTCCCAGGTATGGGATCAGCATTCCAATACATGTGGCTTTACTCGTGAATGAAGATCTGAAGAAAAAATGGATGCAAGCTCTGGTGCATTTCGGTTCTCTAAGACCAAGTGCAGACCTGACTCCCTTGCGATTACTGACACCTCCCACCTCATTGCACCCGGCCGGCACTCTCTAACTAGCATCGTCTTGCAGTCCCTGCATAGGCTGGCTGGCTCCTTGGGTCCCGCAGGGAATCGATGCGGATCTGTCCGCTTTGATGGTTTAGAGTGGTTCTGGCACCTGACTAACCTACTCCAGCAGGGCCAAACGGCCGCCGTCTGTCTAACCCGACTGCTGGCATCCTCCCCCTGTTCTTCTCCCACAGAGCCGGACTGCGTGGCATGGCTCCAGAGCTTCCTGTGTGACAGAGCCAGTTGGGGGCGGAGGCGGTACGGTAAGGCTGCACTCTCACCACACAGTCCTGCCCGCCATCGGGCCTGATCCTGGACTGAACCTTTCCTTCAGCCTTCCAGGGAGATGCGGTTCCTATTGAGCCTGTGGCATGGTAATACCCTAAGCCAGTAATACTGCGCACATTTATTTATTATTATGAATCATGGGATCACTGGATGCCAGGGCATCTCATGAAGGCGGGCTTCACGTGTGATGATGCGCCTGGGTCATGGCAAGGAGGGGAAAGAGAGCACCAGGAAATGCCTGTTCCAGCATAGTCCAGTCAAGTAGTTCAGAAACATGAGGGTACTTCTCCAAATACACATGCTGACACATTTACACACACACAGGCGTACCAGTACGTTTTTATATTTTCTACAGTGGAGAGAAAGTTACATCTAGGCATAACTTAGGTTAATCAAGATATCACCTTGTAAAAGTAAATTAGCCCGTTCTCATCGCAGTGCGAGATCAAGTGCTACCAGTGCGAGATCAAGTGCTAATCAGTCATGTGGGTGTGACAGTATGATTGCTGTAGCGTACGTCTGTGACAGTTCTGCGATTTTTTTTTTTTTTGGGGAAGTTTGCCAGAACTGTTCACTGCGTCTTCTAAGAAACGCATCAGAAGATAATTACCCTGACTAACAGGGTTTAAGGATCTGCCGCATGAGTCAGCTGTATGCTGTCTGTGATGGAGAACACAGCCTATTAACTTTTATACTTGGTGTATGGCCTTGTATTTTTCTTTTTGTACAAGTTTTAGAAGAAATGCTTTACTCAAGGATACAACAGCTGCACCCACAAATGCTTGAGTAAAGTTCTCAAATCGCTGCTGCGTTGAGGAGCGCAAACATCGGCAATTAAGAAATGTTTGCTATTTTTAACATGTTGAGTTACAGTTATTCTGTTTGAAACGTAACCTCCGGTTGTTTGGCTGCTCTGAGTGTGACAGTCGATTGCAAATGGAAGAGCTATCTGAAACAAACAGCTGCTGGGCCGTGATGTTTTTTTAGATGTTTAAATAAGGACAGGCCCGCTGGAACCTGTGGTCCTGTTATAACAGACGCAGTGAGGCGATATTTACCGTTTGTTTACATATGTTTGAATGACTTCTGTACAGAAAGTACATCAGCCGACGTCGTGAGAGCAGCGGTCCATACCTTCATCGATCTGGGGGTAAGTAATAAAGGGTCTGTTTATATCAGGAGCAGCTTCGGATTAGACGTACAGACACAGTAAAGGCAAGAATATATTCCAGTGGCCATTAAGGATAAATTGATGTGCAAATTACACTCTCAGAGAATTTACAAAAAAAAAATCCACAGTATTGTTATTAACCAGTAAGAAATTTACCCGCAAGCATAATGGTAAAGTACGGGATGGTGAAAGTGAAACTGGGAGGTGTGTTTCTGAGTAGTAATGGTGTAGGGTGGAGGGGTGAAAGCGGCCTCTGTCGCTGGGAGCAAACGCAAGCGCGTGTGTGTTTGACAGGTGCTGGAGAGGCTGGAGGAGCAGGCCGGAGTAAGAGTCCTCCTGCGGCTCAGTCCTCTCTTCCAGCAGCCTGAGAACAGAAAGAAGCTTCACCGCTTCATCGAGCAGTTTGTTTACAAATAGCCATCTGTCGACAAACACTGTCCACCCCCCGCTGGCGGCCTGGCATCTCAAGAGCTTACATGAACACGACCTACCCACTTCGCTGTGTTCTCACAGCCGTGCTGGGTGAGGCCTGGGCGGCGGCCAGATCCATTCCGATGCAGAAGAGGGGTCAATGAGTGCTGTCCATGCCAGGCACACCTACTTTGTCTGTGGTGGAACAATCTCTCTGCCCAATTCACTGGAGCTTAACCCATTTTTCAGGTTTAGCATTCAACCGCAGAGTGATCGTCACATTGCAGGTATCGCTCCCCTGCACATTTGTTCACCTCGGAGCTTTTCCATCTTCCAGCTTTGTTCACTGACCTCAAAGGGTCACACTGTTTTTATGTTTATAGAACATGACATTTCGCCAATAAAGTAATCATTTTGAAGGTTACTTTTCACAATCATAAACTTGTTTGCAGTCATGTGACACTGAGTTACAAGATTTATTATTTTTTAGAGGTGTTTTGACTCTCATGATTCCTCATGTTGGTCTGAAGTTTAACTGATTATTTAACTTACAGTATCAACAGCTGTGCTAAAATCTGAGTTTGTGTTCCTCAGTATTTAAATGTGAACTGTTATTCACAAATACCAATCAGAATTGTGTTGCTTGTTTACGTTTGGCTCAATTGTTTCAGGTCTGCTTTCAAAAGATAACATTAAAAAAGAACTTTTGTTCAGTTGATTTGACACTGCCAGCCTGCCGTGATTTTTTTCTCAGAATGACAGTTCATTCCTTTGTTGCTTAGTCTTAACTTTTATTGAGACTGAGGTTTTTAAGCGCTGAATATATCATAGAAGAAATCTATGACAATTTCCCTAAAGATCCAACAGCTACAGTTCCATGACTTAAACCAGAAATCTTCAGGTTGCACAGTGGGTGTGGGATCCGTACCCATGTCTGGAAGGTTGTGGGTATGAATCTCGTGGCTGGCAGATTGTATCTCTGTTGGCTCCTTGATGTGATGATTCCCCAGAGACTTCAAGGCTTCCTTCACTCCACCATCTGCAGAATATCAGAAAGTTCTGCACTGACCTAGAAATCCCCGGGCTACAGACATATCAGGAGTGGGGAGCGGCCTGGCCACCTTTATACAGCCACATACTGAAGACCGGTTTGGTCATTAGTTCACGTCAGTGTTCAGAGAACCTGAATAAAGCCCAGATGGACACAGAAAGTGTATCCAGCATGGTATCTGCAGGGGAACGTGGATAGGATCAGAGTGAAAGAAGCAGTGAGATTAAGTGAAACTAAGTTTGAAATTACAGTACAAAACTTTGGCAAGAGTAGAAGGTTCAGTCAAGGTTTCAGCCTGTGTGGGCTCAAATAACTGCTTTGTTTTTGGGGTGCCAAACAAGAGCGGACCATTAATCCTAAGTGGCTTGGCATGTGATCCTAGAATTTCTAATATGTAGTGGCAACCTTAATATATGTAAAGATAACCTTCACTGATGCTACAAAATATTTCAACCTATGATCACAGTTTGTGAAAAGAATATTGAGAGCCTTAACTTTTTATATTTCTGACCTTGCAGTTTCCACGGTGTTGAAACATTGGTCAGCGCCATGTGTGGCCTTCACAATGTTGTATGTGTTCATCGTGCGCCCCCTTCAGTCAGCTTTGGTAATAACACTGGATTAAAGAGAACTTGTGCTATTACCATTTCTATGGCAGGACTCATAGAGAATGTTTTACAGATCGCAAACGCTGCAGTATCTTTCTGATGGGGATCTTTTCTATACATAATATATTGTCTTATTTTGGCAAAAGCCATTTTTCAAGATAAACCATCCTACATGTGGTTCCTGTGTTGCTCATTCTTACATCCTGAGTGATTCTGCTGTTTGTGGCACATCTGCCAGTTCTGCCCACTATGTAACCCTCAGCCTTTCTTCATTTAGGAGGAATGCTGCCATCTAGTAGCAAAATATAGCTATATGCAACTTTGAGATATTTTGCATGTGTAATGCTTCGGTGTGCCTTGGTGTACGAGATATGAGGTGACCGTGAAGTAATAGTATTGTGTTAACCAGGTAGCAGTAATCCTTTTTTACTAGTGAATCTAATTTAAACTCCATAGCTTTCAGGAATATGCACACGAGGCATAGAAAGTGGCTGCAAGAAATATACAGAAATTCAAGAAATGTTGAAGCACTGCTGAATACCAAAATATGCTCACCTATATTTTAAAACAAGTTGATTAATACCCTGACCTGTCTAAGGTTGCGCTGGTTGGCAGACATTAACTTGTGTTGCATAACTGCTCTAGGTTATTCAAAGTGCGTAAATGTCCCATTCAATGGCCACAGCTATTTGGCATGGCCCGCTTGGTTCGGCAGAGTGATGCCTTTTATGGCTGCTGAGTAATAGCTTGGCAGTGTTGCCCCATTTAAAGTACCTAGACTGCGCACTGGGATACGCACACTGCCCAGTGTGTGTCGTTAACCTGTCTGCTTTGTGTGCACAGTGGGGCTCTACAACTCTGGGCCCTTTTCTACAGCTGATCAGATTTAGCAGAGTCATGTTAATATTGTCAGCACTTGAAGCCCTGAAGTAAATCAAGCATTGTGCTTCTGATTATGAAGCCGTCTCTGAGCGCAGTTAATTATTGAATAAATTCACTGGATTCTTATAGCAGTTGGTTTCCCGGGTTTATGAGTTATAAAATCTTGGATGGCCATGGCCCTTACACTTTCAACACAGACAGACAAATACAGTATGAAAAGCTTTGCATAGGGAAACGGTCGACAAAATCTGCTGTTTGAGCTGAATTTTTCAATTTAATCAACTTTGAACATGGGACACAATTTTAGTTCAGAATCGCTCATCACTATTTATGTACTGTTCAACCCACCAGGGCAGTATTTAGACAGTGGAAAAATTCCTGTCATTCTAGTTCATAGGCATTTTTTGTAAGAAAAATAGATGACAGTTAATAATAAGCCTGTAGGAAACCAGACAAAAGTTCGAATATCAGCACGATCCTCCCTTCATGACCATGCCAGACACTTTACTGGAAATGCCTCAGGCTTTAGTGACATTACAGTATGTGTGCATTTAATTCTTTATTGATTATAAATGAAGCCTTTGTTCTTCTTTCCATGGTTGGAAAACTGAAGTGCAACTATGGTTCTGTGTTACAAATTTAAACTTCAATGTCAAACATTTTGTATGGGTCCCAGTTCAGATGACTGTGTTGCGAATGAGGCCGATGTCGTCGATCTCGCATTCTACCACATCACCTTTCTGAGGACAAAAAAACAGATTGTGGATTGAAATGTTTATTTAACATGAGGTCTAATTTCAGCTGGTTAACAATTCACGATTAAAACTGTGGCCGCCTGTTTGTCAAACACACACTTATCGGGACCTGCAGGCATTTATCATGAGTAATTTACAGTTATCTGTTTAGCAGTTTGTGTTTTCCTCTTACCTTGAGGAAGACGGGGGGGTTCCTGAAAAGCCCTACTCCAGGAGGGGTCCCAGTCAGAAACACATCCCCGGGACACAGTGTCACAAACCTGAAAGAAAATAATAAAGAAGTACTTAAAAGCTTCATGGAGCTTTTAAGATTTTTCATAAAGAATTACCAGGTAACCCTAGTGACACTGTGTACGGAGGAGGTTATGCGACCTTTCTGTAAATTGCTCAGCTTGGGCAGTTAATTTCTCATGGCAAGTAGGCTAGAAGACAACAAGGCTGAAGGCAGCCAGCTCAATGGAATCACTCACTGAGAGACCCAAGCCACAAGCTTCTCTGTCCTGAAGATCATTTGATCGGTGTTGCTCTCCTGCACCACACTCCCATTGACACGGCAGCGGATTCCCAGGTTATGGGGGTCTGGTGACCAAAAAAATAAATAAAGTGTTCACCTGTTCACATCCCCCACTGCTACCCCTTAACCGTCATCTTCCGGGGACCCTGTTTCATGTCGCACCTTTCAGTGCTGTTGTGGTGACGAGGGCAGGGCCCAGCGGACAGAAGCTGTCGAAAGTTTTTCCCAGCAGCCACTGTTTCCCATTGCGATGCACCTGCCAGTCACGTGCACTAACATCATTGGCCACTGTGAAACCAGCAACATAAGAGAGAGCTTCCTCTTCCTGTGAAAGGGGAGGAGAGTCTCGCATGTCACACTCATCTGGGGTTCAATATTAATCCCAGCGTCTGATCCTGAGCAGTTCTACTCCAGCCATCTTTCACATTGAAATCAGCAACCTGTCAAATACTTTATCAAGGAAACGCCCAGTCATTTAGATCAACGAGGATAATGATGAGGCCTGAGGCTAATTGGTGTCGTAATAGTGCGGCCTGCACTCACCTTGATGTGCTTGCCTCTCCGGCCTATTACGAAGGCCAACTCTACCTCCCAGTCCACCTCCTTCAATCAAAGACAGTAATTAATTGCTTCCATCTTTCAGTGCACCCTGATACAGCTGTGAGTTAAGATGAGAATGTGAATACATATGGGGGAAGAAAAGTAGAATCACTGATCAACTACCATAATGGCCATTACACAGACACACTGCAATGCACTTTTAATAAGTCCAAAGTTAATGACCACTGGGTGTAAATGCAATATGAGACATTCAACAGTGCTTTAATGTATTCATGCAAGTGAGCACACAATAGCACCCGCTTAACTAGCCTTGCTCTTATCAGGCAGCAAGATGTCGTCGAATGGGCCGGTGATGGCACTGGGGAACTTGCTAAAGATGATGGGTTCCTTGGGAATGGGGGCGTTCTGCTCCAGGCAGTGGTCTCGGTAGTTCATGCCCACGCACACGACCTTCTCTGGACCCGTGACTGGGGAAAGCAAGCCCACCTCAGATGAAGGGACCACGCAGAGGCCGCTGGAAAGCGCTCTGGAAAGAGCAGGGTTGATTGGTCTCTATACTTGGCAATTACACTGTCACAGCGGCAGAGATATGTTTTGCGTGGGAATACAGTTATGAACAGAAACCCAGCTACTGCAGGTCAGTCAGCACTCATCTTTCTAAAATTAGCTGCAGGTTTCATTTCAGTCAAACCTTTACGACATATTTTCAATCTATATTTATTAGTTAATCTTCCCCAAGCTACAAATACAATTCCTAAGACACAGAACGCAGGCCCTGTGGAAAGGAGAGAATCCTACAATGTTGGATTATCGATCAACCTCAAAGCATCCTATTAAGCTAAAGCGTTGGATTCTTTGATAAGTGAACCTATGAAGGACAGTAAATGAGACAATGACAGCACTGTTACTCCTGCCATAAATCCAATACCCAAGCTCTAGACAATAAGAAATACTGGCTCTTTTTATTGGCAAAAGCCTTTTATATTGTCAGTCGCAATGCTCCAATAAAGAACTCTGTTAACTCTGGCTTTTCTGACACTGGAAAGTTGTATCGTCAGCTATCATGTTAAGATTCAGGACATCCAGTCAGAAGGTCTTACACCTGAGTATGTCAGGGTGTCCCTCAGGGTTCTACCTTAGGCCTGCTCTTATTCACTGTACATAAATCACTTGGGACAGAATGTTCCTAACTCAAATTTTATACACTTTTATATCCCCTTATCTACAATTTTTTTTCAAAAGAGTACAAGGTCAAGGCTGTCCTAAATACTGGGAAAAAATGTAATATCTTCTCCAATCTTAAAGGATTAAAGTTGGACCAGAGTATTGTTGCTCAAGGTGAACAAATTTAAACTGATGACTAGCTGTCCATTAAGCCCCTATACAGAAGTTAGTGTGAAAGTTCAGACTGAAGCATACATTCTGTTGTGCCTGAAAATCCCTTTTTTGCTGTCTGTCTTAGCCAGGTCTTGCTTGTAAAAGATTTTAAATCTTAGTGGGTGTAACCTGGTTAAACTGGGGTTAATAAATAAAAATGTACGGCTGTGTGTTTGTTTCGGAAACTCCCTAAGGCCAACCATTGGATCTATACAGCTGTCAAAACCCTCTGGGCGTAATATAAATCTCACATACTTTTCGCAATGTCATCTGTAATCAGGAGTTTTTTTTTTTGCTATACATCTGACTGCATCTGTAACTGGAGTCCAATCAGTAATTTGTGTACCTTTGTGCACACTCCATGCCCCTGTGTCCTGTCTCCAGGAATTCTCTCATGGTGGAGGGCACGGAGGAGTCAAAGCTCTTGAGGTCCACGATACCTTGACCCAAATCCACGCCAACTCTCACTTCGCGCTCCTTGTTAAGGTGGCAGAACTGCACCAGGCGCATCGTGTCTCTGCTTGCCAGTCCCCGTCTTCCAGTGTGCGTTAGCTGTCTTCTACTAATTCTACCCCAGAGCAGCAGAGCGTGGACAAGCAGCCTCATCTGTTGAAAACACATGGCAGTACGATACGACTCGGTTACTCAGAAGAGCTGAAGTTGCAAAAGATTATTAGAAATAGACATTTATGTGCATATTAGCCCAACATAACCTTTAATGACGTATTGCATGTGAATAGAAATTCATTTACAAAATGGAAAAAAAAAAAATACATTTTACAACAGAACGGGGTACAATGACTCATTTCTTGCATAATGGACAAAAAATAATGACATTTCTCTAAAAATAATGCGTATAATATACAATACAGTTGCAAAAGTTGTTTAGTTCTGAAGAAATTCAAAGTAATGAGGAGACCGTGAAAGACAAGTCACGTCAGGTTGGGGAGCATGCACTGGCTGCCGCACCCGCCGCACGTATAAACACCTCGGCATCCCGGTTGGCAACAACAAACAGTGAAAGACAGTAGTCAGGATTTCCACTCCAATAATCGCGTAACTAAGTCTTAACAACAAGCCCATAATCAATGCATATCAGCACAAAATTAGCAGTGTCACCAGTTCTCGTGACCTACCTGCTTGAGCCGTTACTAAAAGTTAAATTGTCTAGCGAACAAGATATATGCACAATGACTGACAAAATGCAATCACCTAACTTTTGCAAATACGGTGTAGACAGAAGTACCGATCTGCCCTTTAAACAATACAAATTGCTGGAAATTCAACTGGCGTAATTTCACAAACTGTCTTCATACTTTGAACTTCAGACTGCTTGTGAATATGCCGTATACGGTGTACTTCCTGTTTTAGTGTTTGTAGTTCGTTGTCGTTCTATGATCTAACTCATATTCAATATGATGAACTTTGTAGTGAATATATTATTAATATTTAAAAATAACAGAATTATTCCGTAATCTGTACGTACAGTTTGGAATTTATTATTTAAACAATGACGTATTTGCAAAGGAACTACAATTCCCAGAAGCGAAGAGAGCATAGGTTAAAATCTTTTTTTTTTTTTTTCTTCTTTTTTTAAGGCGGAACCTCGTGATTCTGGTCGGCTGACTTGGTTTTTATGCTGTAGCGGTTGATCATTCTGATATTTGAAGACGGAGAAGGAGGAGTGATGGTGTCTGTACGGTAAGGGGGACCTTGAATAGTTATAGCTGCAAATGAAAAGTTCATGCTGTCAGGTTGTAAAGGCTCAGAAAACTTTCATGATGAGATAAACTTCAGTGATGTTACTGTGCCATGCGTGAAAACTCATTTCACAAAATAAAGATTTTAATGTATATGTCCATGTCAAATGCACCTAACGGTAGGGTGGCAGGCAATACTGTACATGAATTTAAATCCTTCCGGGGGGGATCTGTCTCTAGTCTTTAAACCACTCTAAGCATAAGCGTCGCCTATGTAATTCTTAATTTCTACTAGGTATAATTTCATGTGCATTTGAAAACAGAACTGAAAGTGTCGTAAAAATAATATGCGTCCTTTTTCTGACCCAGAATTTGTACTGAGTCATTTGTGCTTTTTTTAAAAGCTGGTTTGAAATGTATACGAATAAAATGAAATTTGTCAGATTTAATGAAAGAATTTTTTGAGTCATAACATAACTTAAAATAGCTTTCACTTTCGGTAGACATGCGAATATGATGATGCCAAGAGAAACATTTGGTCTGTCACAAGACTTCCTCAAAACTTTGTAAAAATAGACACCTTGTCTATGTGCGTGTCTGTATACACACACTTTCATCATTTTATTGATGCGGTTTAAGTACCACCTGGGATTCAGCTTTTTAACATGGTTTAAAAATAAGGCACCGTAAGGACTTCAGAGAGTATTATTGATGTCTTGTTAATGGTTGAATCTCGGAGGGACTGCCTCTCCCTGTGGGAGTACCTTTGGTCCAGTGATTAGATATATAATCTTAACCGAATATGTAACCCATTAGCTGACTTTAATGCTGTTTCTCCCAACTCAGCGTTCAGCCCCTTGAGTACACCACCGACTGCAAAAATGCAAAGTGAGTATGGAAGAGGGTTAGTGTTGGGCACATTTTTAGTTTTCTGTTTTGTTTTTCAGTTTTAGTTCAGTTTCTTTTAAGAATGTAAAAATAGTTTTTGTTTCATTATTTTTTAAACATTTTTAGTTTTAGTTTTTATTTAATTTCAGGATTAATTCTAGTTTTCAGTACCATGTTTTGATACCACACTGCAAGTTACTTTCACCCTGCACAAGAAACGGCTGAGGAGAACATGTCAAGCATTTTGTTTTCTTGCCTTTGTTTATATAGCTATGAAGGACCTGGTTTATTGCAGTTCCCAGTCCCTGATTACAATATGCACACACTTAATGAGATTAGGCCCTTTTGGAGACAGTGAAGTCTGTCTGGGTGTCCCCCAGTGAAAACCCCTATTAAAGAAATGGTTAGAGAGTGAGGAATTATTCCTAGATATATTAAAGTAAAGCAATCAGACAATTATTGTACAAAGTGTTAAGAGAATGCTGAAACCAAATTTAATACAGCAATTTCAAAAACTCAGAATACCAAAATCAATAATATTTCACTCAACACTGAATGTGAAAGTTTCTAGCAGTAATTTGCAATGCTACGGCCCTATTTTAACCTTGGAAATAACCTCGATTGAATATAACCTCAATTGACGTTAACTATGATAACCCTGGTAAAAACTTTGGCGTCTTACATATTTACCTCGGTGACCACCTGCATCTCACAGCTTTGATGGCATAGTCCTGGTGGCCCAGAGTTATGAGCAGTTGCCTGATGAGCTTGCAGACCTACGTGAACCTCTTCAGGACTATAGCTCTGTGAGTAAAGGGAACTCGCATCAACACCTGAGCAATGGAGTCCGTTTCTGTTGGTCATACGTTTTTTTTTTTATTTTTTGTTCTCAGGTGGACTGCGGATTTGCTGAGGAAGTGGTGGTTGTTAGGGTCCCTGAACTCCCTGGGAACCGGCTGATTTTTGCATCAACTGGTCCGGTGAATCGGGACTATGATGATGTACGCAGATTCAGTGAGGCCGCTGGGAATGGCATCAAAAGGTATGCTGGCGTAATACTATCTTTTCATAGGAATTTAAGCAGCTGATTGTCTAATAAACTTGACCTTGACTTCTCTCTCTTCCTGAAAAAGGGCATTAAAAGCTGGCATGCAGCGCCCTCTGCTGGTCTGCCCACAGCACAGCAGCTATGAAATGAGTCCCTTAGCCGCAGCCCTTGGTGCGCTGCATGTGCTGTACAAAGTAAGCAGCTTCTTTCTTGGCAGGAAATGAAACCAGTTTTTTTGCGCATCTTCTGTTATTCTCTTTTATCAATGCTCTGCCCTGTAATTTCAGTCTCTTGAGGTTCGAGAGACAGACAGGAAGCCCTCCCCTTTCAAGGTGGCGGTGTTGGGCTTATGGGTAAAGGGAGATAAAGAGGGTGAATGCCTTGTCAGCTTGGCCTCCGCGCTGGAGGCTGGCAGGTTAGTATGGTGCTTATTTGCCACCAGAGGAAAAGTGACTGAATAATTGGCAGTGCACCTAAAAAGGCAACCTTGGGTTCATTTTTAATATCTTGATAATATCTGAAATGCAGACTGGTGTGCCGGGACATTGGCGGTTCTGACCCTGAGCGGATGGCTGCCCCCCGCGTTACTGAATACGTTCAGTCTGTCTTCAAGGAGAGTCCCGTGCAGGTGTGAGGTCGAATTTGGATTCTGATTTTCCTAACAGGATCACCAGGGTCTGTTCTGACCTTCTGTACCTGCCTTTCTCAGGTCGAAGTGATAAGCGATTTGTCCATCCTGGAGAAAGAGTACCCCTGCTTGGCCGCTGTCAACCGCTGCGCCAACGGTGTGTGTGTGTGTGTGTGTGTGTGTGTGTGTGGGGTGGGGGCAGTTTTACCCTATGCCAGACTAATTTTGGTTTGAACTCCTGTAAATAATGAAGATGTAAAATGCAGCACCTCTCCTGACCCCGCTGTGGCTGTTGCCCTCTGCAGGCGTGCCACGCCACCAGGGCAGGGTCATCAAGCTGCAGTACTGTGGAGAGGGACCCATTCAGCGCACGCTGATGCTGGTGGGAAAGGTCAGAGGGGCCCCTTTTATCAACTCAATCGCTACTGCGGATTGTGCAAATGAGTTTTTTTCCCCTATAACTGTCTGCCACCCTGTGGTCCCACAGGGTATCACCTACGACACTGGTGGAGCGGATATCAAGGCTGGAGGTATCATGGCAGGGATGCACAGGGACAAGTGTGGAGCTGCAGCTGTCGCTGGCTTTTTCCAGGTCATATACATACAAATAATATATAATATGAAATGTATGTATAATTTGTTTATGATGTGTGTGTATGTATATATAAAATTATTATTTGTATTTGTATACCATTGTGCCTCTCCTTCTCAGGTCCTGGCCCAGCTCAAACCAAAGAACCTCAAGGTTGTTGGTGCTTTGGCAATGGTCCGGAACAGCGTAGGGTCAGGTTGGTGGTGCTCTCAATATATCGTTCAGTTACACTAAATTTTAAACACCTCTTACCACTTTAGTGAAGAACTTTAACGTTTTATTTTTATGGAACGTTTTGACAGTCAACCTGCAACCCTGACGAACATAAGCGGTTGAAAGATGGATGAATCATGTAAATTAACACATAAGAATTATATATTTAAACTTTATGAAGAAGTTATTTAAACATTAATGTATTTCTTTTTTTTCCTCTTTGACAGGACTGAACATTATTTTTAAATTGAGTATTGAAATTGATTAAATTAATTTTGTGCTCGGAGCAAAACTGGCAATACTGTGCAGTGATGTGGGTGGATTTATTTATTTATTTCAATTTTTGGGTGTGGTTGGAACATTCTCATGGGCGAAATCTGCAAGAGGACTCGCCCAGCTCATGCCTGGCTTTCCCTCTTTCAGACTGCTACGTGGCTGATGAGCTGGTGGTGTCGAGGGCAGGATGCCGTGTGCGAGTGGGTAACACCGACGCAGAGGGCCGCATGGTGATGGTTGACCTGCTCTGCGAGATGAAGGAGAAGGTCAGGATGCATCTCCCTCCCTCCTCGTCATGCTTTCGTCTAGCTGGCCACCCTGTTACTGATTTCTCTTTTTCAGTGTCTGTGTAAACTGGAGGGGGCTGTACAAAAGAGAATAGAGTGCTTTTCAAGTGGTGGGTGTGCGTGATGGTGTTTCAGGCGGTGAGTGAGGTCAAACCAGAGCTATTCACCATCGCCACTCTGACTGGACACGCCATCCGGGCCATGGGAGCAAACTACTCCGTAAGTGACCACGCAGCCACTCCGAAATGTGACAAGGCCTGTCATACACAAAGACATATTGAGCTGTGTTGAGTATGTGTGACTGTTTTCTCTGCCTTCCTGAGTCACCTGCTTTCTCCTGCATCTGGTTTATTTCGCAGATCATTATGGACAATGGAGCCGCTCGTCAATCAGACAATGCCAGGCAGTGGCAAAAGGGTGAGATGCAAATGAGAAGCCGACCGTTACTCTCATGCCTAATTATTACTAAATAATACATTTGTCATACCTGGGGGCTTGCTTTCCCTAACCTCACCAATAGGGGGGTGACATTCAGTCAACCCAAACTTTCAAACATATGTTTCAGTCGCGGGCCTGATTGCTGCCCCCTTTTCTGTTAGCTGGGGAAGTCCTGGGCGATATGTTTGAGATCTCCAACATTCGCCGGGAGGACTATGAATTTCACCGTGGAAAATCCGAGTATGAGGATGTCCTGCAGTGCAACAACCAGCCGTCCAGTGCCACCCCCCGAGGTCACCAGTCTCCCTCAGCATTTCTCATCATGGCTTCTGGTCTTGATAAGGTTGTCTTGCATTTTGATATATCCCATTGTGTATTGAATATAGCACGGTGCTGCTTGCAGACAAATGCATAAATTTTGAACGTGAATTTCTCTCTCAGCATGGTGTGGACTCTTCCACCCCCCTGCCCTACTCCCACGTTGACATCGCCGGTTCTTCTGGACCCTACCCTGGGATTCCCACGGGAGCGCCCATCCTCGCCATGGCAGTGCGATACGTCCTCTGAAAGCTGTTTACACTCCATCGTCAAACCGTCTCCCATGGAATAAAAAGAGAAAAACCGAAACGCAGAATCTCGTTACATCCATTTTATACCAAATAGCTGCATGTGTTTACATTTTATATTTGGGGGGAAAACTGAACTATACAATAAAAAAATTTTGGCTGTAGTTAGAACATAATAAAAATCTGCTTCAATGTAGGTCTGTGTATGGTTGTCATTTAATGAGCTCTAGGGGGAAAAAATGAAATAAATGAATGCTAAGGTACCGTAACAACTTGTACCCAGGCTGCAACTGATGCAGAGAAATCAGATACAAGTCTGGTTATTGCTCTGGCTGACGAAGGACCCTCCATTAATATGAATCTAAATTATTCAGCCACAAGGGGTTTAAAAACAGCTGGAAGATGGGTGAAAAGTGGTTTGTTTTTGGTACCTCTCGTCATTATTCACTTTCTATTTTTTACCGATGAGACAACTGATTAATTCGACTAAGCAAAGGAACTGGAAAAGCAAGGGATCAGTAACTACTTCCTACACAAATGAGCACGAGCAACCCCAAGATGCGTAACGCGATGCCCCGGCACACAGAAAAGGAAGCTGGGAGGAGCCTGCTACCGGAAATGACGCCGATAACCCGCGGGTTCCTTAAATCAAGTCCACGACGCGGGAGAGGCATTTCTCTGCTTTGTCTTGGGTACGCCGGGTAGTGTACTTACTGACACTTGCTTGGATTATTTTGATAATCACCGGGCCTTATTTATAATTTTAGCTACATATACGCACAGCTACAGCAATAATGTTTGAGGCTCGACTGGTTCAAGGTTCAATTTTGAAGAAGGTCCTTGAGGCGCTGAAAGACCTGATCACCGAGGCATGTTGGGACGTGAGCTCCTCTGGTATCTCCCTCCAAAGCATGGATTCGTCCCATGTCTCTCTTGTGCAGCTCACGCTTCGCAGCGACGGCTTCGACTCCTACCGCTGTGACCGCAACCTGGCAATGGGAGTCAATTTGAGCAGGTGACAGAGCTTTCTAAAGGATGACAGTCTGATGCATGGTTAAAGTAGATACAGAATGTAAACTTTTGTTTTCATCGGCGAAAATTACTAATGATTGCAAGCTAATCATTTTCTTCTATACGATCAATTTTTTGCTTCACGCTGTTTCTTATCATAATAGTGTGTGCTGCAGCGTATTTTTAGGAGTCTCGGACAGCAGCTGTACGAATTTAGGAAATTAGTTTTGCAGTGATTTACTCTTGCGAAGAACAAATTGTACACATTTAAGCATTTTGATTCGCAGTTATAAAAAGACAGAAAGGCGCCATTTAAAGTGTGACCCGTGACGTCATCTTGGCGGCACGTTCTCTGATTGGACGTTTCTTGGCGCGAATTCTTTAGTCATTCAGAAACGGGAACCTATCTACTAATATTAGTAGTAATATTAGTAGTTATCTACTAATAATACGATATATTATAACGCTAACGACGTATATATATAATAACGGTGCAGGGAGGCCTTGATGGGGGGGGGGGGCATAGATTAATTGTTGGAATACAAAGGTCCGGGTGGGGGAATGAATGAATACAAATGAAATGTCGGGGGTGCACGTCCCCCTCGGTCCCGACGCCCATGACGTTGAAGAACGATTCATAATGTCCATTTTGAATGCATTATAGCTGGTTAATGTAAATAAGCACCTTAATAGTTAGCAAGATAGTGGATTATTCAGTGTCATTTAATGTCTTTGCTTTTGCAGCATGTCAAAGATACTTAAATGTGCCGGAAATGAAGATATCATAACTTTGAGAGCTGAGGACAACGCAGACACGTTGGCCTTGATTTTCGAGACTCCAAGTGAGTTATACGTGAGATTTACTTTTGAAGCAATATATTTTTTTTTAATTACATTGTAGATTTTTATACGTACTGCATGTACAGGTTGTTTTTATCTCTAATTGGGGGAGAACATGCATGTAAGTCCTCAGTGCAGTGGAAATCTAAGCTTCCCCTCCCTCTCTCAGACCAGGAGAAAGTGTCCGATTATGAGATGAAGCTGATGGACTTGGATGTTGAGCAGCTTGGGATCCCTGTAAGTGATGACTTTGTTTCCATGGGTACAGTATTTGTTTTTTTTTTTTCTAGCTACAGCCTGGTAACCACCTAATTCACCCTGGTAACCACCTTCTTTACCCTGGTAACCACCTCCTTCGGTCTTTAGGAGCAGGAGTATAGCTGCGTCGTGAAGATGCCCTCTGGGGAGTTTGCACGCATCTGCAGGGATCTCTCCCAGATTGGGGACGCTGTCATGATCTCGTGTGCGAAGGACGGGGTCAAGTTCTCAGCAACTGGAGAACTGGGCACCGGAAACGTCAAGCTGTCCCAGACCAGCAGTGTGGACAAGGAGGACGAGGCTGTGGGTCTCCTTAATGTATCCCATGTACTACATTAGGGTGGTGTGACCATCTGGAAATTGGTCCGATGCTATTTTCCTCTCCCTCCTTAGGTGACTATTGAAATGAACGAGCCAGTTCAGCTCATCTTCGCTCTGAACTACCTGAACTTCTTCACGAAGGCCACGCCACTGTCAAAGACAGTAACCCTCAGCATGTCCGCCGATATTCCCCTAGGTAAGCTGTCTGACACTCCAAGGGACTGCAGGCTTTACATGGGCGAACAAACGCTGAGCTTACCTTAAGTGTCCTTTTTTGCAGTGGTGGAGTACAAGATCGCGGACATGGGACATGTCAAATACTACCTAGCACCTAAGATCGACGAGGAGGCTTCGTAAATATAAGCCGGAGAGAAGTGTGGCCCTTCTGGGCTGGCAGATGAAAGAAGCGCTTGACGATATCTGGGCTGGCAGCTGGATGTCTCCTGGTCCTGGAATCTTCCATTTCTTATATTTTAGTTTTCTACTTTCCCCCCCTCCTTTCTCAACCCTCTGACTCTGTGATTCACTGGGACTGATGGTAATTGGGGACCATTTACTGTCGTTCACCCATCAAGTTGCTGTTTTTCCAGTAGAGTTGCCGAAGTCCATAGTGTCCTGCATGCCTGAATACGGGCAGCTCACCTTTGCCAGTGATGCCACTTGCATTTTCACAGGCCCATTAGTGTACTTTGAGCATGATGTTGGGGGAGGGGGGGGGGGGGCAGGGGGAAGCTTGCAAGGAATACATGAGGTTTTTTTTGTATGTAAATGTCTTTATCTCAATTCTGAAACTTTTTGATATGCAGTCTGTCGATGCACTCATTCCCTGCTTCTCTAGTCTCCCCTGCTCTCGCTCTTAGACTGATTTGCTTGTCCAGACCTGTAGATAATGTGTAAATATTGCTGTTTTGCCACCTGGTTTTGCATTCCCTGTTTGTTCCAGAATTCTAATAACAAACCATGTGAAACCATTTCATTATTTGTTCATTGTTAGATGGTGTCTTTGTTAAAGACTTCATATTTCACAGATCAACATTCTGTATTGAGTACACTTGGAATAAAACATCCCGATGACAAAGAATAGTTACGTTTGTTGAATGAAAAATGTTCGTGGCGGTTGGGTGGGTAGCATTAGTCCTGTAACTAAGGGTTTGTGTTTGATCCTGTGTTTATGTGGGTTTATTGCCATAGTTCACGAATGTGATTTTGAAGGTTTAGCGTTGGCGTGTTGTGATGGAATCACATCCTGTCCAGTGCAGGGACCACCTGTGGGTAATACAGCTAACAATGTGTATTGGTGGATTTATTTTTGTCTAAGATGACCTCAAAGAAAGTGGTTAGTGTCCCATGTCTTGCGTTGGCTCGTTCTTCTCAGTTTTGTGGATTAGCTAGGGGTGGTGTCTGGCTCAGGAGGCTGAACCCCTCTGCTTGTGGCCAGGAGGTCGTTGACTTGCATCTGGATTTGGGAGAGTACTCACAGGTCTGTGTGTCCTTGAACAAGGCCCACAACCCCCAGCTTAATGCTGCTGCAGATGGCCGCCCTTCACTGTCACACGGTTTCATGTAGGGAAAGGTGGGGTAGGCAAAGAGAGTTTCCCCGGGAGTGTCGATGTAACGTTCCAGCAGCATGTGTGCTGTAGATCAACCAAAGGTCTGTCCAAGTTGGGCCTTTTCAGAACCATGGAACTCATTTGCTGTGCATATGTATTTATGATTTTTACAGAATACCTCATATTTAAGGATGTCGGGGTAAAATGTTTTTGTGTGTGTGTGTGTGTGTATGAATAAAATATTCCTTTTGAGGCAAGGTTCTGTAACTACGGCAAGGGCAATAACATTCTGATAATGACACAAAGCTATTTAGATGCTGGGTAAACAATGAAGCTGTCCATTTCCAATCCGTATGCGCGTTTACTCAATGAACACTATCAATAGGTTTTACCCCAGACGTAACCCAGAGCTAAACTTAATATCCCTAGAGCAGCTGAAACAATAACAGGCACCAACTTAAAACAATATGGCTGATTAGCCTCATTTCAATTGAGAATTAATTATGACAGTTTTTAGAAAAATTCTTGAACCTCAATCACACAATTTGATCGCGCTCAGAATCAGTTGCGATTGCTATACATTTTGTCCACCAGGTGGTGCTCTCATTATGAATAACGTTAACATTAAAAATAACCATTCATATTTGAAATTTTGGAATGCATACCTGCAAAGGGTTGGCACCCCATCCTGGGTTGTTCCCTGCCTTGTGCCCGTAGGCTCTGGACCTCCTGCAGCCCTGAATGAGATAAGCAGTTATAGAAGATGGATGGATGGAATGCGTACAGGTCAGAGGATACCTGAGGTATCTACTGTATCCATCAATCCATCCATTTATCTTCTAAAAAATTATTTAGGAAAAGTATTCAGGATGGTCAGGAGTGCATCCCAGGAAACCAAAGATGGGATGTAGTACTTTTAAATTGTACTTTTACTGTGCTATTTGTATGTCTCCCTGGATTAAGACATCATCGAAATAAATGCTGTCACCAGTGACTAAACCTTGTTTCATGTTGCATTCATCCACCCCGACCCTGAACAGAATAAGCATTCTGGAAGATGGGTATCTCATTCATTATCCCAGTCTGTCCCACAGAAAGTACAGTTCTTTGGCTGCTGCAGTGTGGGTTAAGTTTCTGAATAAGTGTCAATCTGCATTAGGACAGACACAATATCTCAACATCTGGATCCAACCCCTTTCTGTCCATAACCTTTGTATGATTATAGTGGATTACAGATTAAAATGTTTCTGTAATCCCTGTGCCAGCTCTCTATGTCATCCGTTTTAGTTTCATCTGGGGGTGGAAATCCCAACTTCAAATCAGATTATGATTTTTGCAGTAACAGGAACGGTCATTGTGAAGTTGTGGATATGCAGTTTGAATCGCTAAATCATTACATGCAGCTTCCCACCTGACTGATGGAAGCAAAAAGGGTGGTCAGAAGACTAATGACCCTCATTAATCACTACCAGCCCTCGCTAACTGAGTTTCAAATGCAAAACCATTAACCCGGACTCCACACTGGGAAACCAGGCATCTTGTAGTTTTAAGGTCGAGTGGTAAAAGTGCTGAATTCAGCCTTTTGGTCTTGTGCAAATGAAATAGCTCAAAGTCGAAAGGTTGCATGAGGAGAAGAAGAGGATGGAGGATGTAATTAACCTATCAGCTTCTGTAATGCTAATAGAGAAAGCAGTGCTATGTCCTTAGGGACCATTAGTCCCTTCAATATTTAATTAAACCATGACAGATAAAGATTCCAGAAATTGGGGGGGGGGTTAAAAAGTAAAACAGTTAAAATCGATGGGGACACAGGTGTGCAGCAAAGGTCACATGCGGGGTGTGTCTGAGAGCAAGTGTGTGTGTGTGTGTGTGTGTGTTATAACAATGTGATCAAACCCTGCTGTGTTGATGTTGAGGGGACCATCTTTTGGGTTTGTGCAAAAGGGGAAGCTCAGTTTTATAAAAATCTGTGGCTGCAGTCAAAACAACTAAAAATGCCAAAAGTCTCATATTTTGTTTGCTTATGATTAAGGTTAGGGCTGGGTAGGGTTAAGGTCCTCATTGTTGGGATTAGGGTTTTGCCCATAGATTGAATTAAGAGTCCCCACAAAGACATAATTACAAACCTGTGTGTGTGTGTGTGTGTGTGTGTGTATGTGCGCCTTGTAAGCCTTTCTTTTGTATTCGGGGTTTTGCATGTGGATATCAAAGTATTCTGTGCTTGTAATCGTAATCATAGTTTTTATATATTCTTGTGCTACTCTTCTGACTTCAGTAGCAGTATAAAGAGATATATGAGTTTCATGTGGAAGAAACTGACTTAAGAGGTTTACTGCACTCATATACTGGCTTGTTCTACCATTTTTAAGTTCCCCCAGCTATCATCAGTTTTCATGTTGACTGCGGTTTCAGTTTCAGAACAGAAAGAGGAATGAAGGACAGGGACAGTAGATTAATGGTGACAGATGCCTAAGGCCAGGTCAGCATGCAGTGTTACATGGAGTGGATTAGTGGGGCAGCTGGCAGATCAAGCATTCAGTACTGGACTAGTGAGCAAACGTCCTTCTGGAGCTTCACTGAGGAGGCGGCTGGCCGCTGCACCCCTAACAGAGATCTTCCTGATGCACAGCCATTGTGAGAGCACCGCTGAAATACACACCTCTGAAAACCGGACAGACCACCACCGCCATCACTACTTCTAATAATGATGGTGATGGTGATGATGACAGTAATATTATGTGGATGATAAGGGGGTGATGCGTGACTCAGCAGGCTCACCCTCCATGCCTGGGATCAGCAGATCACTGGTTTGAGTTCCATCCTCGGCAGAACAGTCACATGTCTGTGGGCCCTTAAGCGAGGCCCTTAACCCCCAGCTCCAGGGCCACCACACATTGGCTGACCCTACCCTGTTTGGGGGGGGGCCCCCCCCCGCCCCCCCCGGGGGGGGCGGGGGGGGGGGGGGGGGGGGGGGG
>JAODJX010000042.1:15332853-15343078 GCA_026776945.1 Isichthys henryi | reverse complement strand
GGGTTTCCTCCGGGTACTCCGGTTTCCCCCCACAGTCCAAAAACATGCTGAGGCTAATTGGACTTGCTAAATTGTCCGTAGGTGTGCGTGTGAGAGTGTATGGTGTGTGAGTGTGCCCTGCGATGGGCTGGCCCCCCGTCCTGGGTTGTTTCGTGCCCATTGCTTCCGGGATAGGCTCCGGACCCCCCGCGACCCAGTAAGGACAAGCGGTTTGGAAAATGGCTGGATGGATAGATAGTTTGGTACACTGACTTACATGGTCCTGTCCATATATACAGTTCCACATGAACGTTCTGAAGCCATAAGGTCCATTTTTTTACTCTCGAATCTTCATCTAATCAAAACTTGTCCTTATTTTTCATATGCAACAATGATGTTATTTGTATGAATCAATGCAGGGCTCCGGAAGCATATCTCAGACAGCATAGGGCTCAAGGTGTGAGAACTGTCTTTGTTAACTCCATTGGTATAATTCCAAGTATGTGAAGCATGTGAAAAAGCAAATCTGCTGCTTGGATACAGAGTACAAAGCTGTACTAACGGCCATGTGAGTTCTCACATGTGATTGCCGTAGTTGTTTACATTCCACCATTGGCCAATCAGATGCTGTGTGTTAGGTCACGCCCTCATCTGGTTTCAAAACCAATGTGTCACTGCATTCAGACTGATCTCTGGTGACTTTAATCACACCTCTCTCCACATATAAAGCGCAGGACAAGGGAAGACAGGACCTTGGACTTCTTCCATGCAAGCATGAAGTATGTGTGCAGTTGTGTTGCCCTCCTTACTCTTGGCCAGTCAGTCGACAGCTTTGTAGAGCTGGTCACCAAGCAAAGTTTCCTGTCCAGTAGCAGCCCTCTAACCTGTGGAAATGTGATCACGAGAAACAGCAGGGGCCCCACAGTGTATGGGGGGTAATTATTCCCCAGAAAAAGTAAGTTGTCTCTGAAACGACAAGCCATGGAACACAAGGGATTTCAAAACACTCCTCGGTAAGAAGAAGATACCCCAATGGGGATGAAGGGAGCCGATCAGAGCCATGCGAGGATCAGGAGAGGAAGATCAAGGGGGGGGGACCTTAAAGGAATCCCTCAAGACCTGTTTCTTCCAAGAAAACTCAATAAGTTCATCCAACCACTGATCTGCTCAGTCTCCATCTCTTAGCCATCGATTATGTGTTGTTATCAAGACTGGACACTGTCTTACATTTCTCTCAGCAGCATGGCAGAATGGTCTAAGGTGCTGGCCTAAGACATTGGAGGTGCAGGTTTGAATTCCACTACTGCTACACCTGTCTGCCTCACTTTGCTGTGGACAAAAGCGTCTGCTAAATAAGTAAATGTGGTAGGAACCTAATCTTCATTGCGTTTTTAATCAGAATAGCTCTCCTGTACGGTGTCCTTTCCATTGGTTCCCTACATTGTGTACCTCGTGCTCTGATGCTGACATCCGCTTGTTCCTGGTCATTCATTGGAAGCTCCCAATCTGCCCCTATCCCTACTGGTCTCCTTGACAGCTGTATGCTTTATACCTCGCTTGTACTCTGCTTCGGACAAAAGTATTTGTTAAATAAATTAATTTAAATTTACCAGTGAAGGAAGAGAAGTTTCTCTAAAGAAGTCTGATGTCCCGTGGTGCGTGCAGAAAACTGACTCACCTGTTCAATCAGTCCAACGTACACAATGTCATGTTTTCCGCTACTCTTTGCCGGAGGCTGCAGATCTCTCCTTTCTATGTTCAGCGACCCCTACTGGACAGCTTCCCTAATTACACTAATCATTTATAACATCAGCAAATTCCCCACAAACGGGGGAGAGACAGAGATGCACAGGTGGAGATTGGGGGGGGGGGGAGGCAGCAGAGGGCAGTGAGGCACAGTGGGAGCAGTGCCCTCCGAGTCACCTGAGTCAAAATTGCAAATAACTAGCATTAGGTAAATTGTGCTTTAGGTGTTTAACCTGGCGAGCTAACAGGTATTATGCACAGATTTAGCAGGTGTTTCTTTGGTCAGCTGTTTGAATGCAATAGTTTACCATCAAGGTTCAGTAAATCAATAGTGTTGCAAGATTATAATTGTGTCGCATGCTGGCATGCTTGATACACTATAGGTAGACAAAATAATAGCTTATGTGTTAATCTCAGATATGTGTGTTAACACACAGGGTAAACAAGATGCTTCTTTTGCCCCCCCCCCCCAAAATGCAAACATCAAACTAGCCTGTGTGGAGGTGGTGGGAGGCGTTTGCTCCCATGCTCTGTGTGACCAAGATTCTTCTCAGAATGACCGCTAGTGACCCCTCCTCACTGCCCCTCTGTACTCCCAGGCTGCTGGGACCCAAAGTCAAGTTTTTGACTTCTGCACAGCCAACAGTTTATACAACTGAATAAACGCCAGCAGTTTGTTGCTGCATATGAAATTACCCAACTCTGGATTAGCTCTGACCCGAGACAGAGGTGCGAAATGTCAAGGGGAAGGAGGCTGGTAGGTTGAACAAAGTTTTGCGGAAAATTTGCTCATTCGTGGATTTTGTGGTGGTGCAGTGAAGATGAATGAAATGCACTCCATCTGAGTAACGAGGTTCATACAATCCAAAGGTTGATTGTACTGAGGCTTTAGATGCTCCTTGGCCTTTACGGCCGCTGGCTTCCACGGTGCTTCCAGTTTCTATCTGCCAAACTCCACCTGGTCCGTAGGGCACTAATCCAACTAAACTGTGCTGAATTACGTACCTTCTGTCCTTCTACTTTAACCACCTGCATTATACTATACACTCCCCAATTAAGTTATATTTTGAGGTTGGGGATCACATGAACGTATAATGGATAAGTGATTGGATGATGGACGGAAAAATCAATCTATGTAACATCAAGTTTATAAATAAAAATTAGCTCCAAGTACAAAAAAAAATGACTTAAGATTCAATAGCTGTCTAAACAAGATAAGTATCATCAGGTATGTAAATCAACAGGTAACACGCTAACCCTTCAAATACAATCACCATGCTGATGTCTGGATGGCTGTTTAATTTTTTTAATCTTCTGAATACGATTTATGCATTAGTGCAATACGTCACGCCAGGATCTAAAGAGAACTCAGAGGACTTCAGGATGAGTGCCGAGTGCTCATGAGGGTTATAAAAGCATCACAATATATTTTGGGGTTCATTCGTATACTCAAATAAGGCAAATAATACACAAATGAACATAAATTTGGGACCACAGTGATGCCTGCATGTGGCAGTCTTTTAAAATGGTGTCAGAGGGCAGCAAAAAAATCAAGGATCGTCCTAATGAATGAACCCAAGGACAATATTTAAAGATATTCAGGCCTTCTTTATTGTACCTGTTCTCCTTGTATTCTTTTTCTCAAGCATGTTGGGGGGTTTATGTCATCATGGTTTCATTGAGGGAACTATTTGTTCATAGTCAATGCAACATTGTCAACTGGACAACTTAATGAGATCCCTTAGAAGCTGCACCAAAAGTGGGTATTGAAAAATAATATGATTTTTAGATCATTGGGTCACATTTTAATTTATGTAACAAAGAACGGATTAAATTGCATGCTTTGTGCACAGGGATTTCTGGGACATGGAGTTTCTGGGACATGCAAAAAAAAGTGCTGGCTGTATCTATGTATTATACAGGATAGTCAAGTACTCCTGCATATTTCTAGTAGCCTGTTCTCAGTCTTTGAGCCATATCATGTAAAGCTATTCCAATTCCCTTAGTAAGGCAGTAACTATCAGTTACTATCAGCTTCCCTCATTTATTGACGTAACATAGATAGCTAATAAATTCATACATGATATTTATAATGAACTATGCTTGTATTCATGATGAACCAATTGTCCAGTCCATTAAAAAGCTTTAGTGCTTATGAAAAGGAATATTAACTCATTGGGGACCGATCTTAAGTGCATAGTCTTAAATGACTTAATGAGCATCTTTAGACATTGAACTGGAAAACTGAATGAATTCAAAAGGTATAATTTAATGACCAGTTAGAAATCTGCATTTTTTTAAAATAGCTTGAAATTATAGTTTCAAGAGAGTTAAAGGTTATAAATTTCGATACGGAACTAATGAGGTTCTTAAAAACCTGAATTACAGACTCACACAGTCACATTTTCTCCTTCTGAAATCGAAGTCCATCATATTATTTAATTTGAAAAGAATCCACTAATTCCACTGTCTTAAAATACACTTTTGTGTGATATCTGCATGCATTGCATGGTATAAGAGAGAAACAGCTAGTGTTGCAGCTTCTTAATGTACATGTTTGTGTGTGTATGAATCGTGGGGTTTACACACTTTCAATGAAGAATTATGAGGTCTTTCTCCTCCAGGGACCTCAAACGCTGCTCTAGCTGAAGCTACGTGGGATAAAAATAACCACATGCTCTGCGGAGGCGAGACAGACCAGTCAGCTGAGCCAAAACCCAGAGACAGACAGGCCGACGTGTGGAAAGTGTTGTTCATAATAATATCGCTCTAATATCAGGAAACCATTTGGCACAATGCGCCTTCAAGTCACACTACGTACCAATTTAAGGATGTCATCACATAGGAAAAAAGAGATCCTTTATTCTTTGTTTTATAAATCTCGTGAGTGTGTGTATACCCTTTATTTGGTTATTTCGCTAATGGACACATCAATTATGGGTCGTGTTGACATACTCAATTTCCCCATCTGCAATAATGATGAATAGGATTTATATGTGCTAAGTGACACGTCTGTTGCCTAACTGATTCCCTCTGTTTCCCTCTGTCTGCTGCCCAAGGCAGAGGCGCGCTTCAATACCGAAACCCAGCTGCTTCCGTGCAACACCCCTCTCACATTTTCTCTTAGTTTGCTGTTCAGTCCCTTTCCCTCTCTCATTTTCACTAATCTCGCCATTATGCTCTCTCTCTCTCTCTCTCTCTCTCTCTCGCTTCTCTTCCTTTCACTTCGGCTTAGCGTCTCTCTCCCGCTTTCCTTCATCTCCGTCTCTCTCCTTCTAAGCATCTCTGCCTCCTCTACTTAGCAACAGTTTCCATGACTACATACCCCCCCACCCCCCCACCATCAGCCACTGACAATCCCTTAGTTATGTCTGATTCCTAATGCATAATTTCTCAGAAAACATTTTCTGAAATTATTTGGTGCCAGCGTGTTTTATACAATACTGTAATAGAAAACATCACATAAACAGATTACAAAAGAATAATTTCCACCCCACTACTTGACAAATAGGCATTTACCCTTCTCTTTTAATAAAGTTGGCTGTGCATGTCATGAACGAATGTTTCGGTATTAGAATTATTATTAGAATATATAAATAAAATCGATTTAGGATTCAAAGAAAACCCGATTGCGCTGAAATATTCCTTTTTTGTTATACCAGGAATATTATTGAAAACTTAGGAAAGCTATTTGTCCACAGTTTTTTTTTTCTAATACGTTCTTCCAATAGGCCTCAATGCAATCAATGGTCTGTTGAACTGGAACTTGTGAACAGAACGAAATGGATACAAGGGCTGCTTGCGCGCAAGACGAGGCGGTAGTCAAGAACTGACCTGGGTACTCCGTGACAGAAGGGGAGCAGAACCTTCCAGTTATCGTGCAGTTTTGCTGCAGGCTACATATGCTGCGGTTGTTCTACAGAAAACCCGCCTGACTAAAAGTAGCATCAAGAAGCACATACGGTGTTGCCGGTTATTTAATGACAGAGGGTCACGGAGCGTCACTCTTCGTATCTAGGTGCGTCTCTGCAACTCTTCCCACTCAGCACTGGAGACATTGGCAATACTGACAGACGATGAAAGCGGTGATTCACATTTGTTCACGGAAATGGCGGATGACTTTAACAAAAGTGCTTCGCTGGTAGATAATTACTGTGAATGTTCAAAACATTCTATAGAACTCATATAATTATCCTTCTGACCCGCTTATTTCCAGGTCGTTCGGGGTAGATTTACCTTCCAGTTCTATTAAGCACTATAAGAATAATTGTAATATCGTTATTATATTTTTTTGTTCATAAAAGTAATTAATATAATTAACTTTAAGTGTGGGCGTGCAGATTAGTACATCTAACAAAGAAACAGCCGGAACTAGCCCGATGAAGGGCAGGTCAGTCATTTCCAGCACAATTAGATGTATATTCCCTTAACAGTTTAAAAACGTTCTACATATCTTGATATAAATATATTGTTGAATTTATAAACTGGAAGTTTAAAAAAATCTAATATTTCGTGTTAGCTTTTCATTTAGTACACAAACATAAAAATATGTATGTCTTGGATGGATTTTGGAACTGATGGACGAGCAGACCTAAAGTAATTATGGTAGAGATGACAAATGATATATATTTGATTTGTTTTTAAATGGCTTTACTTTCATATGAGAAACGGTTATGGAAAAATTTAAATGTGACATGAGTAACCTTTCTCTGGTATGGACCTATCTTACAATACCTCGTCTGTGACTTCTGATTTGAATAGATTATTCAGTTATACGATGCACCTATTCCGCTAGACTGTATTGGTTACCTGTTAACATTAGTTCATCTTCTGTATCATTTCCCTATTTTAGCCACTATTTTTAGCCTCAAGGTCTCTCAAAAATGCTGCTAACATGTTTAGGAGATTTCTAAATTATTTTAATTGCCATTCTGCAAGATCTTCACGCCTTTGATGGTATTTTCTTTTTATTTAGAGTTACTAGGAAAAAATGCCAATGAAATGAACGGAACAAGCAACTCTGCCATGTGAATTAACCGAATACCAACATAGATACCGGTTTTGATATTTTGTTTTGGTTGTGCTAGCGTCAAACCGAGATTGCGTGACTTACAAAAAACATTAAATCAAATCAGGTTCATTCGCGTTAATCGATGGTCAACTTTTATGTGTGTTTCATTGGCAAGTCTATAGAATATGCTGTGCTGATTGGGAATCCGGCAAGACGAAGGAGGGAATCCCCCCCTTCTAGCTTTCCCTGTAGAGCGAGGTAGTGAAAAGCCGGGCCATTTAATCGCGTTCCAGCAGAGAAGAGCGGGGTCGATCCAGAGATCGTGAGAAGTCAGCGCAGTCTTCGGCTTTCACGCAAGAAGGTATCGCCGAAAACAACATGCAGGTAAATATTACATGAGCAATAGTAACAACAGAAATACCAGAAATGTACACGATATCCGGATTTTTAATATAAACGTTTAAATACTATGGTTCAATCCTTACCATTAGACAGCTTTTAAATAGTCTTTAAACAAAGATTAAAATGAATCTGTATTCATTTGGATAGGTACATTACTGATAATCGACTGTCTCATTTAAAGTTCGGTTCGCTTCATTATTTTGGTTCTTTTGACTGAGTTTCATTTAGTTTAGCTTTTGTGTTTATGACATCCAAAGAGCACGATAATGCTTTGGATAGGGTTCGGTTACCTTGATTAAGGTCTGTCCTATATCGTTATACGTAATCCTGTTTGCATGCAATTTAAGTTCGCATCTGTTTGGAGATCCAGCATTGTAGTCCTATATCTTTGCAACGCGTGTTATGTAGGTTATAGTTATTTAGAGATTCAGCGCTGTTATTCTTGTATGTTTTGCGGTTTTTTTGGACACATTTCAGAAACATTCTGGTGTTCCGTTTTAGTGTCATTTGGCGCTTTTGCCCCCTTCTCTCATGGCGGGTGCACGGCTCCCTTCAGCAGCTGTTTCGGATGCTTAAGGAGGTCACTATGGGCAGCCAGCCCCGCGCTGACACTTCAGCGTTTTGGTGCATCACGGATCGTCTCAGTACGCGGATCCGCCTGATCCGCTGCTCCCGATGCACCGAAGCCCACCCACTTGTTTATTCCTTCATTCCTTCAAAAGGCAAATTCGTTTATGTGTCAATTAAAGGTTATGAGCCCCAACTTCCTCGCCGCATTTCTTACAGCGACCGCTATTCTGAAACTGGTTGTTTTACTCTATTTTATGATTCATGATTCCATTCTGATTAACGTCGACTTTGCTTGGTAACACATCTAATTTCTTTTTTCACTAATTACTGTACGCTCTGAATTCCAGCGGATTGTTTCAGTAGTTTAGCCAGATCATACTTTTCTAAATAAAATGTTTTGACTTGTATTTTTTTAACAAAACATGAACTAGTTAAATAACCTGAATAAAACAAATGTAATAAATAATTATATATGCATTTGTACTACTTCTCATTTGAGGAGTTTACATTCTAATTAAAATGTAATTTAGAGGTTTGAAGGATGATGTCTATTTAATTGGTCTAAAAATAAATTATGGTTTATTACCCAATTTGATATTTCTAACGTTAGTATCATAATCCAATGGCCCAATTAAAACTAATGATTTAGAAATAATAAATTAATAATCGCGGTCAAATACATCATTCTTTATTTGTTTAATGATCTGATAAAAAGTGGTTTCAGTGATGAGGTAGGCATGAAGTTTTCTATTTACCTTAGAAAAACAGTTTGAAACTCAAGCTGAATAAAGCGAATGGATATTATTTCATGTTAACGTAATCGTGTTCACCCAGGCCACAGTTTGAGAGATCGATGCTGGTAGGAGGAAGGGGATCCATGCACTGGTGACTTTACCTGGTTAGTGTAGTAAGCGAGAGGCGCCATTTTGACAAGCATTGCCCCGATGTGCTTTTTCATGTTTTTAAGCAGCTGGATTCTGAAGTTGTCAAAACCTGGAAAAACCCTCACGTGGGATGTTCTGTTTCAGACGCTGGAGTGGATTCACAGGAAAGGGTAACTTAGTCTGTAGGTGTCGGATATATATGGAAGGCTTTTGGTCTGTAATCACGTGATGAGAACTTGAAAACTGCTACTATAATTATATGTATACTTATAACAGATAAAAAACACGTTCAATATATATAATCCCCCCATATGACGGGGGGGGGGATATATTTCCTCTCACTTTTTCCTGACAGTTGTACTGTTGTTTCATTACTTGATACAGCTGTTGAAAAGTGGTCAGAGGAATGAACTGCTGTTGTGCCCCTATGACTCTGAATCAGGTCTGGCTGTAGTAAAGGTGTCCAGTGAGCTCCGTGAACATCTACTGCCCTCCTGTCTGTGCAACAGCCACTGTTCTGTGAGCCAGGAACATAACATTAAGATGCACGTTAAGGTCTATCTTACAAATCAAGTAATACATGAAACGGTGTGAAACACTTTTTTTCTGCTCATAGCTTTTGAACAATTGCATAGGTAACAGTGATTCAATTAATTTTTTTACGTAAAATAAGAGAAGTGATTTTCAAAGATATTACGTGCAGTGGTAGACCAAACACGACTCAGTAGGATAAGCGGTTTGGAAAATGGATGGATGGATGGATGGTAGACCAAACCCAAACTGCATATGGAAACAGCCTGAGCGAGGCATTTGGTGACATGCTTGGAAATGTGCACAGAGGCTCGGTGAGTAGAAATGTTGCTTTGAATTCCACCCCTGCGCTCTGTGTCTGGGGTTTGCATGTTGTCCCTGTATTTGTGCAGGTTTAGACTCATAGTCGAAAAACACACACGGGTCCAATGGTGTGTCTGAATTATCCTGCCCTATGTGTCAGGCTCCAGACTGACCTTGTGTTTGGACAGGCGGTTATCAAAGATGGATCAATGGAACAAGTTGTATCTGGGTTGTGTAAAGGAAATGGGACAGACTCTACATACTGGTGTAGAGCTTAGCGATCATGCGTGTCGCTCCTGCACCAGGGCGGCCAACTTTGGTCACCTGGCTGGCATGAGATTTTCAATTCGAGACAAGTCTACACACACATTACATGTATATACATTTTCTTACCTTGTAACTAGTCTGGAAGGACTCCAAACTACCCCAATGCTTTAAGTGTAGCTAATTTTAGGTTTATAATGGAATGATACAGATTTGCAGTAAGATTTCTTGCATGAGCAAGAGAGTCTGAATGTGTGAGTGTCACTCCAGACGCATGAGAGTTGGTAACCCTGTTACTCTATAACTCAGATTAAACCTCAGCTGATCCCATTTGGTCAAATATGCATTCATTCATTCATTCATTTGAATACGGACCCCTTTGAGATGTAATTTTGTCACAGGGCGCTCATCCGGCCAATCAATCACATAGTAACAATTCTGGTTCATAAAGGCATGTATTACTGTGTGATCAGTTCGCTTGGGCCATTTGGTGGATCCAAGTGAAATGTACGTAAAGTAGGTTATGGGGGGGGGG
>JAODJX010000042.1:15301466-15315845 GCA_026776945.1 Isichthys henryi | reverse complement strand
TGCCTCGTGCCCATTGCTTCCGGGATAGGCTCCGGACCCCCCGCGACCCAGTAAGGATAAGCGTTTTGGGAAATGGAAATGTATTTTTACTTTTCGTCTCGGGGCTTATCGTCAGTGCTTGGGATAATGTTCTCCTTATCATAACCAAAGTGCGCCCCCGTATGGACAGTTTTAGTCATTACAGAGGAGCAAATGCTTCTGTCCATGCCTTCTTGGTCATGTGAGGAGGCTTAGTGGTGACTAACTTTCTATGTCATTTGCAAATGAATCTGTTCATTTAAATATGTTCAAATATGTTAAACATTCAACACTGAACATTCATGGAGCACACTGGAGACTGTACCAAATGCGCTTTTATAAATCAATAAGTCTGTAATATACCTTAATTCAGTTCAAGATTTAAAATTTAATGCTTATTGGTCATGTGTGACTTCTGCATTGGAACTGTTATTGGTTCAGCACAGTATACAAATGCAGTATGCAAATAAATAATAAATGCACATTAGAAAAGTATGCAATAGCATGAGTAACAATTATACACATCACATTTATCATTTGCCTTATGAAGGTGCATTGAATGTTTTACGAATGCATTATAAAGGCATTATGAAGGTACAGGTAATGTAAACGTTACCCAACGTCCTTTAGTGAATCACTCAAGACTATGTCATTTGGTTTTCAGCTGTAAATTGTAGTGTCACATCCAACTCTAGTCTGTTCTGTAATGGAGCCAATTCAATGTCATACAATACATTTTAATAATATTTAATAATCCAACTGTTGTCTTCAATTATCAGCCATTTCAGAAACATTCATTCAAGTAAGGACAGTTAGTGTTTAAAAATTTAAATAGCACATTGCAGTACCAAGCTGTCACATGGCAGTGATCGGCAGCTCTACAGTATATCAGGCTGCCTACAGTCACATGATGTCTCCCCTTGTGACCATGGAGTTCATGCCGTTTAATGGGAACATCTGCTCATGATTTACTGCAGCTATGACACTTCTGCACATCTGCAGGTGGGATGCAGCACCTGCAGCTTTCCCAGGTCATTGGGGTGACTTGATTCCTCAGTCCCCCTATGGGTATTTTACTGTAATATCCAAGACTAATCTATGACCGGAATCGAGAAAACGCATCAGCACCAGAACGGCTGATACAATATTTTCAGGTCAGTTGTTCCCAAATGTGATTTGTAATTAAGAGCGTGGAGCAGGGAGAGTCTGCTGGGTAAAAAAGGCGTCAAAAACATGGCAGCAGTTTAAAAAAATTCATCAGCAGAAGAAGGTGAACAGCATGGAAAAGGCTTGCAGGTGCTGCATACCACCACCAGAGGGAGGCAAAGAAAGAAATTTAGATTTTTCACAGATTTTGAGCAGAAGTCGTCTGATTCCCGGGAGGTTTTTGGCTTGAAGCAGAGACATAAACAAGAGGATGCTGAGAGCTGGATTTGTGTAGGACACGCTGATCCAAATTTTTAAAGGATGAGGAAGAGGAAGGATGAGGGTGAGAGAGTTAAAGAGGGAATGAAGGCTTTATAGACAGGGATACAAATCAGAGGAATGACTTGTTCAGTCGTGGCTTTGGGTATGACCCAGCAATGCTTAATACCATGGAATGAGAAACAGAGAAAAGGGAGGAGAGGTCTGTCGGGGGGGGTAACAGGCCCTGTGTTGCTATATTGGAAAGGTCTTGCTCTTTGGCCACAGGCTTTTATGTCTTTCATCCCTTTTGTTCTCCATCCTCCCTGCTCTCTGAGTCAAAGGGGACCCCACACGGGGTCCAAACAGACTAGGCAATGGGATGCTGCCTGCATAAACAAGATGTTCTGCTCTGTGGTCCCTGCCTGAGGAAACCAGCCCAACCTCTGGCCAGTGTTAGCTGGGCAGCTTTTGCTCTGCCCCCTTTTCAGTCGCATTATATAGCCACTGAGGGTCTTCAGCTTGGACCATTTGGGTGAGTGTCACACAGGAAGTCTTCTTTTCTTTCCATCTTTTTGGCATTATTCCTGAGACTCTGGACAGGGCTGTGAATCCCTCGGGGGCTCTGATTGGCGATGGGGGGCTTGATGGGCTCCCTGTCTTTGGAAACGCGACGTCGGCTCTCCTGTCGAAGCTTCCTGCCCGCGTGTGGCCACAGCATGGCACGCTACCATCGCTCAGGTACTGCAGCCTCTTCCTGTGTTACTGAAGATCTCATTGAGTCTCTTCAGGCATTTTGTATGGACAACCCTTTTGGGATGAGGGCTGTTGGTCGTCTTTATGACACAGATCTCTGTTTCAGCAAGTACTGTATTATACTAGTCAGTGATTTCAGTTCAGGTGAGTTTTTAATTTTTTAGACTTCAGTGAGATATTAATTGAGAGTGTCACATGATGCAAATCGTGACAATGTTGAAGATTAGCTGTAAAACGATATGGGGATTTGTGCCTTTTCTTTAACAAAATGGGAAATGTTTATTTTATTTAGTAATCATTCATTGTTTATTTAATCAGCTCACTATTAAGGTCAAGACTTAACTAATCCACTGAAATTTTGGATCAAACAGCTGCCTTCTACCAGGCTAAAATCTCAGCCTCAATGTACAGTCTCTCAATACATGCAGTTAATGACAGAATCCCCAGTTTTTTATAAAAGTAATATGTGCACATCTTTAATTTGCACAGTCTAGTTGTCTCAGTGTTACTGGGTAAGCTTAATTCTGTTTGTCTATTATTCCATCATCCGCTAGTCTGTCTGTCCATTTGTCATCTCGCAGTCTGGGTGTCTGTCAGTCCATTACTCACCAGTCTGTTTGTCTTTGTGTCTGTTAGTCTGACTCCCGCCAGTCTGTGTGTCCATCAGTCTATCACTTGCCATTCTGTCTGTCTGTCAGTCTCTCACCCGCCTGTCTGTGTTTCCATCAGTCCTTCACCCGTTAGTCTGTCTGTGTCTGTCTGTCTGTGTCTGTGTGTCTGTGTCCATCAGTCCCTCACCCGTCAATCTGTCTGTCTGTGTCTGTCTGTCTGTGTGTCAATCAGTCCCTCACCTACCAGTCTGTCTGTCTGTCTGTGTGTCCATCTGTCCCTCACCCGCCAGTCTGTCTGTCTGTGTGTCAATCAGTCCCTCACCCGCCAGTCTGTCTGTCTGTGTGTCAATCAGTCCCTCACCCGCCAGTCTGTCTGTCTGTGTGTCCATCAGTCCCTCACCCGCCAGTCTGTCTGTCTGTTTGTCCATCAGTCTATCACTCTCCAGTCTGTCTCTCTTTCGCTCCCTGCTCCACTCTGCTGCTCAGGCACCTGCAGCAGCGACTGACTGCATTGCTCATATTTCACTGCATCCTCCTAGTGAATGGAAACACCAGGTAGCTGCTAACCAGCCAACACTTCGTGGGGCTGGTTTATATACTCATCAGGCAATTATGCTGCCTAAGAGCATAATACACCTACAAAATGAATAATTTGTAATGACAAATGACAGGGTGTATTTCATGGGGAGCAGCAGGCTAAATGTCACTTTATAAGTTGGTTGCTAGCTATCAGAGGTGGTGGCTGTGTACCTGCAGCATGCATCTTCTCCCCTCCAGTGCGACACGCTGCCAAGGGTGCCAGCTTGCTGGGGACCATGACACCTGCGTGGTCAATTTATTTCAACCATTGACATTATCATACTGGGCTGAATTGGGACCTGCTTGTAAGATATATTTAGGTATCTGCTTGGTATGGTAACACTGCACTGCAGTGTGCCTCTGCGCACATGCATGTGTGTGTGTGCCTCTGAATATATGAATATGCCTCAACATATGTGTGTTTGTGCCCCTATGTGTGTGTGCCTCTGTTTGTGTGGGCCTCTACATGTGGGGGTATGTGTGTGTGTGTGTGTTTGCCTCTGCGTGTGTGGGTATGTGTGTCGATGTTTGTGTGTGTGTGTGTGTGTGTGTTTGCCTCTGCGTGTGTGGGTATGTGTGTCGATGTTTGTGTGTGTGTGTGTGTTTGCCTCTTCGTGTGTGGGTATGTGTGTCGATGTTTGTGTGTGTGTGTGTGTTTGCCTCTGCGTGTGTGGGTATGTGTGTCGATGTTTGTGTGTGTGTGTGTGTGTGTGTGTGTTTGCCTCTGCGTGTGTGGGTATGTGTGTCGATGTTTGTGTGTGTGTGTTTGTTTGCCTCTGCGTGTGGGGGTATGTGTTTCGATGTTTGTGGGTGTGGACCACATTCCCCACCTTGTTTCCCAGGATAGGTTCTAATCGGGTAAACAGTTACTGAAGATGGATGCATGGATGGATATTTAAGTACATATCAGGCCGCTCTTCCCTGTGGATCATTGAGTGCTCAAGGCTGTAACCCTGAAGCAGCACATCAGTGTTCCTGGAAGAACCTGCAGCTCTTCCTTTCCCTCTCCCTCTCTCTCTCTCTCTCTCTCTCTCTCTCACTCTCTTTACCTCGACCTTACCCCCTCTCTCTCGTTGTCGGATGGGCTGTGATCCAGCTCCTGGTTAGCAGTGCTCCTCTTGTCACCTCTTAACGCCTCCTTCCTAGTTGGAGGTCATTGCCCGGATCCCTTGATGGCGCTGATGTCTGCAGCTGACACGCCTCTCTTCTCTTTACCTCTGTGTCCTGAAAATTAATTTGTTTGGGCCATGAGAGGTTAGTGATGATAGCGTTCTTTAAACTTAAAAGTAATGATGACATTGGTCACTTGTTAACTGTAATAATCTGTGGAAGCCCAGTGTGTAGCACTGATGCCTCACACCTCCAGGGTTGGGGGTTAGAATCCCACCTCACAGACTGACTGAGAATCAGAAAGTCCCCAGCACTTGACTGGCATCCTGGGCTGTTCCCCTGCCTTGTGCTGCCTAGAACAGACTCCAGCTGCATACATGCAAGCCTGAACAGGAGAAACAACTGGGACCTTCATTTTACATGTATTATAACTTTATTGACATATGCTGAGCATTCACAAATAATGTTGCATGTGAATGTTGCAGGGTTTTCCGCGCTGGGGGCGTGCACCGACTTTTCGAGGGGCAGGTGCTAGAATGGGGAGGCATGGCGGAGTGTAAATTTTGCTAAGCAGGGGGAGTCCCCCTCGGTAAATTTTGCTGTCTCTCAGTGATCGGCAGTTATCAAAAAGGGGGGCAATCCATCGATCAGCCTTTGGCCAAAAGTTGGCAATACCTGAATGTCCATGCTGATATCAGCATGTGCCCCTGCCCTGTGATCCAGTAGAACCCTGTCCAGGATGTCCACTTGGAAAAGTCAACTGCATGCCACTTATTACACCCCCCAGTGCATACGGAACCCCATGCAACACTCACATGCAACATTATTTGCACAGTATGCAGTACTGGAAATCGTGGAGCAAAAATTTCAGTTTCACTCATTTCCGGGTTTATGGGTGTGCGCCCGTGTAAAATATACTCTTTTTTTTGTTACAAACTCCAGCCTGGCTCTTCCCTGCTTCTCATTAATGAAGGGCTGCTTCCTTGCTTTATAGATCTTCAGCCCTGCTTCTAGGAGCCTGTTATGAACTGTCCTAGCAGTGCACTTCACACCACTTAATGTTGTTAATGTTAATGTTTCCCATTCACTTGAGGTCATCCTCTGATTTATGAGGCACTGCCGGATAAGTTGATGGTCATCTCTTATATAGAAAGTTGCTTCTGCCCTCTAGCTTGTTGGTTTTTGGTTACTGCCAGTGTCTCCTGCTTCACCTTGTTCTCACGTACTGCTGTCTTAGAAACTTTGAGCCTGGAATCAGCCTGCCATGCAGTGTAGCTTCTGCCAGCAGAACCAGGAGTAAACCAGGATTTAAAAATGCAGATTTAAAAAAATATAGGGTGGTCTCTTCATTTCTTTCCAGACTGTATGCTAAAATAAATGCTCACAGTGGGGATAATACTGGTGTGTTTTCTGCTGGTGTGGACTGTGTCCATTCACTGCATTAAAAGGCATAAAGTCAATGCTGTGTAATACCTTACCATCCCGAGTGGTCATCTGCATACCATAATGCTGCTTCCCCCCCCCCCCCCGGTGGGTACATATGGATTCCAGGAAGATGACAATGCACCTGTTAGTGGGTAATCTTTCAACTGAGGCCACAACTTCAAGGCAAATGCAATGGCTTCCTGTGCCGTTGTTTTCCGTCATTCACTGGATCTCCCTTAACTGCTCATAAAGTATAGTATTGTCCACGAAATTAAGGCAGTGAGGCGGGCAAACAGCTTGGATGGATGGGGTCCTACCGGGTCGCAGGGCAGGTGCACAGGCTGATCAACATGGACATTCATTCCAGTTTCCCCAATGAGGGGGGTGGGTACCAAATGTTTGCCGGGACTCTAGGCTATAGCCTGTGCAGTAATGTGCTACAAGCTCAAAGATAAAATGCAAACTCACATACCCAGAACAGGTGGTGGGAACTGCACCCCCAGCCCTGGAGGCGTGAGGTCATCACACTACCTTGGCTTGTTCCCTTATGGACAGGCAAGACAAATTTCAGCCTGTGTGTGGCAAGTTTCCATCTCTTTAAATTTTTTTCCCACAGAGGAGCTGATCCCAGCTCTAGAGCGGGATGTTGTGTCAGCAGAAGGACTATATTTTAAAAGACGAGTTAGTGGTTTAATGGCTTTTTGCAATGGGATCAAACAGCTGCATTCTACCAGGCTAAAAGCCCAGCTCTATTTCCTGTTTCCTGAGCGTTTGAGAAGCCCACATTTAAGCTCAGTCTTCAGGTAGTTTGATGTATTCCTACCAGAGGAACGTATATTTCATACCGACGTCACTCTTCAGGTTGTTTAAAAGGTCACTTGGCAGAAACTATGTTTTCCAAATGTTGGTTGGCATTCCGGTTCTCCTGTGAGGCCCCTGAGATGTAGCTCTGCAGATATTTAGTCTACGAAATGACCGATGACAGGTCTCTGAGTTCAGTGAAGAAATAGATGTTTGTGTTGCCAGTTTTCATCCAACATTTACAGCTCCATTAAAAAATTGTTGCTAAGCGCGTTCTAATACCTTTTGCAAATTTATCGATCCATAAACTTACAGAGAACATTCTGGGAAACATTTTTGGGTCCTCGAGAGTCCTAGAGGAATGATCCGAGGAACCCGTATGGTTTTAAGGTGCTTAGAAACAGCTTAGACTTTCAGAGTGCTTTGATCATCTTGTAGGGCTTTTCTGTTCGTAGTCAGAAACTGGATCATTCTCCTCTTTGTCTTTCTCCATGCTCTACAAGTCTCTGTCCGACTCTGTTTTTTATCTCTCCCTAACCTCCATCCGCTGCCTGGCAAATTGTCTGTCTGGCGCGATCCCAGTCTCATCTGTACTGTTATCTGAGAGAGAAAGACAGAGGGAGGGAGAGTGAGTGAGAAAAAAGACATTGATCGATTCTGTGGCCCCCACCACCACCCCCCCCCGGCTTCCCCATCTCCCACCATTACAAACTCAGTGCATTAGTAAGTGCAAACTCATCAGCCATTAACTCTGCCCTTTGCCTCTGTTCCCTGGCAGAAAGTTACACACTGAGCGATGCTGTGATCTACTGACAAACGGCCTGAGTAGCTCCCATCTGCCACCACGTGTGTCGACATGACACTATCTTTGATGACGCTGACGTAGGACATTGGAGCAACGCACAACAATTCAGGCCCCCCCTGACATGTTCCCCTGCAAACAGCCACTGCTGGTGGCGCACCAGTTATGACTGGTGAATCTGAGGTCTCAAAAGCTTCCTGGCGAGGCGGTATAGACCACTTTCTGCTGAAGGAAATGTCCCCTCTGTGGCCTTTTGAGAAAAGCTGGGTTTAGCTTCTCAATGAAAATCATGCCAAATCCTCTAAGTAATGAGCAGAGGTAGACATTTCAGGGCCAGAAAGTAAAAATCCAAACCAAGGTTTTGTTTCAACCAACCCGTTTAGTTCTCTGACTGTGACTTAAAAAAGTCAACTGGATGGTTGAAATGAAATCTTGGTCTGGATTTTTGCTTTCTGGACTTGAAATATCAACATCTGGTAAAGAGACATTTCTTTTTTCCTTCAGGACACACATACATAACCGAGAATCAAACTGCTGGTAGAAAATGGACCAAAAAATTCCATAGATTTAATGATCTCCTTTGTCACATTGTCATGAACAGATGAAGTGTTTTGTCTTTATCTTGTACTGGATATGTAGTTAGACATTGAATAGATAAATGTAGTATTTGGTCAAAATCTGCCTCCCAGCCCGCAAAGCATCCTGTTGCCTTTTGTTTCATTGGGAATGACAGCTCCCTTCAATACCGGCTGCCCTCACTTTACTCTACTGTAAAAGTACTGTGGATGTCGAGGATTTTCTACAAACGATGCATCTCCATTCATCCACTATGTTCGATTGTCCAGTAGGGACTTCGCAACGCCGATGATTTCGACGGGGGACACTTTTAAATATGTAACAGTGCATTGTGGGCCACTGCATTGTGGGCCACTCACATGTGTATTCCAAGGTCTGTTTTCAGAATTGCTCATTTACTGAAACTTCATGTCTTTGGACTGAAGGAGCCCAGAGGAGGAGCAGGAGAACTGGAGACTTGGCCGGGGCCAAACTCTAACTCCTTGTATGATCTGAGCACTACAGTCATGAAACCGTTGCTCTCCTGGGCTTTGAGGAATCACCTCTCTGTTTTCCTACCCCGCTTTTTAAAGCTGACATCTGAGGAGCAGAGGGAGAGCAGAGGGGAAGGTAGGGGCTTGGGGGGAGTCCCTGGAACCTGATCCTTCATCTCTCTCTCTCTCTCTCTCTCTCTTTCTTGCTCTCTCACTCCATCCCGGAGTTTAGGAAAAAAAAGACTTTTCCTCGGACGTCCAGGCAGATGCCCGTCCAAGGAATGAAGCTGGCAGGAAAGAGATCAGGAAAAAGGGAGGGATGAGAGGGACGTAGAACTTCTGGCGGGGCGGAATGCGGGGATGAAAGAGGCCGGTGAAAGTGGAGGAAGAGAGAGAGAGAGACTCAGGGCTGAGATGGACAGAGTGAGTGAGAGAGGAGTGCTGGATGGATGGAGAACTAAAGTGTCTGACTGGACAGTGAAGGGTGGGGGGTGAGAAGAGGGAGGGAGTCAGGACAGAGAGAGCAAAGTGAAAGAAGAGAGTGAGGGAGCAGCCCTTTGACACGGACACCGGAGGAGTGAATGTGCCAGAGACGCGGGACGCCGCCAACGTTGACGGAGCACGGCGGGTTCATGCCGCGGGACCATCCTGCTGTCCCAATGGCGGCTGGAGCACCATGGGCAGGCATGGCTGATGTAGGAGACACCTGCTAGGAAACAACAGCAAATGGACCAAGTTTCTGTTGGATTTTGTAAAGGACAGGCGGAGGCACTGAACGTCAGGCGGGTGCGGGGTGAGCAGCAGAGCTGGACTGCAGAAGATGCATCCACGTTGTGTCTCTTTTGAGATGTTGCTGGTGTGGAATACGCTCAGACGTATCAGGCATATATGCTTGGAGCCGTGATTTTTTTTTGAGTAAATTATAATGTTTCAGTTCTTGAATGACTGAATTAGTTCATAAACTGGGTGTAACTGATAGTGACTGGATTTGTATCCAGTATTTTCGACCTGCATAGTCTCTAGCGTGAGGCTCGTTTTCGTATTTTACAGTCCTATTGAACTTGTATGTTCGTTAATAGTGCCGCCAGTCGGCTAGCGTGTTGTGTTCCCTGCAAACTACGTTCTACAGCCAAACAGGCACAAAGGGAATATATATGAAAACATACGAAAATAGCATGACTGTCCGTATTCATTATGAACCATGAGGACTGCTCTTCGTGTCTTGTCCAGCAATGTTTATCTGTCCCTTGGGGCCCTCTAGCTCCGAAGCAGAAGCCAAGTACGCACACTTTTTCTCGTGAGGCATTGTGATTTTGGGAGAAAACACAGTGATATGTGCATCGCAACAGCTGCTCAACTCCTCTCCCTGACTTTGTCTCCTAGGAGGTTCTAGTAGAATGGACTTGGGAATTAGCATTACTTCAGGTTCTAGTCTGACTGTCCCACAGAATCTGCATAGAACCTTCCTCAACTGCTTCACACTGGTCTCATATCAGAATGTTTCTGCTGGCTACCTGACTCTGACCAGCTCCGCTAGTCCATTCTAGTCCTTTCCGTGGGCCACCCCGGACCCCCCCGGACCCCCCCCCGGCCACTCTCCTGGCCCACTGTCCCCCCGGCTTGCCCTGCCATGGGGATCCAGGGCATGGAACTGTTCGCCATTGGCGTGGTCGTCATTCTTTTTGTGGCTGTGCTCAAGCAGTTTGGCATCCTGGAACCCATGTCTCTGGAAGGTAAGACTGATAGATACGCAGCTTTAAGGAGTCAGATCAGCCTTCAGGAATACATGGCCTTGAGAGTAACAGCAGAAAGATCACTGGCAGTGACAGCAGTATTAAGTGTCCTGGTCCTTAAATACAGACCCCGAAGAATTAATGCAAAAGCACTTTCCCTCATGATGCAGCTTACAAATATATGTGAACTGTAGCCAAATGATTAATAAGTGATAGCCTTATAGATTTTACACATTTGTTATTACAAATAATAACTATCATTATACTAAGATAAAGTGACATGTATTGAACATGTATAGGCTCTGATCTCGAAAGGGTAATGTTTCTTAAGTGACATATCTGAAATATGACATTTTTTAAAAACCTTTTCAGGGAATTTTAAAATGATTTTTCTATTCTATTCATCCCTTTCTTTCTGAAACATTGACATCAATAATTTCCTTAGCCAGCCACAACTTAGCCGTTTATTATAACATTTTCCGAATCAAATTAGCAGTTTCAGCTTTCAGTTCAAGTGAAGCCAGGAAGATCCTGCTAGTCTGCGGAAATCCAGGGAGTCCCATGTGTTAATGTTAGCAAAATAAAATTAGGAGCTAAATAGACCTCAGTGCATTTTCCAGTGGTCATGGGTCACAATTTATCAGACGCTGCCTTCGTTACTTGGCTAACGATTATTGCGTCAGTGCATAAGATGAGAGACAGTGACAGGGTAGTATCTCTGCAGCAGTGATTGTGCTCTGGTTATCTTTGTATCTCTGGGATGAGTGATAACTGACTACAGGGCAAGGGGTTACACTATCAAAATAATCAGAGCTAAACTTAGAAGGTTAATATCATTCTGGTGTCCTGGTGCCACTCACAGGCACGAATCGCCCTCCTTTGTGATTCTGCTGCTTTGCAGTGTGGTACATGAAACATAAGCTCTAGAAATGTGTGTTTTTTTCTGCAGTATTACGTCATGAACAGATTTTTCAGAGACATAAAGATGTAATATGTATTGTGGGTTACCACATATTCCCTAGTGACGACACTACTCTCTGCCTTCGAGTTTTCAGAGAATTAACTTTATAATATCATATTTTAATAACTGTGGCCTTTAAACTGTCATTTACTCCAAAATGTAATGTTTTTCATATTTTTCCAGTGTTATATGGAGCTCTGTAATCCGTTTAGTGTGAAGCAGGTTGGTTTGCTAACTTGCAAATTGATTCATGCTTTTGGCATTGCTGACAAATTAATTATTGTTTGTAGCTTGCAATGTTGTTTGACAAATATCCGACTTTATATTATTGATCTGTATGGATGATCTATAGCCACATGTCTGTCACATCTACTGTTCGGCTGTTAGGTAGCTCCAGGTAGCACGTACTTTATATTTTAACAAGGTCACTAGATGAATAGTGAAGTGGTTTATTACTTTAGACTTTTTAATGGAGCAATTACAAGTTTATGTCTATTTCCTTTTAGCTGAAAAAGGAAGCTGGTTTAGTTGAACTGGAAACCGGAATTCAAGATTACTTGCTGGCTGGTTCAGTGTTAAAATGGTAATAAATGGCAGTTATCTTCCTGAGTTGTCTTACTCATCCTAACATCCCTATATACCCTCTTTATTTGACTTTTTTCTTGATTTTTTGCTGTATTCATTCCTGTCACTCCTGAGCGATGCATTAGCTCAGTGTGTCCCAATCCGGTCCTTGTGGACCCAGACTCGGTCCATGTTTTTACTCCCTATAAGCTCTCTGCCAGACAGTCCACATTTTTACTCCCTACTGGGAACTGGTAGGGAGCAAAAACATGGACTGTCCGTGGGTCCCTGAAGACCGCACTGGGAAACACTGCATTAGCTGATATGTTACCCAGAGTGGGACCCAGCTTCGCATACTGCCAGGCAGCCAGCACAGTGGCCAGTCTGCTAATGGCATCAAGCTCTAGATGATCAAATAATAATGTCCAATAATGAATCAGTAATGCTGATACTGTAGATTCCCAAACACCCATCATACTACCTCAGCCCCGGTACTTCTGAACATTTGGACCATCAGACTGGCCACTCTGCTGGCTTTGCCCTTCTTGCCTCACTCATGACTTCCTCCTCTGCCATCAAGAAATCCCTCCATTTCTGCACATGAAATTTGCTATTCTCACCCCTTTCTCCTCGCCTCCCTCACTCCCTGTCTCTCCTTATTTATCTGTCTCCCTGCCTTTCTCCCACCCAGAGAGCCAGTGCCCACACCCCCTGTCTAGCATTACTTGCCATTAATTATAAATGCAGTATTGAGCTTGCTTTCTTTACTGCTGGCTAAATATGGAACCTGCAGCCGTTTCGTAAGGAGCCCTGAAGGACACTGGCTATCCCTGGCCCCCAAGTGATAATATCGTCATCCTTCTGCTGGGTTTTTTGGTATCTACAGCTACATCCCTTTCTCACCTCCGTCCCTTAAATCCGTGGCCTGAAACCTCTTACTTGGCTAATCCCCCTCCCTTTGATTTTCCTTAATTCCATCTTTTACACTCAGTCTTTGAGTATGTCTCCACCCAACTAGCATCACATGGCTGCAAACTAGCGCTCCAACCAGTCCTCACATTTGTCAAACGATTCTGGCTTAGTTTCTGCTCTGTTGCGCCCTAAATGGAGCATGCAGACCATAATGAGTACGACATGAGATGTTTAGATAAGGCACTCAGGAGAAATCTCTGCTATCCACTTGTCTGTTTACCCCAGTTACATCTCCTTTTAATGTGACATCATGTGTAGATCATGTGACCTGGGCTTCCTCTTTATATCCCGTGCCTAACCAGACCAAGTTGGCTGTTACTGCCAAATCATTAATGCTGCAATCTGCACAAAAAAACACCAGAGACCATAATGCAGGACCCTTTAAAGACCCCAGACAAATGCAGCTTGCCAAAGCCTTGATGGTGGCATTTGGAGTATGCTGTATGTTCACACTGGCAGTACCACTTAGTTTCTGCTCAGTTCAGTCACTGTCTTTGTTATATTATATACCATCCTAGAACAAAGAAAGGCAGGTAAATTTTCTGGTAAAATACTAGCCAAATGACAACTAGACAGAGACATATTGATCAGTTTACCAAAAATACAAAAAGACAGCATGCGGCTACCAGTGTGACCAAAGCCGGTATCTGTTGACAGGAGGGAAAGCGAAGGCTGGATTTTGATCATTTTCACATCGTTGTGGCCCTCGGCCGTCAGCTTATGTGTCGACAAATGCTGGAGTCGGTCCTGTTGAGCATCATTTCCTTGCTTGGGATAACTGAGCGTAGCTTGGCAGATAACCTGAAACTGGGGATGCTTATAGCTTTGCGCGAAACTCTGGGCTCATGAAGTCTGCGTTTCTGTCATTATTTTAGTATTAGAGATTTTCTTTCTCATTTGAAACTGCTGTATATGAAGGGACCTAAAGCACCCATTATACACCCATAAGTATAGGTGGTTTGCAGATTTCTCTGCTCTGACACACCTCATTCGGTTCACCAGCCAGTTTCCAGGTGTAGTAGGTGTGTCTGGGTAGGAAAATGTGCAAAGTATGTTGCAGACTAGACCTGCAGGACCAGAACTGGGGAACCCTGACAAAGGAGGTCTTCATAAGTATTGACCATGTCAGGTGCCCAAACTCTTGCTTCAGGCCCTTTTCATTTTTATGGTGCTTTGTAGCTGTGGCTGATGGAAATACAAATGTAATCTCGCTTGAAATATTAAAGAAGCATGTCGTCTTTAACTTCATGCCTTTTGGTTATCAGTTCTTCCTCTGCTCACGTAACTATTCACAGTGGGCGTTTTAAGCATGGGTGCCCAAACTTTTGCATGCCACTGTAGGTCTTTTTCTTAATGAAGACTTTGTGTTTATGGAAGCTGCTGCTGGTCTTTGTCTTCCTGCTGCCTTCTGGGTCATCAGCAGGAACCTGCTTCTCAGAAAAATGAACAGGATGAAAAGTGTGACATGTACTGTCCACATAATATCAACTAAAAATGACTAGTTCATCCATCCATCTATTTTCCAAGCCGCTTATCCTACTGGGTCGCGGGGGGTCCGGAGCCTATCCCAGAAGCAATGGGCACGAGGCAGGGA
>JAODJX010000042.1:15242774-15267474 GCA_026776945.1 Isichthys henryi | reverse complement strand
CTGTAATCAGTGCATGCTCTCTCCTCTCCAATACTACGCACTGTAATCAGTGCATGCTCTCTCCTCTCCAATACTACGCACTGTAATCAGTGCATGCTCTCTCCTCTCCAATACTACAAGTTTTTTGTTTTTCAGGGTATTTTATTTGTCTCTTGTGTGCTTATTCACTTTGTTTGCACCGCACTTACTTGTTTGCATGCTGTGTTCTGTCTTTGTTCCTTGTTTGTTTGGCACTATTTGTCTCTATGCCGCGTTCTTGCTGCTTTATGCACCGGAATTTCCCCCCCGGAGATTAATAAAGTCAATCTCAATGTTTAATCTTCATCTCTTTCCTTAGAGGGATCTTCATCGAGGGGGTGTCCTGTGTGGTGGACGGTATATTTGGGACAGGGAATGGCTCCACCTCTTCCAGCCCCAACATCGGGGTGCTGGGCATCACCAAAGTATGGCCCCCCTCCCGTGTCGTTTCAAAACCATGCAGCAATAAAATGGAGAATCTACTCCCTCTAGTGGTTAATTAAAGTACTTGTACTTGTTGAAACGTTACCTCCTATGGGCTCCATTGGTAATTCTGCTGTGAGCTAAAACCATACAGTCAGACAGAACAGGAGATATGATGTATTTTTTTTAAGAGTCGGTTCCAACAGCAGCATGTCTCCGTGGAATTAGCCGTGGTCGTCATGGTGTCTGTTTTCCCCTGTTTCCTCTGCGCAGGTGGGCAGCCGGCGCGTGATCCAGTACGGTGCCGGCTTTATGCTGCTGCTGGGCATGGTGGGCAAGTTCAGCGCACTGTTCGCCTCGCTGCCGGACCCGGTGCTGGGTGCCCTCTTCTGCACGCTCTTCGGCATGATCACCGCCGTGGGTCTCTCTAACCTGCAGTTCGTCGACCTGAACTCCTCCCGCAACCTCTTCGTCCTGGGCTTCTCCATCTTCTTCGGCCTGGTGCTGCCCAGCTACCTCAAACAGAACCCGCTGGTGACAGGTGGGCGCCGGGTCTGGCTGCAGCTTTGGCCTGGAGTGGGGTTGCGAGATACTCTGGTGGACCCGGCAGATCTGTTTTGGTTTCAGACTTTCCAGCTACGCTAAATTCTGGCCACCCTTGTGGTGGGCCCAGCTCTGGATTGTATGAGCCAGGTTCTGTCTCGTCCCTGTCAGTGTAGGTATTCTAACTTCTCATCCTGGTAATGGCTGTGGGTTCAAGTCCCAGGAGTATCCTGAGCCTGTGATCCCCACCGGTGTCCACATAGACCCCGGGGACCCCACAAACTGACTCTGTCTCCATCCCTCAGGCATTGTTGAGATCGACCAGGTGCTCAACGTGCTCCTGACGACAGCCATGTTCGTCGGGGGCTCCGTGGCATTCATCCTGGACAATACCATTCCTGGTAAGAGCTGCCTGCGGGGTCTGAATCCGTCTGGGATTGGTGTTCAATATCATTTGGAATCGTAGATATGTGCTCTGTGTCATGGCAGGGCCAGCGTACGACGAGCTATGGAATTAAATCAGGTTATGTATCGCTTTCGTGGCCATCAGGACAAAAGCAGGAATAAAAAAAATTTTGGGACAAACATTGGTTAAAATAAAATTCCATTCGACTGAGTGATTTGTAGCACATAACACAGTCAAAATGTGGTGTTTTTGTAAGCGTCTAATTGAGAAATGTAGACTAGCATGACACTGATGAACTTCTCAGAATCAGTTTCATAGTCATCAAGGAGTTGTTTCCCCTGGGTGTGTAGTGGGGGTGGAACCCACTTCCTGGTCCAGAGTGTGTTTCCATCCGGGTTACTGTCCTCCGCAGGTTCTATGGAGGAGAGGGGCATCCGCAAGCTGACACGAGGCTCCGGCCTCGGCACGGCCGAACTGGAGGGCTTGCGCTCTTACGACCTCCCGTTTGGCATGGCCTTCCTGCGCCGCCACCGGCTTTTCCAGCACCTTCCTATCAGCCCCACCTTCGTGGGCTACGACTGGGACGTGTCACAGGGTCGCTGTTGGAGGCGCAGGAGCAGAGCGGATGGAGCATGCGGAGCTGGCGCCGCGACGGCTGAGGCCGGCGTATAGCAAGGGAGGGGCGGCGCATCAAGCCTGGCGGTGCCCCATGTTATGTCTCGCCATGGGGGCATCACACCATGCCATCCCCGTCCTCACAGCGGGACTGAGCTGTACTTCTTCTGTACCTCTGCCAAACCCTCAGCTCCACTTTATTATTCATTCTATTGCCACTTTTTTGGCCGCCAAATTATTACCTGTTTGGTCTTTTGTTTGAATGCATTTTTTTTTGTACTTTAAGAACAGGCCAATGCAAAAAAAGATGTTTATTTTCAGCTCTGCCACCAAAATACCAGTAGATGCAGACTGAAGGACTGTTAATTTTTTGTGTGTGTATGATTGTGAATGAGAACTGGAAGTAAAAGGACATCGGTAGGATTAAGGGAATCGCTCCCTCGTGGGGCTTGTGGGACGTGCTGTCAGCCGGTGCTCAGCCTGACGTCAGCGTCTGCTGGTCTAACTCTCAGCACCCAGGGGTCAGGGGGCCCCGTTTTTATTTTCACTTCTAATTTATCATTTTATTCCCTGTTTCAAAAGCAAGCCTGCACTGCTCTTAAGACGTAGGGACAGAAGAATCCCATCCCCAAGGAGAGCCACAGCAGGAGAAGCTTGATACAAACACTTGCTCCATGTTTGTCTACAAACACACAAAGAAACACACACACATGTGCGCAGGAACATGCACAGATCACGCATGCAGGCAAGATCATGTTAATGCTAATGGCTTGTGCTGTTTATGCAAAAGAGTAGATTTTTGACCTACTTTAAAGAACGCAGAGAATGTCACCTTCGATCTGATTTGCAATATGTACTTTTTTTTTCTATTCATTTAATTTTTTTGTTTTGAAAACAGAAGTGCTGTTTCAGGCCAGGAAAACGTGTCTCAGATAAAATTCCCATGCAGTTCTCTTCATGGTTGGAAAGTGAAACAGGCTGTACAGGGTAATCCTTGCATGATTAATATTATTTTTTTGTGGGGGGCTGGGGGGGCTGCTTGACCACCAATTTGCAGATCACAGTTCTCTGATTAGTCTTTAAATGACATTTAGGCCCCTTCTCCAGGTTCTCTTGATCTGGTCCATCCATCATCATGGTCGGGATAAAGACGCACGTGTAATGGGGACGGTCCTCAGCGGCATGATTCACAGGACGACAGCTCAGCAACACACTAACGAACACACATCACGATTCTCTTTCCGTTTCCATTACTCTCATTTTTACACTGCTTATTCCCTAAAGACACTACTCCCATTCAATCTGTCCAGACTGGCTGTTCTTCATATGACCTGGAGGAGGGGGGGGGGCCCACATGCAGATCATATATGAAGTTACTGTATTTCTTGTTTGTTTTGTTAATCAGCATTATGATTAGTGTTGCTGGTATGGTCGCTGTTCTGTTAGTTTTCTGCATTGAGTTTGATCCATCTGTAAGAGTCTTTGCTGGCTGTGCTATGCTAGTACATGACAGATGCAAGGTATCGTATTATGACTCTGCGATTGGCAGACGGTGGACAAACGGCCGCTGTTTGATCACTGTCTGTTTGAACTGGGTTTGCAAAGCACTTACTTTCCGAACATTCCCACCCATGTATGCAATGGAATTGTAGCTGTAATTTGTAACATTTGTATCCAAGGCACCAGACCTTACATTTCCATCTATACCGATGCACCAAACATTTTCAAGATACTACAAGGTGGTTCCAGTGAGTAGACGCTAAGCTGAGCATTTAAATTTGGCTTCTAGAGAATGCTACCGGTGTGATTGTTAATGCATATTTATTTTATTTATATAGTTTGTCAGTATTTTTTCTGGTAGTGTTGCATCTTTGCGTACTCGGTGGCTCCTGTTTTAAAAGTTAATTTATTGGACTATAAAGTTTACTGTCTGATCCCTTTACTGAAGAAATTGAACAGAATACTGCATTTGGTGTTGGCAGTTAGCACAGTTAGCGTGCTTCTTTCCTTCAGCTGCCAGAATAGACTATTTATAAGGGAAATGCTTTGCTTTGATTCAGAAGCGTCTGTCCAGCTAGTAATTGTAAATGATGCAGTTCCTGAGACCATAGGGTGTGGCCTAATGATTTCTGAAGATGCCTCTGTGACACGCACAAACGCACACTCACTATGGATGGTGCAAATATTTAGACTTTACTGTTCTTTAACTTGCTTTCTCTCTTTTTTTGTTACATATTCTGGGCATAACCCTGGATGTTATTTTCGTAAGCATGAGTGGCACTGGATGGTAATTTCTCTCGCTCTTTTTTTAAAAATTATTATTATTATTATTATTTGTGGTTCCTGGATTTTTCATGGACACTACTGACATGCCGTCAGCTGTGAATGCAAACTGGAACCGTGACAGAGGTGTTTTGTCATTCCAAAGAAAAAAAAAAAACACTCCCAGCCCATCTCTGAGCAGACCTGAGGTGACCGACTCCGCAGCCTGGCGGCCTGTCTGATACCAGTCTGCCGATTTTAGATCCGGCTAATACAGCCTGGCGTTGGTGTTGGTGCCTCACAGGATCTGTCATATAGCGGTGCCACATCTGGAATCTCGAACCCTGGTCACGACGGGGCGACGTTACCAGGAGGCTTAAAGAAAGACCCTTTCAGTTATTTTGAAGGGGGAGGCGCTGTAGATTTTAAAGTACCTTTTACCCATTTCACAATTGTTTGAATTCTTTGTGTTTTTTACAGACAAATGTTTAACACACATCCATTTGTATGGTGTCATGCTGACCAGGTCACCATTTTGTTCCTTTTTTATTTAAGAAATTAGGAATCCTGTTTGCTTTTTTAAAATGTATTTTTATTTTTAGACTTTTAGCTCAGTGGAATACTTTTTTGTTAGCTAGAATTTTTCATATTGTATTTTTCTAACATTGCTTCTTGTTTAATGTTAAAAACATTTCAAGTTGACAATAAAACTCAAGACAAAGAAATATATCTATATATTGAATTGAATAGTGTGATACTTGGACCACACATTGTGTAAACTAATAGTAGCGACGAATGTTTTATTCTTTGTTCCTGAAGCTGTTTAATAAATGATGTCATAGAGTGAAAATGGCCTTTTCTGATGTATATAATCAGAGATGAACCAAAATAGGCAGAAGGTACACTGTATGGTCAGCTAGATTCAGGTAATGCGAGACTTTTTGGCAGGTTTCCTGGTCTAATACAGCTGATTGAAAAGCCGTGTTTATTGGGCTTTTGCATGCACTGCGTAAGTCACCCACTGCAGGATTCACGTGGCGTTCGTCAGTTCTGCTCAGTGAGGATGTTTAGCCACATGCTCTATCTCTTGTGCAATTTCTTCCACCCTTTCCCTAATTTCCTGTCACATTTATAAGAAAGAGTTCCTTTGTCACATAGTCATTTACAACTGAGGTAATCATACCAAACACAGCTGTTTTGGCAAAACGAAGAAATTCATTATGAAATTAACTATAAAATCCACATTTAATATAAAACCTAGGTTTGCAGTTTACTTATAAAATGATTATAAAACAACCTGATAAATTCTGACATAAAACAGTGAACTACATTAGCAGATTTCAGGTAAATAATTTTCCACTGCTAAATTCATTAAAATGTAAATGGATGAAATGGTAGCAGTGATCACTAATAATTCTGTGCTTGTTTATGTGAAATATGTTTGTGGTCAGACCGGCTGGTGCAAAGCTACACTGGCATGCGAACTTTGGGCATCCATGGTCAGAATTTCTGTTACCATGACAGGGTTTACGCAGGTTCTTAAAAAGTCTCGAATTCAGTAATTTGAATTTTAGGCCTTAAAATGTTTGGATTATGGATTATGACGTTATCGTTACTTTTATAAAATTGCATTAACTTAAGTCTCACTTTTAAATGTGCTTTTGGTAAAAATTTGTGTTGATCATGCTGTAACAAAGCTGCAAAATGAAACCGACGGGGAACCAATAACCAGTAACCATTAACTGCAAACTGTGTAGCCTGTTAGAATTTGTTGGCGCACACCCGGCTATTTAGTCTGTTTACAATGTACACATGTGACATGTATCTTAGTGAAATATCCTTAAGGTATACAATATAAACTTTTATTGCTTGTCATTAATACAGAAAATTTTTAATTGGACCCTCTGAGCCAGACATATTTGCCAGCAATGTAAAGGGTATATATCCTATCATTTCGTTTCCTTTGGTTCATAATGCAGTTTAACTTGCTTCAGTAATTTAAAGTAATAGATGAATGGTCTCCTGATCCTCCCCGAAAAAGGACCCATCGACCCTCCGTGAGGCCCCGTCTCTGTGGGCCCCAGTGCAGTGTCTCCGGCTCGCATACCGTGCCACATGGTGTGACGTCACATTTTCTTTAAATTTGTCTATTTGTTCGTTTTGTCTCAGCTGACTGGGCTGAAAATCTCCCAGACTTACAATTTTTTTTACATGCCTTTAAAAATGTTTCATGTTACATATCTATAGAATGGGGGCAACATTGCTTTCAATGGAGGTTCTAGCGTGGACTCGCTTTGGGAGTTTTAATTCAGCACCTAAAGCGATTCTCTTTCACTTGGAGTGTCAAACAGATGATCAATGGCGTGCGGAAAGTCACACTAAAAAACACACAATTAAAGTCCCTGGCCGTGGAGAGAGAGAGACAGGCGAGGAGTGAACAGATGCTCCATGAAATGTTAAGACAATTAAGGAGATGAAATTATATGAGGTTAAACACACTGTCGGTCATGAGCACTGCTGCAGTGAAACAAAATAAAGCTCTTTATACATATATTAAATGATAATTTGCAGTTAGTACTTTATAAGTAAACTGTAAAACACATTTGGAAACATTTTCCATTTGTGCAAACAACTTTGAAATGACAATGCACTTTAACAGACATTAAATTGCGTCTTCAACTCGTTTATCCTGCATGGTCAGTCGTGAGGGATATTAATGTTATTATTGATATTATTATGACTAATAAAGAATCATACGCAGTGTGTGCAAACAAAAGTGTTAATATCTGTTTAAGAAATTACTTTCGGCTAGAGAGCATGTATTTTCACGTTCTATTTAGATCTAATAATTTATTTGTGACTATTTGATAAATTATGTTTACTCGAGAGAAAACCACTATTTCTGACTTTGTATCAGGTGGTTAAAGTGAAGCGGTGTCCCAGCGTGCTGAACCCCACACTCCAGAAACGTTTCAGCCGCACCGTAAATCTTTATGGCAGGACGTGGCTCGCTTGAGTGCGAAGTAAAACGCCGCGGTGAAGCTCATTGTTTTCGGGATTCCCCCTCTCCGCCGCGGCAGCGCAGACAAAGAGCAGCCGGACGGCTTGCGATTGGCGGCGCTGGTGCTTTGGGGTCCCGCTTCGGCAGATGGAGGACAGGCTCCAGCACACGCCCCCATCGCGTCGATTGTCTCCGTGGTCAAGCAGAGACAAACAGATCTACGGGGGGCTCCGTGGAGGGGCTGGGGAAGGAGAGGCGCCCGGAGCGGATCTCCGTAGGCTAAATCCACCTAGAGATAAAGTAAGTATCGCCCCTTATATACAGATATACCTTAACTAGTTGTCGATGTCCTAGCAGCTCCATCAGGCGTGGGAAAAGAAAAGCAGCCCCCTCTGCGCCTCTGTTTAGCGGCGCTCGTAAGGCAGGACACGTACGGCACATCATACAGATTAACCCCCAAATGCACTCGGGCTTTAATCGGTAAATGCATGATTTAAAAACGTTTTAATCTATGATCTCTGTCTGTATTTCTTGGGTAAACTATGTAGAGTTTTGCACTGAAAAGAGAAATGAATCTGAATTGCTTTTCGTGAAATGCTACAAATCGTGGGAAGAATTCACTGTACTTTGTAGCCGTCTTACATAACTTAGGTTTGATTTTTCGATTGGACTAAAATTACCATGACGAGGCTGTCAAACAGGTTCAAAGAAATTATTTTATGAGACCAGATAATATTGCTTCCAAATTTGCACGGACGCAGCTTTCAATTTAATGCCATTTTTTTAAATAAAAAATTTTAACGTTTATAAAATTAAATTCTCTTTTTAAGAATTACTTTGGCATTTGAAGTCAGAGAGCTGCCGATGTTTTACAGTCACTTTAATTTTTGTTGGATAGCGTGGATTAATATAACTATTTTGTTTATATCAAGTCAGGCTGGTTTACAGGAATTCGCTGTGGACTTATTGATATTTGAAAGACAGGATGCGCAGTGGTTGCTGGTCCCTGAAATTCCTTTCTGCACGTGAAGCTCAACAAAGGAGCACCACAGCAGAGTAACGCTGGACTTTTCAGCTCCCTGACCTGATTGTCAGCGCACAGATGTTTTGGGGGTAACCATGGCAATGAAAACAATGCTGAAGCGGGGCTCAGAGCCACAGGAAAATCATGTTAAGCTTGGAAATAAGAGGGGATAAATCTGGAAGAGAGACTGTCTGTGTGTGTGTGTGTGTGTGTGTGTGTGTGTGTCTGAGAGTGTGTATGTGAGTGTGTGGATTATTGGGTTATTGAGGGCAGTGGAGCAGGGAGTGAGAGGAAGAAGGAACGTCCAAGTGACTAAGCGGATAAAAAAAAAAATGTCTGGCCGATGGGAGAGATTAAAACCGCGCGGGTGGAAAAACAAGGAGGAAGGGTGGACTGCATCTCCAAGGAGGATGACTATGCCATGATGCCCCGGCCAGCTCTGATGTGGCAGTCGGCAATCAGCACAAATCTGTCTCTGGGGACCGTAGCTGAGGCTATTTCTGGGGCAGCCTCCAGTAAAAGCTGCCTACATCTGTAACTTCATCTGGAATGCTGACTGACATGTCGGGTTTGGGTCAGACTGGGACGGTTTTTGGGGAATAACTAGAAGGTGGAAATGTGCCTTGCAGAGAAAATAATTTGTGTGTACGTGAGCATGGGGGAGGGGGGAGAGACTGTGAGATGTGAGGCGCTGATGCTCAGTAGCTACTACAGATAGGTTTGCCAGGAGCCGTTAAGCTACTTAGGGGCGCCGGTCATGTGAACGCCGTCCGTCATCTGCACACTGCAACTTTACTCCCTTCTGCATGCTAGTACTTTCGGTGACTGACCCCGGGTGCTTCCACACGGTGGTAAAAAAGAATGGAAAGTCAGGGAGAAGAGCAGGCGCTGTGAGACGTGGGAGGAGAATTGAGTGTGGCCTGCCTCTACCATCCATCATGCTGCAGGGTGTAGACCCCCCCCCCCCCAACACGCCCTCATGCCCCGAGACAAGCATCTCATTCATCAGTTCTGATACCAATGAGAAAGGTTCCTCTCTACACTCGCTTTGTGTTGTGTTGACTGTTCAAGCGTTTTCTTGACTCTCAAGGCATTTTCGTCGAGGTCAGCTGAGTCGAACGCTGTGAAAGAAGGTTATCTGACACTGTTGGGCTACTGGGGTTGATTGGCTCCGCATGTGGGCAACAGTCCTGCACCAGAACAATGCTAAAAAAGTCCAATTTGTATGTTTTTGTGTCTCATTTAGTCGCAAAACCCTGACTCAGGGTTTATGTCATATATCGGTTGAGCTGTTAATGGTATGATGTGGTGTGGGACTCCAGCTGCTGTTCAGTATTCCATAGCACCTGGCTTGAGTGTGTTGTGCTGTCTGATATGCAGATACAGATGAAGTTCACCAAAGAGGAGCTCAGGAACGAAATAAGATCCATGCTGGTATGTTTTCAGTGTCTTTCACTGCACATGTGTTTTGCTCATCAGAGTCTTCTGCCACTTGTCGGTGCCTGCTTTTGTTATTGCGGGATGTGTGTGGGACGGGGGGCGGGGGAAGGGGTACTGTTTCATCCACATGCGTGTGTGTGTGGTGTGTGTGTGTGTGTTTATGTGTGTTCTGTGGGGGGTTGGGCTGTCATATCGCCACATCTGCGAGCCTGCAAAAGAAGGGAGGAAGTCTCACTGAGTGTTGGCTTCCGGTGTGGGCTATTGCAAGAGGAAGGGCTGCATCGTTGGTTGTGGGGGGAGGGGGGGTCAGTTTCGTGACTCGTCCATCCTTATAAATCTGGAGCTCGTTCGGGCTGTGGGTCCTCCGCTGTCCCCCGCGTCAGGGCTTGACCGCCTTCTCACGGAGCGCCTTGCCAGCTGTGTGCTCGCCTCCGTGCCCTTACTCCCTTTCCCGTGCTGCACCTGCTTCCGGCCCCTTTCCGATGCGTAGGATCCCTTCCTGAACGGTAAGCTTCTCATTTTCTGGTTGTTCGAGTGTCAGCCTGTTCCTATGCGTGTGGGTTGGTTGCGAAGGCGACTCTACGGGACTCTGAGCTGGGCAGCTGCTCCGTACCAGGATCCTTGACTGGGATCTCGGACGGCTGCCACGCAGCTGATGTCAGGGGCCCGGCAGTGATCGGCCCTCCACCTGTCTCTGCCTTTCCGGAGCTTTAAACAGCTTCCTCCTGGTGATCACTGACAGCTGAAAAAAAACACCAAAATCTATAAGCTTCTGTCTCAGAGCTGTGTGGTTATTTCTGCATTCATGGATGTTTGCAGGTCTTTATCTATAAATGCTCATTCATATAATGCTATGTTAAAAATGAGTGTATCTGATAGTGATGTTTTTTTTTTTTTTTTTTTAATTTTTGCCCCAGTATTTGCCCTGTTGAAACACTTTCGGCTTCCGGTTCTCTGCTGTGTCACAAGCTACGTACTTTTGGTGATATTTAAAGTGTAGCGCATGGTGTTGGGGGCAGGGGCTCCTCTTGGGTCACAAGGCAGCATGAGACCAGTTAAAGAGTGTGTGTGTTCAACCCCCCCCCCCTGCTTACCCTGCCCCCTCTGCCCTCTCCACAGTCTCTTCCATTCTCTTCCAACTCTGTGAGGATGGGTGACGAAGAAGATGTTCAGATTGGGGAGAACAAATTTATCAGCAAGTAAGGACTGACAGCGATGCCCTTTATCTGACAGCCGTACCCTTTATCTATGTTATACTCGGTTACATTTTCCTTGTTGGTTGCTTTATTGCTTAAAAATAACCAAACGATTTGGCATAATCACTCATGTGTTTCTTTTCGCGTGATTGTTGAGTGTTATTTGCTAAATTGATTGAGGCATGGAAGGTTTTTTTTAACGATACCAATTTTTTTTGACTGTAACGATCTGTGTTCCTCTGCAGGAGCACGTTCTTGTCACACCTGAAGACATACAATATGTACTACGAGGGGCAGAACCTTCAGCTCAGACACAGAGAGGTGAGGCTGACATGACCCCACCTTGCTATTTAATGTTACTGAGACACCCCCCCACCATCACCACCACCATTCCTCTCAAACCATTTACCCGCAGCTCCATCACCTAATGACAAGTGCATCACTGCTGGGATCAGGTGCTGTTTAATTTACCCTTCATTGCCTCTGCTTAATAATTCACCAGCCCCCGAAGGTTTAGGACCTACATCAGGGCCCTTGTGGGTGTGCAAGTGCACAGAGGCGTGTGAAGGTGGATTTTCAGTACGTGAAACTGGGGACATTACAGTGTGCGTGATTTTGCATTGTGTGTTTCTGCTCTGTGCCTTAACAAATGAAAACGGAGATGCTTTTATAAGATGTTTGGTTCTTTTGAGCTTTGTTGGTATTTTCTTATAGCACAAGGCAAGCTGTGTGATTAATGAGTGGGCAGGGCTGTAACAGTGTTCTTGCCACTGTCAATACAGGAGGAGGGAGAGTTGATTGTGGAGGGGTTGCTCAACATCTATTGGGGTTTGAGGAGGCCAATCAGGCTTCAGATGCAGGATGACAACGAGCGGATCAGGCCGCCTCCTTCTTCTACATCCTGGCACTCAGGTTGCAACCTGGACGCACAGAGGTTAGTGATCATTTTGCTGGAGCTAAAACCACCAAAGGTCAGCTATTTCTGGCCCAGAATGAATGGGTCCATCATGAATGACTATAAAGGTTTCCAGTGATGTTGCATTCACTGTTAATGGCTGCTTAACAAACAGGCTTCGTAATTAGTTGAAATAAGAGGGTCGTTCATTGCGGAAGCATATGTTCCAAGTGCCCCTATTTTGATATAAAAACAGTATGCAAAAATTAATGCAAAAATGATTACACCTTAATAAGAAATTAACCCAACACCCTTTAATTGCTTCATAAGCTGCAGTTAGTGTTTAAGTACAGCTCTGATGAAAATTGCACTGGGTTTAGGCCATAATCAGCCACATCCCGGGGTAGGGAGGGGATTTAATTCCTGTCATGCAGCATTTCCCCACTGTGGCTGGGGGCCTCAGTGAATACAGACCCAGGTCTCACTCAGTGCGCAGGGATCTTGGCGACTGCAGGGCTGTGGATGGGCCACCATTATTGAAATCTTCAGCCTTGCAGGGTGGCTGGCGGGGGCTGGCAGGTCTTTACCCGCCCCCCCCCCCCCACATGGATGCCATGTTTGGAGGAGGAAAACTATGGTGGAATTAATTGTCCTTTCAAGACTGGGGGGTGGCGGGTATGAGTCAGGCAAAGAAGTACCTGTCGTGCTGGTTGGAAAAACTGTAAATCAAATCTGACAAAACAAAAGCAAATGGACATTTTGTGTGCCACCAGTAAGGACGGCTCCAAGCAGGCGCCCCCTGCCATCGAGGTGACGTCGTGTGATGACCAGTTGAACAGCCCCACGATGAAGGAGGAGGAAAATGCAGGTCTGGGGCTCTTTTTGCCGCACGCATTTCAGAATATCTGTTCATGTCAGTTCTCCCATTATTTGATATCTACCTGGGGATCGTGTGCCCAGCCTGCTCCCTCTACCCTGACACGCTGATTCTCCACCATGTTTCCAGGAGAAGATGATGACAGTTCCTCCCAGCTGCTGAGGACCAAAAGTGATGCTGGGGTGTTTAGGAGAGGCACTCGTCGGTCGCCTAGTGACCAGCGGAAAATCAGACGAAACAGATTTTCCATCAATGGCCATTACTACAACCACAAGGTAACGCAACATATACTCCAAACTGACAGCCACTGCTACCAGCTGGTTTGGGAGGTTTACATTAAAAAAGGATCCTGGTTCAACTGCTAAATATCTGTTAAAAATGTAGTCAGTAACCTGATCTAAAAATCACTATCCTTGTAACAATTAATCCCCATTCTGTTCTAAATGTTTCAGTAATCTGATTGTCTTTTTTTCATGTAACTGTAACAAAATAGTTACTGTTTTTGAATCCTGAATATGTAACATTGTTCGATGTATTCCGTTACACACTAATCCTGACAACTAGCTAAAAAGTCTTTCTCTTGTCTGGATGTGGCTGTGACTTCATTTGGATACGACTCCCCCCAGACGGCTGTCTTCACCCCCGCCTACGGCTCGGTGACCAACGTTCGCATCAACAGTTGCATGACGACACCCCAGGTCCTCCGAGTCCTGCTCAACAAGTTCAAGATCGAGAACAGCCCTGACGACTTTGCCCTCTATCTGGTCCACACCAGCGGTGGTGAGTATGCGTGCATGCATGATATGCGGGCGCATGTCTTCTCCTAACCGCGTGTATGTAAATAACTGTGCTTGCCCACAGCATCAAAGTGGTCATGAGCCTATTTATAAATATATAAAAGCTTGTGTGCAGCTGTAGTTTAACAAGTAGGAATGCGAGTGCAGGAAAAACCAAAATGCATGCATGCACAAGCACGCACACATTCTGTGCAATGGAGCAGAATATGCGTCTGCTTGTCTCAGAGCGTGGGAAGCTGAAGCGATCGGATCACCCTCTGGCGGTTCGAGTTCTGGAGGGCCCATGTGAACAGGTCAGCCGGATCTTCCTCATGGAGCAGGACCTCGGGGAGGAAGTCACCTACGATGTAAGGGCCTTTGAATGTGCTTTCTGCTCTCTTCCAAGAGACCCTTATAGGGAATCTGACTGGCTAACTGAATGCACTGACTATTCTTTCCACTAGGTGGCACAGTACATCAAATTTGAGATGCCCGTTCTTCAGAGTTTCATCACCAAGCTGAAAGAGGAAGAGGACAGAGAAGTGCAGAAACTTAGGACCAGGTAGGGCCTCTGCCCACAGCCAGTGCTCACAATAGTCATTTCATGGTATGTATAGACGTTCCTCCACTTACGAACGAGATACGTTCCAAACTGCTGTTCGTAAGTTGTTATTCAACATCATTTTAAGGGTATACGCAAATACAAAGAACTAGGATACTGGGAGTACGCACGCTACGCTGCTACGTAGCAGGAGTAGCGGCCAAAAGTCGTACTAGGCGGAATTGGAGCTCAGAAAAAAATAAATTGATGTTGTGGACAGGAAACGGTAGCCCAATGAACACAATTTGGACTTACAGTCCTCTTCGTTCGTCTGTCTGAAAGTTCGTAAGTTGAAAGTTCGTAAGTAGAGGAGCATCTGTATATGCAAGGGCTGGACAAAACAATAGAAACACCACATGAAAAAAGGCTTTAATACTGAAGTCACAAAATCACAATTATAAAGACGGCTACAAAGGTGATTCATATGAGGTTGAACGCAAGTCAGCAATATACTTTAGCTGTAAGAGGGGTCAGACGGTTAACACTGATATGTGGGTTTTCAGAGCAACATTGTCCAAATCACAAGTACGCTACTATTTAGTGTGTCGAAGGGACTGGCCTAATCATGCCATATATAGTATATCAAATAAGGACAGACTGCATCGTCAGAGACAGACAAATGCTTAAGAGGATACCTACTAAACACCATGAGTACAGCTTCAAAAACTAACACAGAACTGAATCAGCATCTCTGTGACCCAGTCTCAACATAAACTGTACATCGTGAGTTTTGCAAAGCTGGAATTTATGATCGAACTGCCCTTTGAAACTGTATAGATGTATATACTTGATTTGACTAGATTTGCCATTGTACAGACACATCATATCTAGTTTAAGAAGTACAAAACCTGTATCTTGTAACACTGGGAAGAAATAATATGATCGGAAGAATGATCTTTCAGCCTTTTTCTTACAACTGCAAACTATTAGAGATGGTGGGAGATCAACAGTGGTTTGGGCAGCCATCTGATAGGAATCATTAGGTCCAGTGATTGCACTGTACGGTTGGATAACATCCAAGAAATATGAGACCATTAGTAGAGGATCAGTTGCAGCCTATGGTGTACACTCTATTCCTCTACAGTGCTACTTTTCTAAGAATGGAATTGAAACATTTATTACCAGTTTGCTGGAAGTTGTATTTGATACAGTTCTGCTATACATTCCTACACGGGACAGGAACATACATTGAGAAGGACATGTAGCGCTGACATAAATACAGTGAGAGAACAAGGTGGCATGGACAGCACAGTGTCATTCAGTGAGCAGTGCATTTGCAAAGAGGACAGTGTGGATACTCTGGACAGATAGGGTTGGATATTACCTGAATATCGATAGAAATCAATATACTAGCTGCATAGAAACAAACAAGCAGATAAATAGGGAGAAATATGAGGAAGTAGTGATCGCTGATGCTAATATGTGGTACCGAGTGACAGAAGTCCTGTGTGAAGTACAGTGAGGTCAAAGCCACCCGACACATATTCAGGAAGAATTCCATGAGATCCTCCTCCTTCTGTGGGCTCCCTAGTCACCCGATCTATACATCAGAGAATATGATGCTGATCCTTATTTGGTCCTTGACACTAATATATTGTTCGGGTTTTTCCATTATTTTGTCCATCCTGTGTATTAACTGCACTGTATAAACTTAAATCCACCAACTCATGTATTTTAAAGACTTAACAAGCCACCCGTGAACGCCATTGACTTTGTGTTTATTTGGGGCGGTCGCCGGTTTGCTAAAATATAACAGCAGGCTAATTTCTGGTCCAAAATTAAGACTAATTAAGACATACATTGTCTGTTTCATTACTGTGGCTGTTTTAGTTGCATTGACAGTTCACCTCTATTCATTCCTCTTTTAGGTACAGCACTCTGAGATGCATTATTGAAAAGCAGTTGCAGTGTTTACCCGAGGGCACCACCTGTATTTGAATGCCCACAGGACATAAAATCCCATTATTTCCAGGTTTTAATTTGCATTCCCACTTTCCCAGCCTCCCCTATGTCCATGTCTGATGTCACGACCCTTGTATGTCCAGGGTTACTAGGATGTAAACAAGAACAATGCACAAGTGCTTTTAAACAATTAATTTTGCACAAGCACAAACACATAATATCTTAATTATGCTTGTGGTGTTTGATAACATATGACTTCAGGATGAGTTGGTGCCAAAACAACCAACAAAACACGGCTGAGCTGCAAGAGACGCAAATGAACTAAGCTTTATAAAACTAAAATAAACATACAACTCACCTTCCTGACTCCTTGGAGAACTTACATAAAACAAAAAACAAACACACAGCTCATCTTCCCGGCTGGCTCCCTGCAGAAAACCATACAAAACAAAACAGGCCCCACAGGAGAACAATACATCATATGAACGAAAAGTGACGCAAAACAAAGGGTCATACAAACAAATGTCCAAAGACAACAGTCTGCCCGGAACAAACGAAAATCCATGAATCCAATCCAAGTCAAAATCTAAACTGAAAGAGAAGGTCGCAATCTTGATGTCCCGCCCAAATGAATGACCAAACCCAACTCTCTCTATCCTCCTGGTCTGTTATCCTGAGCAACAGCCAGATCTTTCCTTGAGGGATGGAGGACTTCTTTCCAATGTCTTCAAAGACCATTAACTCGTAAGATGTGAAGAGTATGTCAAGTCAAGGCCCCACAACCAGGGGTTCTAACACCGAGGGCTGCCACCCTATTCCATTCTGTCTTTGTTTGTCTATAAGCCGCAATGTGTTCCCATGCACCAATAAGTGAGGAAATCTAACATGTTAAATGCGAGTTTCTTTCCCGTGGAGAGTAAAGCGACAAGCTCATCCATCTGGAAAACAGCCCTTGGCGTTACAAAAAATTTTGGAGCTGATCTGAGCCTGAGCCACTGAACCAGTGGTGCACAGGGAGTTACTGAACCTAAAGTTTAATTTGTTCTCCTATTAAACATGTTGAAAACATGCACTTACAGAGGCTGTTATTCTGCTGTGGGAACAATGCAGCCATTCTGGGATACTGGTTCTGTCTTCCTTTGCATTTCCTCTGAACTGCTTTCATACAACCCAGGAGTTGGATTTCTCAGTGTTTCACTCACTTGAGAGAGGGCAGCGAAGCTCCGACTTGCCGTCTCTCTCTTAGCATAAATCTCCTTACATGTGATCTACTTGCATCATACATCTGTGTGTTTGAGCGTGATCGTACTTTTGCTGGAGTAGGAGATTATAAAAGCACAATTTCTAACTTGTTCGCACACCTACCAGCTGCGATTGAACTCTCCCTGAAGAAGTCTTTCCCTTGAAGAAAGTGACGGAAAGTTAATGGTACTTCCACATTCCCTGAAAGGCTGATATCAAGTCATTTCTGGCTGTGTACCTCTTTGCATTTCAATAAATCTAAGCATATGTGGGAAGCTTCCAGATGACATTTTTTGGGGCAAAAGCAGGACTCAGTTAGCTCTTTCTCAAATCAGTTTATATTCTGTTATCTATTTCAGTTTAACTCATAATTAATACTCTGTGATTGAGCTGTTGGTTATTGAAACCATATTACAGTGTAATCTCTAGCACTCCAAACATATTACATTTATTGTAGAAATTGTGTTATTCTGGCTTTGAAAATTAAAAATGTGTTATTTGAATTGGTCATGTATTAATCTATATTTGATTACAGTTGAACAGTTGAGTAAGCAAGGAACTGGTTCAAAATCAAGATCATCCTTGCGACTGTTTTCAATGCCCACTAATCCAGGAGAAGGTCACACTGGGCCTGTAACCCTGAGCAGGAAGTAGGGGCACTTTCAATGGGATTCCTGTCCATCACCATTATGGGCAATTCAGAGACAATTCACATAACTGCATGTTTTTGGACTGTGAAAGTAAACCCCAGGTAAACATGGGGAGAACATGCAAATTGCACATGCATGAAACCTGGACCGGGAATGAAAACTATAGCCCTGGAAGCATGCGGGGACATGGCCTCCAGGACAGGACCTCCTGGAAACTGTTTTCAGTCAAATTTACTACTCATTTAATATTTTCTAAAAACGGTAAACGGTCACATATAGCCGATTCATATAATCACAGGTTGCATTCTCCTAAACTAATACAAAATCAGTTTAGCATTTTAGAGGACGGGCGATTGGTGTGACATTATTTTAAACATGATTCAGCAAAGTCACCAGGTCAGCACAGATTAATGAAAAGCTCAGCTACAAAAGTATTGGCATTGAGTTTTGTCGCTCAGTACCGGGGCTGAAAAATCCTAGCTTAAAATCCTAGCTTAGATGCCCACTTTTGGATTCTTTTAAAAGGTTATCGTTCATTCTTTTCAGAGGTCTGACATCTCAGTACAGCTTCAAATGGTTGTATGTGTATGTTTTTATGGACTCGATATGTAATCTCATGCCACTTTATGTTGGAGTTGGATTATTTCAAATGTGAAATCATTGTTATGTATGTTTAAAGAGCAGGGAAATCTTTGTGGAAACTCTTGATTATGAATGTGTATGCAGCAAACTGAAATTGGCTTTGTTTGATGGAAGATGATTATTTAATAAAAAATCTTGGATTTTCCCTTATTGTTTACTGATGAATATTTATAATTTAGTTGTGTATATTTTGTTTGCTTACAGGATTCTGTGTATTATACCAGATATATCAGATAATGGTGCGTGCGTTTTGGTGGTAGCTCTATTTGCTAGGCCTCTGTTCTAATGCTCATATGCTCGCTGGTGCAAATTCCATAGTTGGTGAGAGCAGGCACATCACTGTGGCAACTATATTCAATTATTGTTAAAAGCAAAAGATTTTACGTCACAATGTTGTATTGCGCATTGATTTGTTTATGTCCATGTGACCTGCTTCAAAATTTTAATTTAAAGATTAAATCTGATTAAGTGATGTCCTGTTAGAAGAACATGATGTTATCAGTCTGTTACTGTATATTATAATCAGCCACAGTCTATAGACACGTCAGTAACACCAGTCCTTATGACTTCTTTTATATGATGTGTTTGCTAATTTGTTAGCGTGCAAATAACCCAGCTCGCTAAGATTTAGTCTATCATCGGATCAGTTACTTATGTTGTACTGGGTCAAAGGCTTCATCCTAATTGTGTCTGTCAAAAACTCCAATATGTTGTCTTAAAATTAGTGTGCAAGTACCAGAATGTCTGTCCCATCACCGTATTTTTTCTGTTCAAAGTCAAACCATTAGTCCCAGATCAATATCCTAAACTCTGAAAAATATGCGCAGGTGCACTGGATAAATGGCAGATCCTGCGCAAGACGCCAAGGTTCACTATCAAGCAAGAAGCGATTATGCGAAGATTGAATTTCACTGTACTTGGTACCTGTACAGTGACAATTAAGGCAGACAATGCCTATGAAAGGGGGAGGGATGCGACTTTGCCTATTAAAGGACAGTGACTGTAAGCTCATTGTTGTCAAATCCTACCCTATGGGGAGAGGGGGTGGTAATCAGGCAATCGGTAATGCTGCTGAATTAAATACAGTCTTGGCACACCCCCTGCCTGGGCATTGGCTACCACATTTTGGGAGAGAGCTACAAAAACGGCGTCTTTTACACCGGGAAAGGTGAGTCAAAGAACATCACCATCCCTGGCAGGAGCAACGCGGACAGCAGGTAAAAGGCCATGTTTTTCAGTCCCTAACAGGACATTTCAGTCAAACTGTTCTTTAGTTTCTGCGAACGATTGCTTGTGTAACTGTAATGCATATTATTAAGTGTCATTAATTATACTATAGTAATAACCTAGTCCTCATTGTCTAAGGCACATTAAATTTAGCAACTATATTTGATTATTATTAGAAACAAAAAGATTTTGCCTCAATGTATTGTATCGCACATTGACTTTATTTACGTCCATGTGATCAGGTTTAGAAAAGATATGAAATTTAAAGATTAAACGGAATGAAGTGATTAGACGAAATGTTGTCATTCTGTTACACCACCATCAGCCACAGTCTACCGACATGTGAGAAATACCAAAATTCCTTTGACTTCTTTCATATGATGCGTTTACTCGGTTCTTAGCTTTTTGGTTTATAAAATGATGCAAATAATCCAGCTGGGTAAGATTTTGTCTATCATCAGATTGGGTATTTATATTGTACTAGGTCAAAAAGCTTTGTAGTTAATCCTAATCCTAACAGAAAATCTGTCTTGTTGCCATATTTTTTTTCTCACTTCAGACTTCCTCCACAGTCTCATTGTTAATATAGCATTGAGTCAAGTTTCATACTTTAATAGAATGCAGTAAATTCAGCTCAGTGCATCCTCCTTAACCAGGTATTCACTTATCTGTGCAGAAATGCAAATTGAAATAAAAAATATTTAGTCAAACATAAATTGTTACAGGAACATATGATTGTATTTATATAAAAATGATAATCTTTGCAGTACTATTTTTTTTCAATAACTTAGCAGTGACTTCACAAATAATTAATGATTGGTATTCCTCTCCTACGTCAACCTATTAACATTCCAAGCAATGAAACCTGAGAAGCTCTTTAAAATAGAAACAGTATTGTCTGAACTCAACAATAAGCTATGATTTGTTATTAAGCAGCATACAGTCATCTATAAATATCACGAACTGCTTTAGGTTTGAAAGTCATTTCATATGTTCATGCTGGCTAACCAAATTTGTTTAGGCAACAATACATCCAATTACATTTCTTACATCCTCAAATAAATTTAGCTAATTGACACCGCAGGTGTAAATTCTGAAAACCAAAATACTGACTCCCAAGTAAACTTAGATTAATCGTCATCATCATTTACAGGTAATTGAAAAACAGTGTAATTTTTTCATTTGCAAGTTTATTCATAACCAATATTGTTAGGAAAATTGAAGCTCATGTGTTTAAAAAGACTGAATATCAGACATTGAGTGTGACACTGTCCATGAAATCAGTAAGATTATATTAATATACCAAGATTTTGTTTCAACCGGCCAGTTGAGTATAAAGAGTCACAGTCACAGAGTACTCAACTGGTTGGTTAAAACAAAATCTTGGTCTGGATTTGTACTTTCTGGACCTGAACTTTCCACCTCTGTACTAAGGTAGTAAGTTTCTCCGATGTAAAGGCACCTCTGTTCTCTGAAGGAGAGTATCCACTGTATTTGAGGAAAACTAACAGTGTTAGATCATTTCTAGAGTTTACATACAGTTCTGTCACATAAAAACCAATTGTGTGTTCATGTGGATGTTGTTACAGATAACTCCAGAGATGATTGGCCAGCGCAGACTCTTTCTCCTGTGGGCATGGACACTGGTGATGGCAACCCTGTGTCCTCCTGTCCAGGCTAAGAGGGGTGGCATGAGCTGGGGGGGTAGGGGCATGGGTGCTAATAGAGCAGTGGGTGCTCGCTACTCACCCATGCAAGGCCCAGGTTATGGGGGAGGGTACGGTGCTGGAGCCCTCCCCTCGTACAGCAAAAGCTCCTCCAATACAGGGCTTAAGATGGCAGGGGCGGCGGCGGCCGGGGTTGTGGGAGGGGCCATGCTAAGCCGCGGACTCAGTTCTATGGGACACCCACGTTATGACTCTGGGGGCTACGGCTATAATGGATATGACCGATACGGTGACTATCCCTCAGGGGTCCGGCATGGAGACATTGCCTATGACGTGGAGTTCCACAACGGGACTTCGGGAGACCATGTCAGAGGACGCTCCTCTGCCACCACCCTACCCAACACCTTCACCATTATCATATCGCTGGTCTGCTTCCTGCTGGAACAATGAATATGGATAGTCTGGTGAAAATATTATTTAATTTCTGTGAATGATTACATATTTATGGATGCTGTGTTAGTATTTAGTAATCCTGCATTTTCTGAGTAACTTTTGCACAGAGTTATTCATAGAAATGAAATATGTTGTATTAATCTATGAATACTTTTGTATTGAAACTTTGATTTTTATGCTGTCTGTGTGGCCTAATTTAAAAGTGGGACAAAGACATGATTAAATGTGATAAGGTGATGTTCAGGTAGATGAATGACCACCATCAGTCCATTGTACCATAATCAACCAGTCTATGAGTAACAGCAACCTCTTTGAATTCTGTCATACAATGTGATTTTCTGGCTAGTGTGAGAGATGATGCAAATTATTTGGCTATATAAAGATTAGTCAGACATTACCAGAGAGATGTATTGTATTAGATCAAAAGGCTTTGGAGTTAATTCTGATTATGTATGTCAATGACTCCAATATATCGTTAATAATATAGTTAGTGTGCATGCAACAGAGTTTCTGTCATCTTGCCATTCGTTTTGTTCATATCATAGCAGAGAAACGGTGAGCTTAACCTGCACATTTTAATAGAAGTGATATAGCAATAGATAAGGTTACAACGTGGCTCTTGAGTACAGAGAATCTTGCCTCAATGGAGCCTCTTTGAGTAGGTATTTACATATATTTGCAAATATGTATGCAGAAATATTTCAAATAATAAGCTGTTACCCCAAAATGTGATTGTTTATCAGTGATTTACTTTGGGTATTCTCTTTTATTTTATCATGGTATGCAAAATAGCTTTTCAGAAATACTTCATGACTATTGGCTCTCTGTTGTGTCAGTCTAATAGCAACTGGGTGCAAAGTAATTTGAGAACCCCTCAAAAATGGGATGAAGGTAAAACCTTAACTGTCCTATCTGTACATTTATCTGTAATGCAGATAATGTGAATGATTAGCAACCAGATGTTAGAAGATGGGTGGATGAAAGGAACCAGCAAAACGGTATGTTTTTGGACTCTAGGAAGCAAATCAAGGTACCTGAAGGAAACCTCTGTAATACAGAGAGAACATGTAAAATACAGGCACACACACACACACACACACACACACACACACAGAGAGAGAGAGAGAGAGAGAGAGAGAGAGAGAGAGAGAGATATTAATTAGGTGTATTCTTTGTGAGAACTCTCCATTAATTTCTTTGGGCATAACCCTAATCCTTACACTATGACAGACGTAACCATAATTAACCAAACAAAATACAAGACTTTTAGCGTTTTTAGCTGTTCTTTTATTTCTTTTTTACATTCACAGATTTTTATAAAATCGAGTGTCTCCTTGTGGGGACCAAAAAGGTAAAAATAACAGGTTTTTATCACATTAACGGGATATTTGCTCTCCACAATGTAATATATACAACTAAATTATTAATTTTATATTCAGAGGTTAAAGCACACACTTAAGAATGTTTTCTCATCATTTCGATGACAGATTCACTCGTTTCTTGTAGTACACTGCATTGCATGCGGTAACCGGGTGGTAGAATCTATAGATCAGCGTTATAGGAGGTTACTGAAATCAGTCAATGTAGTGTTTTAACAACGGAGTCATGGTGAGGTGCGTGTGGACGCGACCTCAGTTCTCCATATTTGCAAAGTACGAAATGTTAACATAAATTGAACTTCCGACGTATTTCTTTTTCTTCATTACAGATAAATATATGGCAAATTACTGTATAACTATAACTTGGCTCATACACAGCAACCATTTATCAACGACCTGAACGCTAAGTGATGACAATCGGTTGTAGTTATACTATAGACACCAAATCAATCAATCAATCAATCTGTGTGTGTGTGTGTGTGTGTGGCGGCACATATAAGACGAAATAAGTTCCACGTGGGAGCATTGTTTTGCTTTGAATCACCGAGCACCTTATTCCCCAGTTGCATAATCCCTATACATGACACTACAGTCCAATCCAATGCAGCACTAAGCACTAATTACACGCAGCTGTTTACATTATTTACATGGCTGGCACAGGACCAACATGCAGCATGTAATTCATGAATGGCCTTACGGTCAGTGCTGGGGACCTTTTTGGTCTTGATCAGTGGTCCGTATTACGAAGCGAGATTTGTTCGCTGTGTAACCATTATGAATTCGTTGTCATCGCTATTTTTGAACTGCGCCAAATCCTGATTGCTTGAGAGAAGAAAACATCTTTCTGAATGTTAACTCGGTTAATATGTTTTTGTTAGATGTTGCCATGGCAACGAGGCTGTCAGGCGTGTGTCACAGAGGCTGTAGTTAATGTTCCGGCGATCGCGCCAATAGGGAGCGTGCAGACTGTATAGCAAAAAAAAAAAAAAAGCCGTATACTCGTTTAATTTTTTTGTTAGGTCTATTGATAAAACAAAAATAAATGTAAGTATACAATTAGCCATAGTGGTCCCTCCTCCTCACTCATCAACCGCCAGCGAAGAGAAGAATGCGTAATGAACGGGTACGGGTGTCAAATGGACATACAGTGAGCATGGGGGTCGTTGGGGTCTTTATTAAGGTGCACATTGTGCTGGAAGACATGCTTTGCACGAGCATGCAGAGTGAAGTGGCACTTGGTGATTATGAACATGCGACACGAACCTACTTTTCCTGAAGTTTAAAAAGTACATTAGGAGCGAAGTCACGCGTGTTTACATTAAGTCTCTTCACTCTGCATGCTCGTGTAATACAAGCATTTCTTCAAGCACAATGTGCACCTTAATAAAGACCCCCAGGGGGGGGGGGGGGGGGGGGGGGGGGGGGGGGGGGGGGGGGGGGGGGGGGGGGGGGGGGGGGGGG
>JAODJX010000042.1:15215929-15231797 GCA_026776945.1 Isichthys henryi | reverse complement strand
ATTGCTTCCGGGATAGGCTCCGGACCCCCCGCGACCCAGTAGGATAAGCGGTTTGGAAAATGGATGGATGGATGATCCGGGTATAATATATGATGCATAGTGTTAAAGATATGCGAAATACTGTAAGGGATTCATATATGTGAAAGTGTTGGAAAAATTATAATCAGAACAACAAAATAAATAATTTGAAGTAACACGTTCGCTATTCTCTGTCCATAAAGAGAGAAAATATATCCGTACAATTAGTGTTTTGTTGTATCATCCAGCCTTCCTCTGAAATGATTTTTGTACAGCATAACTCTTGATGTGTGGCATCTTGACGCCTCACATGAGGACTGCATCATCTTGCCTGCAGTTTCTAAAATGCCTGTTGTATGGAGGTGTGGCAATAAATGCACCACATTTGCAACTGCAATTGCACTTCTGACTGATCTCTATGCGTCAGCCTAGCGAAGTCTGTCCGATATTTAACGTACATTCACTTCATAAAACTGTTTAAATTAATAGCTTCTTGATTGCGTACAACCATTTAAACTGCAATACATTACCAAATTGATTCGCGACTACATATTAGATTTGAACAGAAATTAAATAACGAACTGCAGCGTAAGTAATTAAAATTCATTTTCGCATACTACATAGCATGCTTGTATATGGCCAAAGGAATGTAATAAATCTGCCATCCTTTATAAAACACTTTCTTCTAGCATCTTTTCGCTTACGATGCTTGCAGAAACAAACCAGTTTTGTACGCACAGGGCTGTATTAAAATACTGCTTTAGGAAACTACATTTCCCAGTATCCCTTTCAGTTTTTGCACTCTGGCCAATCGGGAGCTTGTGATTTTGGCGCTGATCAGACACACAGGGCCTGAAGCAGGGAGCTTTTGTTACAGCTAGAGGGAGAGAGGGAGGTAGTAACGTTAAAGTACATGGGAGCAAGATTTCTTTAAATTTCACACCAACGTTAGGACAAAATACAAAAACCCTCAAACGTTTCCATATAAAAAATACCGGCCATGGGAACTGAACGCTGACCGCGAATTACACCCTCTCTCTTTTTTAATGAATAAATTGGAGTTGGCCAAAGAAGAGGCCTGTACTTTAGCGAGCTAGCTGGTATTTTCCACGCTTTTGTTGTAGCTAGCTGTCTTTTTAAAGTGTCGCATCGGGAGGCTCTCATATTGGCTGTTTGTTTAGAATGGAAGTCGCCGAAGGTATTGACATTTTCGTTTTACTCTGTCTCTTCCTCTTTCTCTTTCTCCCTCGTTACATTACGACAATCGCATCGCCGCATCCAAGCTTGGCTGTTTCAGTTGATGGGCTGAGTTTTTTCCCCTCTGCCTGTAACGAGCGTTTGTGTAATCTGGCCAATTTGATTTAAAGGGACATGGGCAGCCATGTTTGTAAACTGGGCAGCTGTCTCCTTCTTCGGCTGTCAGGCTGTTTCGGTCTTCCGCATTTCGGCCGGCTCTTTGGGGCTGCCGAACCGGTAACAGGGACATTGATTTTAATGCGAGTATAAGCAGTACACGTTGTGTCTGAGTTAGGGTATGGGAGCGCTAGTTAGGATGGCCGTTTCGCGCAGTTTGCGGTAGTTTTCTGAGACGTGTTTCTATATCGTCGCACTTTGAGCCTGACGATGGAAAGTGTGAGTGCGTGTGTAGTACTTCGCCTACTATTTGTGCTGTGTGTGTGTTTTAGTGACTTCCTGATATATTGAACTAACATAACGCTGACACCAGTTTTGGTAAGAGAAACACTTGCGTGTTTATCCAGCTTTAGAATGGAATATGTCGAAATACCACGAAGGAATATTTCTTATCATGATTGGCTGAGTGTTGTGTTCAGATGCTGCTTAATCAAGACAAGTGTTTATGCTTAAATCACGGTGATGCAGTGGAGTTTCAGCACGTATGAGGGTCCCGTACATCGTTTACATATTGCCGTTGCATACCAGTTTGTGCTAAAACTCACTGCATCTTCTATGTCGTAACAGAGTACAAGAGCATAATATTCGTCATCTGAAAATTGTGCCTTTTGTTAATGTTAAAAAAAAAAGAATTTTAATTTGTACGGCGAAGAAATATATACCTACATATTTACACCTATATTTATATGCCATACTGACCCAGTACTAGCAGACTGATTTACAATATTAGGCGAAATCTGGAGAGAATTTGCACCATAGTTTATGTGAATAAAATGCATCAGTGATGTCCTTTATTTTAATCAAACAAATCTGGTGAATTTAGGTAGAATTGGATTTTGATAATGGTTTTATTTCACCAATCTTAGCAGATAATTGTAATCCCACATGAAGTCTAGCGTGACTGAAGCATCACCGGGTAGGAGTGTACTGATGCAGCGGCCCTCCGAGGTGGAGTTCCTACCCTAGGTTCTGGCAGTGCTCTTACACAGGACAGTCCTCTCTCAGAGCCCATTGTGGCTGTGGGCTGAACGAGAGGATGCCCGGCATCCTAATCGCTTCCAGTCCAACAAAGCGCCGACAGTCTGCCTCACGCCTCCATTCATTTCTTCCGGAAGCGCCCTGTTAATTTGAAGAATGTGACAACGTCTCGGTCTAGTCTTGACATGGTTTTAATTATCTCTCGTATAAAGACCACTTGTCGACATGCTGCGCTGGCCTCCTGTGAGATTGCCTGGGTTTTTGTTTTTTCCTTTAAATAAAACATTTTTTTAAACCCTTCGTGACATTTGTTGGTCCAGTAAAACTAAAGCAATTCAATTCAAATAAGGGAACATAAAAAAAATAATAATTTACAAATTTATATGCAGCCTGTGCCAACGGATGCATAAAAGTGGAAGGTTTTGTTTGAAAATCTGAGCACAGCACATAACCAAGTGAACATTAGTTCAAAACCCAGGATGGGTAGAATCATGGTGTTACTGGTATGCTGGGATTATGGACTCTGAGAGAGTACGGATGTAACAATGTATAGAGATGTTAATAAATTTAAGAAAAATCTAAAACTGGGTCAAAAATTCACTACAGGTTTCATGTGCATGATAACCTGACACAAGGCCAATGCTGAATCACCTGCTTTCTATTAAAGCACTTCAATGTTCTTTGTAGTGCATCAGTTACTCTTAACAAACCTGTCAGAATTGGAGCACGTTTTTGCCAGGAAGAATAGGGTGGGGGAGAAGGACATTCCACTATGGAAAACAAATGGGGGGGGGGCAGCTATCCTTAAAGGACCCATATTACAATAGCTACCATATGTACTTTCAAAAAGTTTTTTTTCTTGGGGGGGTTCCTATAAAAAAAAAATAAATTTTTTGAAAGCTTTGTTTAATTTTTTAGTTCAGTCAGTCAGCTTTGGGGTGTTTAAAAAGTTTTCTTTATTAGAATGGAATATCGGATTATGCCAGTCCTGGAGGGCCAGAGCCCTGCACATTTTTAGGTTTCCGCTCATTTAACACACCTGATTCAACTCCTTGTGCTAATTATGACACAGCTCTTGAGCTGAATGTGTGATGGAACAGGGAAAGAGCTGAGCTACACAGCGCTCCTGCACTCCAGGAATGGAGTTTGACACCTCTGGATTACACTGTGGTTTGGCAGTAGCCATGGACAGACGAAGATGGTTCGGTGTAGCTTCTTTCTTGTCTGTCAACACTATCTGATTTTTTTTCCCCATCTGCATCTTCAGATAACTGCATTGAATGCAGACCATTTGCTGTAGTTTTTCATGCCTGGAGATATTTAAAGCTTTGCTTGGAAGCAGTACACGTATATTTGGTAAGAGATGTCTTAGTTGCTGAATTATATTTGCAGAAATTAAGGGTGATGTTTTGATAGTGAAAAGCTGTCTGTCAGCTATTGTTTGGTAAAAATAACATTGGTTGCACAGGTTTTTCTGTTACTCTAAAATAAGTTCCTGAAGCTATAGTTGACAGACATTAAGCATAAAGATCCTGTGACCTGCCCAGATGTCTATAGTAATATTTGCCTTCCTCAGGCTATGGCAATGGATATCAGGCCTGGTCCTGAGAGAACACTACGTTTGGCAATTTTTGTTGCAGTAAAACAATTAGGCCTTATTGCAGCTGATTAAGGTATGTGTTTTATTTTAAGAGCTGAAGTGTTTTTTATTTTTTAAAGTTTTTTTTATGTTTCTAAATGACCATCAATTATTTACTGTGTGGTTTCATAGCTATCTCTAATGGCTGATATTTATCCAGATTTAGTTGACTGGATATTTTTTCCAGTTAGAAGTCCACAAATCAAGAAAATCAATTTAAGGTAGCAAGTACTTGAACTTTTAGTTACTCTTTAAGGGGGGGGGGTGTCTTCAGGGGCTGCAGCTTTCTGATTCCTAGTTTTAATATCTAGATCCTCATTTTGTAATGGGCTGTTTGTTGGCTGAGTCCTCCAAGCTGTTCTCAGAAGCACTGGATAATGGACATATATTTCAGTTTCCGAATTACTGTCAGCTATGTTTAACAATACTGACATTTTGACAGATTGCAGGTGCTTCTATCAATGTTTTCATGATAACATGTGACTGGAATCTGAAGAATGAAAAGGTTGTAAATTTTACACAGGTGCAGATTACATTAAATTTCTGTAGAAGTAAAGCTATTACATAGTGTAAATAACGAAGTGCTTCTTCGATGCTTCCAGTTTAACAGCTGTGGCAATAAAGAAAAATCAGTGCATAATTATACCCGTGTGAATTTCAGAGGGTTTTTCTATAAAACATTCATTTTGTAACACATGAATGATTTGATTTGAAACATAAGATGAATTGTAAGAAAAATCTATGATGCTGAAGGTCTTTATATTATGGATGTCTTCAAAAGCGTGTGTAATTTCAGTTTTGGCCGATAGTCATTAAAAACCACGATATTGATATCGGTCTGAGGTGTCATCCTTGGCTGATATTGCCAGCCAGTATTTAAACCTCACTATCAGTATTAAATGTTAGCAGTACCAGAGCTAAAGACATAGCTGCTAAAATAATGGAAATGATTGCCTTGGACAGTCAGTCACGTTTACTGGTGGAGGGCAAGGGATTTCATTGGCTGATTCACCACTTAGACATAGGGCTGCCGCTTTCAATCTGAAGGAATAAGAGGCACCCAGTCTCCAGTAATAAAATGTGATGAGTGAGGGCATTGATTGCGCAGTCCAAAAATGCAAGACGAATCAGAACCCAAAACGGGGTATAGAATTTTATTTTACAATACGGGATTGGGTGGCGTCTCTACTACGGAAGATCTCAAAGTAGCAGCCTGCGGCATGTTTTTAATTCATCCTTACGCCTAGCCAGCAAATCCGTCTTTCCACAGAATAAAAAAACAATATAACGTAATTCCACTGCTAAGTCTCACTGCCAGCACCATTCCCTGTTTGGCTCAGAGGTTAGCTGGTTGTGGGTATTGGTATTAGATAATTAGAGAGAAATATATTGGTTATCAGTATCTGTCAGAATGGGTCACCGTTAGCAAAAAGCTACTTTTAAGAACTTAATGTATGTCCTTAAATATAGGTATTGTTTATATAGCAATATCAGACAAAGATGTAACATTGTGCAACTGAATACGAGATGTGATGATGCTGTTTATTATACCCAAATGTTGTTTGGAATTTTTTTTTTACTTGTATGCTGCTTCTAAAAATAACCTGCAGTGCAAATCCTGTTTAGTGAAATGATTTGTTGCGATAGGAGCCATTATAATCTGTAAGGTTGGAGGTTTTTCCCCTCAGGTTTCAAATTTTTATTTTCTGCCCTCTGATTAATGACGTGTGATTTTATTTTTTTAATCTATGAAACAGTTTGTCACTTATGCAAAAAAGTGAGGAGCATTTTCAATGAACTTTGTCTCATTTTTGTTATATTTTTAAGTGAAATTTTTGTTTTGTCTCTGGAATATAAAAAAAGTACAGGCATCCATCAACTTGCATCCACATTGATTTTGTCATTGTATCTTCTTCATTATAGGGGGAGGTCAAATATTTAACATAAGATACAATATCACACTTTTAAGTAAACCTCTATAGATGCAGCACAGTCAGTTTGTTTTGGTTCTTGCCACATGCTGCAGACATGGTAAAATATGTCTGTTGACGTTCACTATGTCCATTTCGGATGTCTGCCTAAATTTGCTATGGTTCTCATGGGATGTGAGTACAATTGGAAATTGGTTGATAGGACATGAGGGATGACTATTTTTGTGTGATCACTTAACACAACACAAATGATTTTCTTGAACATGAGCTTTTCTTTACAATAAGCATGCCTGATTTTCACGCTTTGGCATGGCTCTGCCATCAGGGATGTTGTATAGCGTATTGAACAAATTTTTTTTTGTCGGCACTGCTTACGATGGCCTGCATGCAGCCTCAGCTCAGCTATAAGAAGCGGCAGACATTCCTGTTCCGCACAATCGCCAAATTGGTAAACCTTCTTTAGGTATTTTTCCTGCTGGATACTTTGGCAGTAAAACCTTCATTTTCATCTTTTAAATTTCTTCATAACCCCCCCCCCGGTTGCATCCATAAAAATTAATAGCGCTTTTCAGAAATTTTAATATGACTTACTGTGCAATTTTTAAATGTCAGGCTAAGGTTTGAAAACATTTAACTGGTCAAAAGCCACAGGTGTGATTCTGATTTCACCTACATCAAATTTCTTTGGTTCATGTTTCCTTTACCAGGCCCTGAAAGAAAAAGGGAAAGTTAAGGATGCCGCAGCAGAACAATGGATTTCTCCTTCTCTTTCATGCAAGGGATCATGGGAAACACAATTCAACAACCGCCTCAGCTCATTGACTCGGCCAACATTCGGCAGGAGGATACGTACGATGCAAGCAGCAACCTGGGCGAGAATGGAGGCCGTTCAACTTATGATTCAGCCCTGGAGTCTGGCTTTTGCTACCCTCCCTCGGCCCCTGAAGACCTGCCAGGTGTCACAAATGGCTACCTGCCTACAATGGGCCTCTATGAGTCCCAGACCAAATATGGCGTGTACTCGCAGTTCCCAAATGGCTCCGCTAATGGCTACAGTGCTATCCGTAACTATGGAGATCACTACCTTGTGCCAGGGGAAGGTATTGTACTGAGAGCCCCTGTTGTCCATGAGAAACCTCCACCTTCTTCCTCACCAGTTTCCCATCCACACCATCACCATCAACAGCAGAATCATCTTCAGAGTACCAACAGCCCCCTACCTTTGCACACACAGCATCACCCTCTTCCACCTCATCTCATGCCTCATGTTGTGCCTCCTCCTGTAGTCCTGCCCAACTCCCCTCCAGCTCCTTCGCTGTTGAACAGGACACCACCACACCCCTTAGCTCCAGTGCCACCGCCATCCAACCTGTCCAAGAAGACTGGATCCCCTGAGATCAAACTGAAGATCATCAAGACGTACCATAATGGCCGGGAGCTGTTTGAGTCAGCCCTCTGTGGCGATCTGCTGCATGAGGTCCAATCTGGTGACACCTCTCGCCGCCGACACGAGCACAAGAAGGAAAAGAGGAAAAAGAACAGCGGCCATCACAGCCAGAACACGGAGCCAGAGCTGCAGAAGTTGGAACAGCCTCAAGCCGTCTCCTCTGTTCACTTGGGGGAGACAGTGTTGCGGGGACCACAGCCGTGTGAACGGAGGGAGGAGCTGGATACACCCAGGAACTGCAAAGGCCCCAACGTGGAAGCAAAGGATCCGAAAGTGAGTGCAGGGTGATCTGTGACTTGCCGTTTATCAAGAAGGGTCATTTGTTTTTTGTCAGTTAAAATTCGATCTGTGATCTTCAGGATATTTGTTTTAGCTTATTCCTCATGAGTCTAATGCAATTTATTTATTTATTCCCATTCTGTCCCCTCCTTCATCATTTGGTTGATTGACTCAGCAGTACTTTTCTACGGTACCAGTTAGCACCGGTGATTTTAAGGACCATGAGGTCGGCGACCTGGTATGGGCTAAGGTGGGGACGTACCCTTGGTGGCCTTGCATGGTGTCCCGCGACCCTCAGTCCAAAGTTCATACCCGGATAAACACCAGAGGTGAGTCTATCTCCCACCTGTCGCAAAGGGTCACAGATGGGCCCTGGGTTCCTGTTTTTCTCTGACCCACGTCTGACCTGGTTCACAGGTCACCAGGAATACCACGTCCAGTTCTTTGGCAGCGTGCCGGAGAGGGCATGGGTCCATGAGAAGAGGGTGGTGGTGTACCAGGGTCAGCATCAATTTGATGAGCTGCAGGCGGAGACCCTGCGAAAAACCTCCAATCCTGTTGAAAGGCACAAGGTAGTCTGCTACATGTGCCCACGGCTTTTCAGGCTCCTCCGGTCCCTAAGCTTCCGATTTGTTCCACTCTTATGGCCAATATCCAATTACTATTTATTTATTTACCAGATGCTTTTATCCAAAATGACGCGGTAAAAAGCAAGGTCAAACAGCCTCTGGAGTAATTGGGGTTGAAGGGTTTTGCTCGAGGGCCCAACGGTGAAATCACTTTGTCGACTCAGGGGTTTGAACTCACAACCTTCTGGTCACCGGCATTGTGCTGAGTCACGCACCCCCCCCCATAAATTTGGTGGAGTTAACATTTGGGGGCAGTGTGTGGCTCAGTTGGCTAAGCTTCTGTACCTGTGATGGGAAGGCTGCCGGCACGTCTGTGGGTCTTTGAGCAAGGCCCTTGACTCCCAGCTCCCTGGGCATGGCAACAGGTGGCTGCCCTTCTCAGCCATGCTTGGTGTTGTGGAGGCGAAAAGAGAATTAAAATCAGTAAAGTGTCAATTATTGTTATGCTTGTTCTTCTTATTATTATTATTACTGAATCTGGGCCTGTTGCCACCACACTACTATCATAAATCAGTCAAGCTGTTCATCTCTGTTGAATAGCTCCCTCATCAAATGGTATTGGTATGAGGCATATCATGTTGATTATCTTGGAATGTAATCATTGCTGTATATTGTACATTGTCGATGGTGAATAATGCTTTTGATCAACCCTTTGAGCTCTTCTGATCTCACTGGTCATCAAGGATTTTGGAGTTGCTTACACACCAGTTTGCTGTGGTCTCTGCAGCTGTTGAAGCCCATTCCTCAAAGGGAGCGTGTTCAGTGGGAAGTGGGCGTTGGCCACGCGGAGGATGCCTTTCTGATGACGCGGGAGGAGCGCATAGAGAATTATACTTTCATATATGTGGATGAGGTGCCGAGCACCTCACCGCCTCGGGCCGCCAAGGTGGGGAAGAAGGCGCGGCGATCCCGTGGCAGTGGGCGGGAGGACAACTCCGGCTCCCCAGAAGTAGAGCAGCGTTCCACCCGGCAGCAGCCCCGCCGGCAGTCCAGTCAGAGCAGTACCAAGGGGCCCGAGGAAGATGAAGATGAAGATGAGGAGGAGGGGGCGGATGAGCAAAACCGCCAGTTGCCGGTCCCCAATGAACCCACGGAAGCCCACCAGCAGTCTCCTCCAGTGAAGACGGCCTGGAAGACAGCGGCCGCACGCAAGCTGCTTCCTCTTTCTGTCACAATGAAGAAACTCAATGTGGAGATGATAAAGTGTGAGTGGCCCTCGTCCAGGGAGCAGACCCTCTCACCGAGGAGAATGGAGGGGGAAGGCTGGCAGGTATGTGGATAGCTTTAGCCGAGTCTGGCGTCCTGTTCAGTGTTTTCCAGACCCTGGGCTGCATTTCCTTATGTTTGTCGGAATGCTTGTATGTGGAAGTGGTGTGAACCAACAAAGTCTGTGGGGATTCTTAGTGATTTCGCTCTGCAGGACTGTGGCAGTAAGCCAGAGCTGAGCTCCAGAGAGCAGGAGCGACTGTTTGGCCCCCTCGGCCGGAGGAACGAGTCCAGCCTTTTGCAGCACACGCTGATTGAGGCCCCTGCAGGTAGCGGCAAAGTGCTGTGGCTTTCCTGAGAAAGGCCCCCAAGGCACAGCGTGGTGCACTGAGAGTCTGCCTCCCACAGGGCCAATGGAGCGCAAGCAGCAGCGCAGATCGGTGCGGAGCCGCTCAGAGTCTGAGAAAGGTGCAGAACCTGTCCCAAAGAAGAAACTGAAGAAGGACCAGGTACGGGGCTGTCTGGCCCCATGTGACGCCTGTTTCCTGGGCCATATGCTGCAGTAAATGAATCCTGGTTGTGATCTATTGACATACACTGACTCTGCTCCAAAAAGTTTAGAAAATTTCCACTTTTACCTGATATTCTTGTCGCTTCTCTGCAGTCAGAAATGGTTCCACAAACAGCTTTGAAGACTGGGTCTCAAAAAGGTATTTGGCTCTTAGCCTCAGTCTCTATCCGTGCATTATGTATTTTAGTGGGATTCTTGTGTTCTAACGATCTTACGGTTATTCTTGTAAGGATCTTCATTTGCTGCATACCCAACAGTAGTATCACGGATATTGGCATTATTCTCAAAGTCATGTGTGAAGGACCTTTCAGGAAGTACTGCTGTAATACGCTTTGAGGTGTATGAGTGTGTCTCCTCTCTCCAACAGGGGCCAGCGAGATCTCTGACTCCTGCAAGCCCTTGAAGAAGCGGAGTCGTGCCTCCACTGACATGGAAACGGCCAGTTCCCAGTACCGCGACACCTCTGACTCTGACTCACGGGGCCTTAGCGACCCACAGGTATGTTTGAAACTGGTAGTGGTCCTTTTTTTTTTTTTTTTTTTTTTAAGAACTGTAGTGCTTGGCCAATTCAAACAGTTTCCTTGACAAGTTCATTGTCTGCTTTTGGCTTAACCAATGAATGTAAATGTGGCAAATATTGTTTATAGATATTGTTGACCACCTTAAAGCATATGAATGGATGCTTTACCTCTGCAATATGCATAGGTACTCTTCGGGAAGGGTTTGGACAGTCCTATGGCTGCAGATGCCTCAGACACGCAGTCGGTGGACTCCAGCCTGTCCCGGCAAGGTGGCGTCGCCTCCAAGAAGGACACGGTCTGTCAGGTAAGTTCTTGGCCGCTTGCTCGTAAAGGGCAGATGGTTCCCAGGTGACCATGCGTGTGCCTGTGTGCCTTGGCAGATCTGCGAGGGCTATGGGGATGCCCTGGTGAGCTGTGAAGGTGAGTGCTGCAGGCTCTTCCATTTGGAGTGCCTGGGCCTAATGTCCCGACCAGAAGGGAGGTTCACCTGCTCGGAGTGTACCAACGGTGAGCAACATGCAAGTATTGTGATGATTTTAGAACTGGCATTCTGTCAGTAGTGCATAGATTTATTGTGTAGTATTTCACACTTCTGTTGTTGGCTTTGTCTTCCTTCCGCATCTGATTCTGAGTATGAAAGATGGAGATACTGTAGCTTACTTCTTTTTCTATCTGCCCCCACCCCCCCCAGGCTCCCACAACTGTTTTTCCTGCAAGGACCCTGGCGGTGACATGATGCAATGCCTGGTCAGTGGCTGTGGCCGCTTCTATCATGAGGCTTGTGCCCGCAAGCACCCTGGTACCTCCATCGAGCCCAGAGGCCTCTCCTGTCCTCAGCACTGCTGTGCTACCTGCTGTCTGGAGAGAGACATGCAGAAAGCCAGTAAAGGTACCATCTTTCCCAGTAGATAGCCTACCTGTTTAATTGTATTCCCTGGACTGGGAATATAGTGCTCACAGAAAATCTTAGGGCGTTTACTTAATTCAGTAAAAATATTGCAAATTTATTCATTTTATAACAAAAATCATTACTTTTATGTGTTCGTTTACAAAAAAATGTCACCGTAGAAACAAGCAGTGATTTTATGTGAAACATTCAAATAGTAATAAATTTAAACTCAAATTACAGTTCTGAAAGAGCTAGTTTATTGACAAGCAGTCTCATTGGTTGCTTTTTAATTAATAACACCTTTGCAATAACGATCATTGTGCAATACTGTGTTTAGTATCCTTTTGGAAGCCAATGGCTACTCTTGCAATTAATTGTAAAATGGCAAGAACAGAACCGAATCAGTTGGTCAAAAAACTGACACTTAAGAAAATGTCTGTGCAAGATGTGTTTTTCAGTGGACTTTGGTTATGAAACCAATAAATTTGCAATATTTTTACAGAATTTAAGCAAGCATCCCTAGACTTTCTGTGAGCGCTCTATATATATGATTTTGGGATGGGTCCACTTCCACTGCGGCATACACTTATCCAATTTTGACGGATCTTTTTCGAACTTTGCAGAAAAACTGTACGTGAGGCCTGGGAATGATCAACTTTTGAGACGAACCACACCAAATTGAAGCAGTATTGCATAATGATAATAAAGGGTAGTCTTAGAGATTTGATCCCAGTGCGGTAACTCAAAAACTATTTCATGGATCTTCTTGACACTTTGCAGACGCATTCATTTTCTAATTTTGTGACAAATCACACCAGAATTGATGCAACACTGCTTAGTGGCAGCAAAAGGAAGAAAACACTTGATCTTCTGAGTGTGGATGTTAATGCTACTCCACAAAAACATCATATGGATGTTGATTTCATTTTGAGACAAATTGCACCAAAATTGAAGCAGTACTAGATGGCAGCAAAGGAAGGAAAGGGTGACTGCACTTTATCTTGTGAACGCAATAGCTCTACAAGTATTTAATGGATCTTTTACGAACTTCTCAGGAGCGTTGCATTTCTGATGATGTGGAGGCTATTGTATTTTGAGACAAATTGGACCTAAATTGAAGCAGCACCACATAGTGGTGGCACAAGAAAGAACAGCCGCAGATGCTAATGTAGTGAACCTGATTACATTTATACAAGTCACACAAAATTGGGCTTTTAGTAAAGATTGTGGAGAAGTGGGGAGAGTTTGCAAGGGGGCAAGAGATTCTAGAGGTTGGAAAGTGTGGGGGGAGTAGCGGTTAGATGGGCTGAAGGGTGCCGGCCCCATCGGGGGAATACATTGTTTTTTTGTTCCGACACCCTTTAGTTTCTGGCTCTTGTACACAGGCTTTTGTACCTTTTTATACCTGAAGTGAGTTGAGATTGTATGTCTGTTACACTGAGAGTAACTGTTGGTTGGTTTGTTTCTTTCTGGCAGGTCGCATGATGAGGTGTATGCGCTGTCCCATAGCCTATCACACGGGTGATGGCTGTATAGCTGCCGGCAGTGTGATGATCACGCCCCATGTTATCGTGTGTAGCAACCATTCCAGCTCCAAACGCAATGGACACTTAACCTCACCAGTAAATGTAGGCTGGTGTTTCGTCTGTGCCCGAGGTAGGCTTGACTTCTCTCGGAATCTAAGTCATCCCTGTGGAATCGAGTTGTCATGACGATGGTGGTGGTGGTGGTGATCTTACGATACTTGTCTGTGAGATGCTAGGCTGTCAGGGGCTCAGGAGGTTTGTGTGTCATCAGTGGTCTTGGGCTTAAGAAAAACACTGAATTTGCAGCACACAAGACTTCACTTGACCTAATTGGCTTCACTGTGCTGTGATCTCTTGTGTAGTGAATGCATCCATGTAAATTTCTCATGCAACATGCCTTAGAAGACGCTTCACATGTTTCTAGTCCTGTAGCGGCACCTATTCTCCCCCTTCTCAGCTTCTTTAAAGGGGTAGGGGTGTCTCAGTGCATGCTAATTTTTATTTCAGTCGAGATCCTAATTGCTTCTTGACATCTGCAATAATTGCAAGGCTTAGATCCTGTTAACTGCCTTCCTTAGTGGAGGACCATCATTTTACAGTTAAATCCTTTGTGAATCGATTACACAAAAGGTACGAATAATAATTCTTGAAACATCTTCCTTAAAATTTTTGTGTAACTAAATCTGGTTCAGTGGCTCATGTTGATTACGTAATCAGTGATTTCATACAGTGATAAACAAGCATATCCTTTTACGGGGTGTTTACATTTTTTTGTGAAAAACCAAAAAGGTTTAGAGCTCATCTGGAGCGTCAGTTTACAGCCTGCAAAAAAGATTCTGTGGCTCTAAAACACGCCCAGCGATTTTTCTGCTGGTTTGAGCCCCTGACTAGTGCTTGTTCAGTGTCAGTCAGGATCTCCTCGATTTCATATTAGTTTGACAAGCCCAGTCAGTTGATCCTTTCAAAGTGAAAACTGACAGTGAGTAGTATCATTGTTCTTTATTTATTTTTGCTAAACCTTTTGTAAGATGATTCACATGCTCCCTTCTGTTGCAATGTTTCACTGATTTAATGATGTTTGGACCAGTTTCAGGGATCAAATAGTGTGTGTTTTGATAACATTCCTTTGTTAACACAAAATGAATTATAATTCCAGCAGTGATTTTGGAAATGTGGACATTTTTAATCTTTTTATATTAACTGAAACTCTGATTCATAATCATGTTACATGTATATGTAACTAATCTGATGTGAGTGTTTAATGTACTTAATAACTTTTTTATCTGTTTATGTATAAATTACAAACTATACAGGTAGTGGACAAAAAAATGGAAACTCCATGTTACTGAGTTTTAGGGTTTTCTCTGCCTCTCTGTTGGCATGGATACAATACCATACCAAAGCCTAATATTAGGTGCTTCCATAAGTATCTTTGTTGCTATTATGGAATAAGTGACTTGCAGAGCTGTTCTGTGGGTGTTGTCTCTGGTTTCTGAAGAGATCTGGGAATGGATTGCCTCAAACCTGGAACAGTGTGACACATTTTTATGTACCTTTCCTTGCACTATTCTGTTTTCTTTTACCAATTGATTCATTCAACTCTATTACTCTCCTCCAATAATCTGGGCCCTGTCCGCTTTGGCAGCACTGAGCTCATGGTCATAGTTATGCTTATGGTGTCAGACTGACTGACTTCTCCCTTGACAGTTTTCTGTATTAATCTATAACCCAAGATGAAACTTTCGTCTTAAAGTTCTGTCTGCAATCATCTGTTTCTTTGTAACTTATACTCAAAGTTACCCTCATATGGACCATCAATATTTGCAACAGGCACAGGCGTGTTGTATGATTTTGAAACGCTTCTGTATTTTGGCCATTTTTTTGCCCACTACATGTAGGTAATGTGATTTGAATATAGAAAATGAGTTAAAGAATTGTTGAATAGTCTGTCGTTTTAAAGTACTGTCAGTTTTATTCTTGTTCTTCTGTTTCCTAACATTTTCCATGTTGTAATGTTTGTCTTGTTTTCTGGAATCATGGGTAGTTTCTGCCGGCTCATTGCTCTTCCTGTTTGTCTCATATGTAGGGCTGTTAGTGCAGGACCATACTGACAACATATTAAGTTCTTATGCGTATAAGTCGCACTACCTTCTGACTGAGTCAAATCGCGCTGAGTTGATGAAATTACCTATGATTCCTTCTTCTTCGTCAGCTACCAAAAAGAATATTGGGAAAGGTAACAGAAATGTTTCTTCCATTTCTCCTTGCTGTGTGTCCTGTCCATCCCGTTCTTTCGCCTTGCGTTTCGGCTGCCATCGGGTGGGTCGCTTCAGCCTGGGGATGCCGCTTTTCTCTTACTGCAATGTGGGGCAGTGTCGCCAGTGGCGAGTCTGTTCTACAGGTGGAAAGTGGATATGGCAGGACGTCATTGCGTTTGGCTTGTCCTGCCTCCGCGCTGCTCCTCGCACCAAGGCCACGGCACGGTAGAGTCATTGGCCCCAAAGCTGATTAATGAGAAGTGGCCTCCACCCCGTGCATTCAATCGCACGCTCTCGTGTGCCCTGCCTCCGCATTGCCGTAAAGCCCTCGGCCTGCTGAGAAAAGCATTGGGTGTGGGGGTCACCTGGGTGTTTTGAGACCTGTTCTGTTTTTGACCGGCGCTGCTTTTCGGGTCCCTGTTTTGAAATTTCACTCTTGTTTTGTTCATCGCTTGTCTTGCGGGGTGGGGGGCTTTCTGACTGCGCCTTTCAATTCAATTCAATTCAATTTATTTTTATATAGCGCTTTTCACAACAAGGTTGCCCCAATGCGCTTTACAGGT
>JAODJX010000042.1:15174403-15215829 GCA_026776945.1 Isichthys henryi | reverse complement strand
CAGTCCTAGTTAAAGTCCATCAGTGAGACAATCCTCCACATCGGCCTGTGTCGGGTGGCAGGATGGAAGCTGCTCCAGTATCGGCATTGAAAAGCCATATTACACTGTCCATTAGGTGGGTGTGATTGTCACTCTTAAAATAAAATCTTCAAATCTGATAGTTAAACAGATTTTGTGAATATAAACATGAAATCTAATAAATGTTTTTAATATTTAAGTATAATTTATAGCATATAAATGTCATTCTGAGGCTTTTTTTGAAGCCCAATTTTTGAACATTTGAGTGTAGAGGATTCCTAAGTGTGTAATTATCCTGTTTTTGGTTCTCCTAGTTCCTGCTTGTAGTTGGATACTGTACAGAAACATAGGGAGGGAGAGGGAAACGCTGCATGTCTGTCTGGTGCCTCTCTTCTGCGTGTTCTCACTTCCCTTCACCTGTGTTTATGTGCCGTTGTGTCCTAAGCCTTTCCACAACTGCTTCATGGATTCAAGGTTTCTTATTGGGCATGGGGCATCGGGTATCTCAGTGCCCAGAACTTTCTGGAATGCTGACAGTGAGCATTTTAATTCAAATGGCAGAACTTACTCAGTATTAAATGGCAGGCAAAAGTGTGTTTTAGAAGCTCAAAGCAGCTTTATTGGCAATTACACTGTCATTATTCCACAATTTCAATTATCCTGGCCCATCATAAAAAACGTTATACCTCCTGGCCAATGAGATCACTGTGACTCAGTGTGTGCATACATGCTGTAGAATTCATGGAGTGCTGCTTGGGATATGGTTTAGTGGATGGCGCCCTCTGTGGCTGCAATGCAGACATGCACGCCGTGACCACCGCCTCCCATGTCCCTGTGAAGGGGGAAGACTGCTGTGCTGCGAGTCGTGCCCTGCCTCCTTCCACCCCGAGTGCCTGAGCATTGAGATGCCGGAGGGGGCCTGGTGCTGCAGCGAGTGCAGGGCGGGGAAGAGGCCGCATTACAAGCAGATCGTCTGGGTCAAGCTGGGCAGTTACAGGTGAGGGCTGCAGGCGCGCCTCTGTATATGCCACATGAGTCACGTCTCGTCCCAGTTGCTGTACTGCTCTTCCTGCTGTGTGGAGCATGGCTTGTTAAGTATCTGTGGCCATGTCCGGAAGGTCATGGGTTCGAATCCCATAACTTGCAGAGTTATCAGCTCTGGCTGGTCCTGAACTCTGATCATCACATGTGTGTCACTTTGGCCAAAAGCATCTGATAAATGAAATACTTTCTCCTTCTATGGTGTTTGATGGATGGGCTGCTGAGGATTTCAACAGTGTTTGGTAATTGGTACGGCTTCTTAGGCTGGAATAATGTGGCCCATTCCTACATCCATTTCCATTGAAAATCATGGTGCCTATTCCATTGTAAAGTAAAACAAGCGGCCTTCTCTGTTACACCCAGGCACCCTAAGTCAGGCTCTTGTCATATCGCATGGCCGATAATTTATACTTGATTGTCACTGACTTTTACCTTCCTCTAGTGTTTCAGTGTTTCCTTGGGTAAATTCTAGTGTTAAGAATAAAATGTGACCATGTAGGGGGATACTCTGTGGTATGGGCAGTGTCGGAAATGTACCACGGGATGGAATGTTTTAAATGTGAGTAGAGAGAGACTGCCCACCTACTGGTGCTGCTGATCGTGTCTCTCCTATGCTTACCTGCTTCTTTGACTCTGTTATACAGGTGGTGGCCTGCAGAAATCTGTAACCCCCGCCTTGTCCCTTTCAACATCCAAACACTGAAGCATGACATTGGTGAGTTCCCCGTCTTTTTCTTCGGCTCCCATGACTACTACTGGATCGGCCGGGGCCGCGTCTTCCCCTACGTGGAGAGTGACAAGAACTTTGCAGAGGGCCAAATGGGCATTAGCAAGACGTTCAAAAAAGGTAAGAGACGAGCGTACCTCCCCCCCCACCCCCTGTGAGGCCCTCAGGAGGTCAGCCGGCTTGCCCGTGAAGGTGTCTTTGGTGCTGGTGCAGCTCCTCGTACACTTCCACGTCGTCTCATGACTCTGTCCCCACTGCAGCCCTCGAGGAGGCAGCTAAGCGCTTCCAGGAGCTGAAGGCACAGAGGGAAAGCCGGGAGGCCCTGGAACAGGAGCGCAGCTCCCGCAGACCCCCGCCCTACAAGTTCATCAAGGTGAGGCCCCTGCTTGCTAGCCTGCAGAGGGGACCCACCAGGATGGAAGTGGTCCTGTTTGGTTCAGCTCGTTTCTCTGGAGATGCTACCTAAGCTTGTATACATCTCATGGAATGTTTATCACTTAAAAGAACTAGCCATCTTAAATTATACTTCAAATTCAGCATCATGCTAAAAAGCAGCCATGGTGAAGCAGACTGACCAGTTTTGTGAGGGTCAGCTTGTCCTTGTTATTCTCTCACAGTCCAACAAGCCTGTGGGAAAGGTGCAGGTGCACATAGCCGACCTGTCAGAGATCCCGCGCTGCAACTGCAAGCCGACGGATGAGAACCCCTGCGGCCTGGACTCGCAGTGCCTCAATCGTATGCTGCAGTACGAGTGCCACCCGCAGGTGTGCCCCGCGGGCGACCGCTGCCACAACCAGAGCTTCTCCCGCCGCCTCTACCCCGAGACAGAGGTCATCAAGACCGAGGGCCGGGGCTGGGGGCTCAGGACCAAGCAGCACCTGAAGAAGGTGAGTCTGCAGTCCGGGTGCCCTGTTCCCATGAATCCCACCCGCTCATACGATGGTACGAACCATTTCAGCGGCTCACATATGACCAGACTGTGGGGCGCTTTGCAGTTTGCTGTACACTTTATCATTCCCCAGGGGGATTTTGTGTTGGAGTATGTGGGTGAGCTGATCGACTCAGAGGAATGCAGACTGCGAATCAAGCGTGCACATGAGAACCATGTGACCAACTTCTATATGCTGACTCTAACCAAGGTACTATCTCGTGCAGGGAAGCTGCATGCATGCATCCCTCGCACTTATTATTAGTGAACTCAGATGTTTACTAAGGGGTTCTTAAATTTCACTTAATGCCTTTATGTAAAAACAATGGTGGATTATCTGAATGCTGCAGCCGTTGAGTGGTGTGACTCTTTTGGCCCGACAGGACCGTGTGATTGACGCCGGGCCCAAAGGGAACTTTTCTCGCTTCATGAACCACAGCTGCAGTCCGAACTGCGAGACGCAGAAGTGGACGGTGAATGGGGACGTGCGAATTGGGCTATTTGCCCTGTGTGACATTAAGACTGGTGAGAATCGCACTTTTTCCTTGTTTGTGGTTTTTTTATTTTAAATATATTTTTCTTTGGCACTAATGTTTTTCAGACACTGACACACTTCAAGGTTTGAAATGCTAGAACATTTACAGAAAAAAATCCATTGATAATGCCCCCTTGTGGTCAGTCTTAGAAAGGCGATTAGTTTAACACATTTGTTGCAGAGACTGAACTAACCTTCAACTACAACTTGGACTGCTTGGGCAATGGACGAACATCGTGCCACTGTGGAGCCGAAAACTGCAGTGGCTTTCTAGGGGTGCGGCCCAAGGTATGAGTCCTGCAACATTGTTGGCCAACTGATTAACAGAGTAGGGAAGGGGCACAATGTCTCAACTCCCGCAGAATAAAAATATTGCTGGGTCACTAGCTTTTGGCGCTTCTCCACTGCCAACAAGAACCCAGACCATACTCGAACCACACTGCAAACTGGAGATTTCCCATTATAAAGTATGTTAGCCGTAATATGTTGAGGTGTCCCTGCTTACTAGCAGGGCTGAAAGTGTGACCAAAGTGCGACCAGACTGAACTGGTTGCATCAGTACCAACTAATGGGTCAAAATGCAGTGTGATAACTCGGAACTTAAAAATTTCCAACCTCCTACTTAAAAAAAAAAAAAAAAAAAAAAGTCCTACAGAACAGCTAAATGTAATTTTAAAAATTTACGCAAGCAAATGCTACTTCTATTCGATTCTCACAGACATCCTAGCGGAAATTAGCATTTCATAAATCATGATGTACACAATGTGCACAGTAAATAATCATCTCTTCAATTTTACGTCACTGTCGCTCTCCAATCCTGGCAATGCCTTTACCAGTCCGACCCTTCTGCAGTGGAAAGCGAAGTGAGCCGGACTAGACTCTTAGCGGTACAGCTCGGGTCGGTTCCCGTATGCCAGTGGAAAAGCACCATCATGCAGATGTAACTGTGTCACTCTTGACTTGATGGCAGTGTTGACACCCTGGTTGTCCCCTGACCCCTCAGAGTGCGGTGGTAATGGAGAAGGAGGAAAAGGCCCGCAACGCGAAGCTGAAGCCCAAGAAGCGGAAGCTGAAGCCAGAGAGTAAGCAGATACATGAGTACTTTTGCTTCCGCTGCGGAGAGGGTGGCGAGCTGGTCATGTGCGATAAGAAGGACTGCCCCAAGGCGTACCACCTGCTGTGTCTCAACTTGACCAAGCCGCCGTTCGGTGAGTACCCTTGTCCTAAGCCTTAGGCTGCTTGCAGGTGCCCGTTGGCTTCCTCTGACGGCTTTATTTCCTGCCACAGGTCGCTGGGAGTGCCCATGGCACCAGTGCAGTGTGTGCCTGCGTGCCGCCTCGTCCTTCTGCCACTTCTGTCCCAACTCCTTCTGTAAAGACCATGAGCAAGGCATGCTGGTGCCCTCCGCCCTGGATGGACGTCCCTGTTGCTCCGCCCACGACCCCCAGAGTCCCCTGGAGTCCCGATCTGCAGATCTCGCCCGAGTCAAGGTTAAAGAGGAGCCTCCGGAACTGGGAGAGTGAGGGTCCCCCTCACTGTTCACCTGCAGAATTGTGGAAGCCAGGCGGAAATAAGGCGTCATTTTCGTATAAGATAAGAGGGTGGAGCATAAGCATTGAAACTTGCAGTGAGGAAGGCGTCAAAATACGTGAGACGGGGTAGACTGGCGTCTTAGACTCAGCCTTGGCGTGCAGGTCGTTAAAGAGACGGGAACAGCTAGGAGTGCGTGGCAACTCTGAGCCTCTGGCAGTGCACATTTACGCATTTTGAATGACGACTTTTTGTGTTTTTATTACAGAGAAAAGCCAGGTGTCGTATGTTGACCTTAAATTGAAGTCTGCTTCATGTTTTAAGCCTTGATACCGTTTCCATTCCACTACCTTACTGTGAATCGTGGGAGTGCGTGCGTGTCACGTGAGCTGGCTGCAGTACGTGCGGGGAGCCTGACGCCTGCCAGGCCGTGAGGGAGGCGCCACGTCGAATCCGCTCCTCTTGTAGACACTCAGCGGGCACTTCAGGAGCATCCTGCCGCAGGAACCTCCTGCGTTAAGAGGCAGCAAGAGACGGCAAACACATTTGGGGACTGGGGCATAAGAAAATAAATACTGTGCAATCTAAGGAAAAAAAAAACACTACATTTCACGATCATGGCTGGGCGTACTGTTTTAAGGGGTCTTTGAGAGACTGCTCTCAGTGTCCGACGTGTTTGTTTACCATGGGATTATTTTGATATATTTATAGATGAAACCGTATTTATTTATGTTTACACTCGCTTCCTGTCAGTCTTTCAGTTACAGGAGATGCACCACAATCTGTTTGTTGAATGGTTTTACAGTGTTTGTGACCTTTTAAAAATCGCTTTTCAGGTTTCAGGTGAATTATGTTCACATATTGCGTGTCATACTAAAAATTGTCCCGCCATGAAGTCAGCTTGAAGTTTGCCAAATTGAAATCCATGTAGTATTTGTCCCTATTGGAAAAAAAAGCCCCTTGAGGTGTTATGAAATGGGTCCATCATGGACCACCAGAGCAGAATAAGCATTTAAAATGATTCCCTTGCCTGCTCCATACATTCGTCCGTTTGATAAGCCCTACAACCATGACATTACAGATGACCGTGGTAATCTTGGGTCAGAATGTTTTATATGGCTTTCTGAGATCGTGATTTTAATAACCAGTCGTAAAAAGAATTCAAGTATTCTGACAGTGCTTTGAGGAAAATCAAACGTCTGATGTCTTGCTAATATCCCCCCCATCTTTTCGATTGGTAAAAGTAAAACAAGAATTTCCAGGAAGTGAAGTAGCTTTTTCTCTTAGTTTTTTCTTTCCAGCAAAGATTACTGCAGGATTTGCACATTTTACCTCCAGACAACCTCATTGCATAGCTATTAAAGGACTTTCTTTAATTCTGTAGAAAAACTTAGAGTGGTGATGCACTGATACAGCCTCTTACGGTATCTTGACAAAAATTTTACTATCCCTCTCCCCCAACCAGCTGTGTCCAACTGCACAATCTTCAAATTTTTGACTGTTGAATTGGACAGGATTTAAAAGTTTACCAGAATATTATCCCTTAATGCTACATTTTGCAGTACCAAACATTAGACTATATCTTGAAAACTTTGCCCTTAAGCGCTGATACACTGCCGTTCCGCGTATAGTGATAATTTCATACTGTTAGATTAGGTCACTCAGATAAACTGCTAACCCCAATACAGCAAAAAGCACCATCTCCATTCGAAGTGTTAATATGAGATTTTGTTACATTGTGATGCCTTTCCTATGTCCAGTGTGTAGCGTATGTGTTACCCGATGTTGACTTATGTATCGTACATTATTTTTTATTTTCCCTAGTGTCTTTGTGTCTTTCTATGCCTTGGAATCTTTTTAATCAAACGCATATCACATATTTTTCTTTTTTTTCCCTCCCATAATCGCAGTGTTTAGTTGTTTAGCACATAATATTGAGAAATGTATCGACTCGCACCCTTTTGTATCTGTTTTTTAGATGCAGTATTTTTAAAACACTAATAGAAAGATGACTTTCTCGATTAACCAAAACTAAAAAAAAAAAAAAGATGTTTTTTCATGAGCCTTGTATTTTTGGCAGTTGTAACTTTTTATTTTTATTTTAAATTGTGTGGGATCTGCTGCCGCTGAAGTAAGTCCTCTTTGTGGGTGAGATGTTCACCTTGCCTTGTTTAATGCCTGTATTATGATAGCGGTGGAACATATTAAGGTGAAAATGTGGTCTTGGATGTGTTCATCCTCTGTGTGAATGCGTTGGCACTTTTAATTTCTTTTTCATACAACTATATCTGACTCTCCTGCCCTCTTCCCTGGTACATAAGTGAGCATTTATGTTTATAATACCACAATCATATAAATCATTTTGGGATTTTTTTTTTAATCTTATCATTGCAGTGTTTCTGAAAATGCTTGTAGGAAACAGGTCCAGCAATTTTACAGTGGCCTCTAACATTTTTCTGTAAAGTCACTTTACTCATTAGGATGATAGATTTTTTTAAAATTCATGTTTACTTGAATTTTTGTTCATTGTGCCTCTTATTTAGCAGTGTAATGTACTACAGTAAATGTGAAATTAATGTCAATTAGTGTAATTATTTTATTGGTGTTGTTACATATGGGGGGTAACCAGATGTGGTTTCAAAGCCTGGGAATCCAGAGGTGTCTTTTATAACTTTGTTTCTCTTACCTTCAAAAATCACAAGACATTGAAGTTTATCCATTGTATGTCTTTACTTTTTATTTTTGTATATTTTTATTTATAAAATTGTAATGCTTTCTGGCCTATTTTTACACATAAAATAGTGTGAATGCACATTAACTTAGTCCAAACACATCCTTTGTTGGTTCTGTATTTTAAGTGCACACACGCATTCTCACGTGCATTGTAATCTGGCGGGAGTGCACCGTAGTGATCCACTCCGTGTGCGACGTGGTGCATTGTATTTTAAAGCCCATCTCAGATCAGCTTTCTGTAAATGTCAAATGTATATTCTTTGAAAACATTAAAGAAATGTTTATACATGTATCCTGTGTTGGTGGGTAGGATTTATTTATTGTTGCATAGAATTTATTCTTTTCTAAAGGGTTCTAAAGAAAATGGGTAATATCCGTGCACATTAGACTGCTTAAAACCGGACGGGAACTGTCCAAACGCAATGCACACGCACAAAGGATTTTACCCGTACTGGCTGGGTGTCTCCGTGTGATCCTAACCTTTCCAACTTTGTCAGATTATGTGTAATGTTGCTACTGTTGACAAATGTGACCCATCACCACGAAATGAGTCTTATGGGTGAAATTCTACCAGTGCGATTTAAGACTCATTTCGTGGCGACGGGTCACAAATTCTTATCACTTGATTTTAATTATATGCTCGGAATATTTTGGAAAATATCTTTAATACTGGCTGATGAAACTAATATTAATCTTTGACAACTCGTACATAGTGAAACATCCCTAGAACTTCTGCTAGGGAACAGTTTATCTATTGGTGTTACACATTTTAAGAACGAGATTATATAACGATGGCATTTTGTTCTATTGCTTGGTTTGTTGCTGCATAACGTAAAAGAATGATGCTCGGTCGGATTTGTACATAACACAACACATCTGTCATGTAGTGCTTATATTGCCTGTAATTTTGAGCGTATGTATGTGCAACTATAGGACTTCTCCCCTGTTTTATATATTACCGACCGCTCGGCCATTCATTTTATTTAAAATCATTTTGGAAAATGAAATGTTATGTTCCTCCCAGAATTCGACCGAAAAGGTTTCAAAATTACATCCCTGAACTTTGAAAGGTTTCCGGCATGACTGAGGTTTGAGTTCAATAAAATTGTACTGAACGTTTCCTTTTGTGGCAGCCTTTCTGTCCAATATTGCAATGAAGTAAGAAGTTATGCGCTTGAACGTATTGATGCTATCTACGTCTATCACTGGTTATCTGGCCTAGATGACCCCCAGAGTCGGTGGTGGGCGTTCAGCATGCTCCCCCCGCATATAGAAACCCTGGAAGCCCCGGCGGCGGCACTGCGCCCATCTTCCCCGCCTCACAGGCCCTACAGATGTTGCCACGGTAGTGTGACGTGGCTCAGTCTCTGTTCCTCTCCAGGCGCGGCTTCTCTTTGAAAAATAGTAGCGATGCGACCGGTTTCGGTGTGACCATCTTCCGGATAGACGCATCGGGGAATCCTTGCTGCTCCGACTGCAAGCCAGAGTATCAGAAAGGGGGAAAGAGGGAGACGGCAATCGTGCTTTGGATGGCATAAAAGAGTGCTGGAGAAGACACTGACTGCGGGGGAGGTGCGGTCGGCTGCAATTGGGGGGAACGGGCAGATTTTGCTAATCGCATACAAGAACTAAGAGTCTCGTTTAATTTGTGAAGCACCCTCAAGTCAGATTTTTTAAAAGCGTTTCGGGTAAAAACATACATGGAGAGATTGGACTATAATCGTATTTAAGGCTTGCTGGCACGATGACATCACGCATAATGTTTACGTATAACGCGGAAATGCATAGTCATTTAAGATTTTCTTACCATTTATTCCCTGACTGCTTTAAAAAGATCGTGCGTTTTAACCTTTGATAAGCTAAATGTTATATATTTCGAGTGATATTAAAAACAAATAACCGGTTTAAATCCATTCGGGATAAGTACTTAATTTGCTTTGTAACAAAGTTAAGCGTTGCACAGAATATAGTATCTTGTAGCGAGATTTATTAATCCTACAAATCTGTCATGCATCACGGTATTTTCAAGACCTTAGTCCTACACTCTTAATTGAATGCCACTGAATTTTTAAGTAACATTTTTCCCTATTGATATATATTCTCCTAAGTTTTAGGAATGCATGTCATTTAACTGGAAATTCATTTCCCAAAGTGCGAAGCCGTTTTTCTCTTGAAGTGCTTCATCTCGCGTATTTTCTCTAGGTGCCGCAAAGGATATGGATTTTCAAAAGTCGTAATTTGACCAGGGTTAAAAATGAAGTCTCTGGTGCGCGGCTTCATCTCAGAAGCATTTGTTCGACTTCTGCTTTTAGCGGTGTTTCTGTAAGTAGGCTATATTTCTTTGCGTGAACAGATATATAATATCTGTATTTTACGAATAAAGTAGAATAGAAGATGCTTGGTGTTAAATACTGTCGACGTGCAGCAACGGTACAAATTAAATGAACTAAGAATTGTGAGGTTGGTAACTGGTTGATGCTGACATGAACTCATAAGCTTGGATTGGATTCCCATTAATTTTCTTGGTCTGTTTTCTCAGTGTTACTGAAGAGCTTCCACCATTTATCCGTCAGATTCAACCAGAAGAGCTCTGGCTTTACAAGTATCACCACGTGGAATATGACCGTGTCCCCACTACTGCAATGTTTGTGAGTGTCATTGCCTCTGTGGAAAAACCTGACGTTTGCATTTCCCAAACAATTGGAATAAAATTCTTATTTGGAGATATTAGCAGAGTATGAGTACGCAAATCGCAGTCCTCAAGGGCCGAGCCCTGCTGGTTTTCCAGCCTTCCTTTACCTGTGAGCCAGCTGTGAAGCCTATGTGACCAGTCAGAATCAGTAACTATTACGCTGACTAGGGAGGACTGAAAACAAGGCCTGTATTTGGAATCGAGGTCCAGATTTGATGGGCCCTGTTATTGGGAAACCCTATAGAGACCCTAAGGTCTATTTTTACTTTGAGTCCTTTAGAGTGAGTATCTGGTTTTAACCATGTAGTATCTTTCCCCCTTGTTTGTCAGAGCATTGCCTGTTTAGTGCCTCTGATAGTCATCGTGCTCTTCACAATCCTGTGGAGAGCAGACAAGGGAGACCTTCGTGAAGCCTTCTTAGGTAAGTTTCTGGTCAGGTCTTTCCTGCTTATCTTCTTGGCAGCCAATGGCTATGAAGGCACCATGAAACCAGGTTGGAGAGATGATATGAAATTATTTCAGCTAAAATGCAGGCATCTGTAGAGCGGCTGTAGGAGGCCTGCAGACCTGTGCCATAAAGTAACGTAATCGACAATGGTAACTCTGGTTTATGAATGGGAAATCCTTCAGCAGGGAGTTCATGGGTTATGCCCCAGTTTAAATGAATCACTTATGGCTCATAAGTGCAGCATGGTCGTGCAGTGTTTAGCACTGTTTCTTCACACCTCTGGGACTGGGGTTCCGGTCTCTGCCCTGGCTCCCAATGTGGAGTTTGCATGCTGTCATGGGGTTTCGTCCTGGTACTCTAGTTTCCCCCCACAGTCCAAAAATGTGCTAAGGTGAATTGGAGTTACCAAGCTGCCCATAGATGTGAATGGTGTGTGAGTGTGCCCTGCGATTGGTTGGTGCCCCATCCCTGGATTATTCCCTGCCTTGCACCCTTAGCCTCAAGGATAAGCTCCGATCCCCCTGCTACCCTGAGCAGGATAAGTAGGTACAGAAAATGGATGGAGGGATGACTCAGTGGGTGCCTGTGATCGGATACCATTCAGTTAGAATCCCAGGGCTGGCTGACTCACGCTGCCCTTGGGCCCCTGAGCAGGGCTCTAGTCCCCAGGGCCCATAACACTTGGCTAACCTTGCATTGGGCCCTCAATCTTACTCTTACTTGTTTGTCTCATGGAGACCAACATGTGATGGATGGAAAGTTAATTTCCCCACAGAGAAGAATAAGGACTTATTATTCTCTTCTTAGTGATCATGCATTAGGGGTAAGGGGCTCCCCAGTTCTGTTCTGCTTTTATTTGGGGTCCCTAGTTTAAGGAAGGCTTAAAATCCGTCAACGCTCAAACCTCAGAGCATGGCATTTGCAAAGGACTGACATCCCATCCAGGTTCTAACCCTGCTTTTTACCCTAGGCTAGCTGGAATAAGCTCTGGGTCCCATCCCTGCCTAAGTCGAATAAAGAGGACTGTAAACAGTGATGCCCATAGGACTGAGAGTTGAGTAGCCTATAAGAAGGTTGTACGCCCTGCAGGTTTTGCACGACGGATTACATCTCAGAGAGCAACATGAGATGTTATAGGGCTACATGCTGACTCAGTGGGTAGCACGGTCACCTCACACCTTGTGGATAAGGAGTTTAGATCCTGCCACTGCCCTGTGTATGGAGTTTCCATGCCGTGTGCCGTGTGTGTTTATTCCAGTAGTTAAAAAAGCATGCAGTTAAATGAACTGGTATGTCTAAATTGCCCGTAGTGTCTATGACTGTTCATTGCACTCTGTGCTGCTTCAGATAAGCTCCAGGCTCACTGAGACCTTGTACTGAATAAGTGGTTGGAAGTACTAGACCATCCACAGTAAATGTCTGTTTGTTAAAAACAGTTATTCTTAATTCCCCGTTGGGGGCACTCATCAGGTAGCCGTGCTGGACATTGAGCAGATCGATTGTGCATGCAGCTGATTGAATATGTACCGTTTTTTTCTGTTGTTCATCACAGCAGTAACACTGGCCTTAGGGCTGAATGGAGTATTCACTAACACGGTTAAGCTGATTGTTGGCAGGTGAGCACCAGGCCTTTGCGCCACATATGGACTTGTCGCTAAACATTAACCTTCAAAGTGTTCAACATGGGTTAAAAAAAAACTTGACCAATGTTGAGCTTTTTTGTAACTGCAGTGGACTTTTCTGCATAATAATAATAATAATCATAATATTAATTTTGCATAAAATCTGCTAAGAAGCTCGGCCGAGCAGCACTTGTGTCTAGTCTCTTCTTAACAGCACGTATGTTTGTAATGTGCTATTTTATCCATTTGTATGGGGCGTCTGCTAAATAAAAAAATTATATCGATGGAAGAAGCTTCTCCCCGTTATGATGTCATTCAGCATTTCAGAATGTGTTTTGTATTTGGAGATTTTTTTTTTTTCAGTATTTAGATTTGATATTTTCGAAGTCATCTTTGATGGGTGATGCACTGAGCAGTCTACTTGTGCCTCAGACCCCGGCCGGATTTCTTTCTCCGCTGTTTCCCGGACGGAAAGGCGAACCCTGAAATGCAGTGCAGTGGCGACCTTGACATGGTATTGGAGGGTAGAAAGAGCTTCCCCAGTGGACATTCCTCGTGTGAGTCCCGCCAGTCACCCTTTACTTATGAGTGTGTCTCTAGTACAGTGCCAGTCAAGAGTCTGGACACACCTGCCATTAATGCATTTATCTTTATCTTAACTGTGTTATTCATCTTCTAGTGAAAGGTGTTGAGGCAGTAACGTAATACATACTGGATATTGCAATGACCAAGAGAGGTTCAACAACTCAAGATTTTCTCAAATTTTAGACTCTTTAATATGGCTCCCTTTTGCTTCGCTGACAGCATTGCAGACTCCTGGCATTCTTTCACCCAGGTTCATGATGTAGCCACCTGGGATGCTTCTCCAGCAGTCCTGAAGGAGCTTCCACAAGTTCTGGGCACAAGTTGGCTACCTGGCTCTTACTCTTTGATGTAACTCATCCCAAACCAGCTCTATAGGGTTTAGGTCATTGGGGGCCAGGTTATCTGTCACAGCAGTCCTTGTTCACAAGATCATACAGTACCTGCATAACCTCAAGGGGGTGCTTAGGGTTGTTATCTTGTTGACAAACAAATGCTTTTCAGTTGGCGTGTCCAGGCTCTTGACTCATTCTGCATGTGGCTTTTTTTATCTTATTATTATTGAATGCATGTCCCTGCACATGTGTTTGCCTACCTGCCTCTCTCATGATCATCTCCCTCATCCTCCCACTAGTTGCCTTTGCTGGCCTGGGCTTCACAGCATTTTATCTGGCTGGGAAGCTGCACTGCTTCAGCTTGGCGGGACGAGGCCAAGCTTGGAGGCTGTGTACCTTTCTTGCGCCTCTCATCTTTGCTGTCATGATCGCACTCTCCAGGACCTGTGATTATAAGCATCACTGGCAAGGTGACATTCTCGACACATTCGGTGTTTCTTGCCGGGATTTCAGACCTGATGATCACTGAATAGTTGTGCTTTTTTTTTTTTTTTTATCCCAGATGTGGTGGTTGGGTCATTGCTGGGACTGGCTTTCTCTTACCTGTGCTACAGACAGCACTACCCAGCCCTGAATGACACAGACAGCCACAGACCCCTGAGAAGCAGAGAGGCTCTTCCTGTTGCCCAGGAGCGCAAACTGATTAATTCCAACCACATTCTGCCCTTATAGGTTTCTGCAATGTGGTCACTTCTGCAAATCCTTTGGGGTGAGTGTGGATTGGGGACAAGGGTAACAGCTATCAGCTATTACGGTCACAAACCTACCTGTTTTGGTTTTTTGTCCTGTTATTACATTAGTGTGTGTGTGCATATGTGTGTGGTTTCTTTTTTTTTTATAGAACGTAGTTCTGTCTGATATGTAGCTTAATCTGTGTTTGCATCCATGTCCTGCTTTTATGTGCATAAGATCTATGGAGCTTCAAATATGACTTGACATTGTCTTTCCAAAACTGTCCCAGGAAATGCTATCTGGGAATGCAGTGGCTGCTGAGATGTATAATGTACAATTCCCAATTGTTCAACCCAATAGTGTTTCTATAAATGGTTGGGGAATTTAAGTATTTAAGAATTATAGCACAATTCTGAAAGGGACCTGGGCAAATGTATACATTTATATTTATGGTTTTTGAAAATGTGAAGCTCATTGTATATGTTAAGCCTTAAAAATCATGCAGTGTCATTTATTGCGAAACTCTAAAACCTGTCATCTACAGGAGATTGGAAGATAATTGCTCGTATTTTCTATTTTTTGTGTAATTTTCTTACATTCCTTCTTACAAGAACCTTGGAAAAGAAATAAAATTCCTCTTCTATGTGCTTATACTGTTCAAAATTAGTAAAATACGTGCAGTGTACTTGTAGAACTTTTTTTTTAATCTATCCTGTGCATTTTCCTTATCTTAGCTGAATTACCTTGAATTCACTAACATAACTTGGCTGGTCAGTTCAAACGCATTTGGTCCCACGGGTTGTGGGTTATTTCTGGGAATACTACTTACTGGTGCTGTTTGAAATAAACATACATGTGAGACATGTGTTTCCTTACAAATGCCAGCTATATTCCCCAGTCTGTCATGGTTTCACCTTTGGGAAATTGAGAATTGATTAAACTAGATGAGTAGGTATTATTTGGTCTGATTCCTTGTACGTTTTTTTCAGTTGGGGTCAGAAAAGTGTTTTGTAATGTTTATGTAGGTTACATAATGTTGACTTTCTCCAACACATTCAGGAACTCCTGTTAAATGACAGGAATGTCACTAGAGATTTTTAAAAAAGGGGCTTAAGCCTTTCATGTGGGGTCTGATTTTATTGAAAATGAATGAGTACATGTACACACTATTTGAAAGTTATTCAATTATTAATTATTTTAATAGTTATTACATTTATTTTAGGGGCTAAAATAGCCTTAGCAATGCCCCTATTAAAATACATATATTATAATAGCGTATAGAGAAGCAGACTTATTTAATAGGTTTAATATTTTCACCTTTCGTCCCCATTAGTATTTATAAATGTAATTGTTATGTGTGATACATGGGGCAAATGGAATTAACAATTATGGATAGAAATCAAAATTCTTTTTAGAGAATGTTATTTTGAATTTGTTCATGTAACAGATTTTTTCACTTCCTATATGTCCCTCTTGAACAGGTCTTAACTCCAAGGGATGTTTAAAGATGTGTGAGGTAAACCTGTAGTGACTTTCAGGTGTCTGTACATCAGGTGTTTGGTGAAGTGATTTTTTTTTTGGTTTTGGGAACCGTCATGTGAGGAAAAATATTTCTTATTGAATGATAATATAAGTATATCAACATTGTACCATAGCTACTCAGGTTTGTTTTCTTAAACATAACAGGTTAACGATTCCAAACACTAACAAACCTTGGTTTTACATCATTTTAAATCGTGATAATGTTGCATCTGTCACTGCACATGTAAGCCACATACTACACCAGTAGATGGTGCATTTCAGTCACGGCCGAGGTCTGACTCTCTCGTTCAGTATCCTATCTGACGCTGTCCTTCGTCGATTCACTCACTAACCGGGCACAACAACTTACACACCTGAAAACAATCACCTGCATGGTAAAAATACATAATATAATTAAAATGACAGACGTGCACACATAATCATAGGTCAAGACATTTCTAAAATTTGGCTGAATTACAAAAGTCAGAAATGTTGCTAAATTGAGAGCCGTTTGGAAGTCGAAATACCCACCTCATATTTCTGAGCTGCGCCAAATGATAGGGTTAACTAAAAGAGTCCGAATTCCCATCACTAAACTGTAGCCCTATACATGCAGTGGCAGCATTGTTTCCAACCAATCATATGCTCGCTTACAGCACGCCCTCGCATGCGTCACCGGCGCTCACTGGCCGTAGTCGAGGGGGGAAGCAGCGTTCGTGGTATATTTCTGAGGACAAGCGGAAAACCGAAAAGAACGAAATCTTAGCAGGGAAGTGAATGTGAGTGTGCGGTTACTTTAAAGGAATCATAAACGTCACGCCATTACTGAACGGTCACTAAGTGAATGAAATGAACGGATCAATGATGTGACCGGCATCATTCCGTTTACTTTTTAATCTGAAAATGGTGGCAGCCGTTTGCCTTCCATATGTGTTATGTTACTGTCATGAAAATGACATCATACTATTGACAGTACTCACTTCTTGTTTTGTTTATACCCGTGACGTTCAGGTTGTTTAAACAGTTTTATTATTGCACTTCATAAAACACAATCTCTTATGACCACTTTTTCCATAAAAAACATATATGTTAAATATATGTTAAAGTGACATGAGAAACAGATGTACAGTACTTAGAATCACGAATTATTAATTTTTGTGAAAGATCATTTCGTTTGTATGCATTTTTCATAGATAATGTTATAACAATGAAACCATCTTGTAAAACATTTAATTGTGTTTTATTATGAACATGTTTACCCAACACAATGCAAGGCTATTTTCATGACGCACCTTTCTGGCAGGGACGAACACGTTAGAAGGCTGTAGTGGGTTCTATCTATTCTGAACGTTGTCCTTTATCCTTGCAAAGTCACGTTAAAGGGGGCGCTGAGTGCTTCGCTCAGCCCCCCGCCCACGTGACCTCTGAACGCTTGATGGTGACGTCACCGCACGGCGCTCGGTGAAGGGAGGTGATCGGCAGTGGAGCGGCGTCTGTGTCAAAGACTGACCGATGGCCACCCCTGCCATTTGCTCAAGTTGATTCTTTCCGTTCACGGCGATGTAAGTCTGCGCTGCAAGTCTGCGCTGCAAGTCTGCGCTGCACTGTCTGCCCCAGCTGCGCGGTGAGGGAACCGGGGACTGTGGTCCCTGGGCTCGGCTCCGTTTCGTTTCTCAGGTCGGTTGCATGTTAAGCCGGTTAGCTAATGCGGTCGAGCCGTATGAAGTCATGAGCGTCTCACTCGGCTTTTGGGATGCGCTATTTAGTGTAACAAGTATTTTGTGACTTTCGTTTTTATCTGCAGACACGAGTAATATGCTGGCGATTAATAACGAATAATAAGGAGGCCCTTGTCCAGAGTATCCGAATAACATATGCAATGGGACCCACACCCATCCCTGTTATGGACTCCTCAGACCGGGAACATGTGTGTATAACATGATGTCTTAGGTCACAGCTGGTTTGGGAGCTGTTACAGAAGAGTGACGCGATTTTATGGGCGTGGTGTCACTGCTTCCATCAGTAGATTGTCGGAAGCTAATCAATCTTACTGGTGTATTATCTTATATTGCATTATATATTTATCATTGTGGTAGCTTATATTTATGCCTTGTTCACAGTCAGACGAGATAGCGTTGAAAAAGTGGCTTGAAGACTTGTTTATGCAGACCTGTGTGGAAACCATTGATTTTGACAGATCTTTAGAAGAATAGCAGACCCTTTGATACTGGAGCCACATTATCTTGAATACTTGGAGGTGCAGCTGTGGAGCACAGAAATCCTCCATCATGTCACAGGGTTCAGGAGAGTCTGGGAGCTCCATCCCATCTGTACCACTGATCTCTGTGCAGAACCTCTCTAATCCCCCTGGACCATCCTCTCCACTCCAGCAACCAGATGACCTCATCTCATCTAGTCCTCTCACTGACCAGGTTAGCTAACAGCTAATAATGTCTTGTGTCTAAAGAGTTAAAGTCCTCCATGGAACAGTCATGTGCCTGATTCAGGACGTACGAGGGAGAGGCTCATGAAAGTGGTGATGTTTCATGCTGAGGAGGAGTTTGTAGCTTTGGCAAGCATTTATATTTTTGTTAATTAACATGTGAAAGTGTCAGTTTTGTGTAAGGTGTGCTTGGACATCGAACCTGTTTCGGAAATAAATGCGAAGAACCTTGTTTAATTCGCTCCATTTACAAGAAGTCAGGACAGGTCAGCCAAACAAACTGGAAGCTTAAAACATTCTGGGTTATTCTCAGAGTATGAATGTCGGGTAATTATATAATGAGACATACATGGGCATGTCTGGTAAACATACTATGTCAGCACCCGGCCCTGTAGAGCGATAAGTAGGCTTGCTAATGAGATGGGTGGTTTTTGTGTTTGAGATTTCAATGTGACTGTGTGAAACAGCAGATGCAGGATGGGTCAGCAGTTCAGGGAGAGCCACATGGTTAACTAGCCTTGGGTCGCAGCACCCTGTTTGCAGAGGCATCTCCGCATGCATAGGAATAGCCTTTGTCACAGTCGGGCCAAAGAAGTCCCATATTGTTGCTGCTGGAATAAGGCGGTGCTTTGTAGGGCCTGGGCACTCTCCTCCTTCCTGTCTTGTTTTGTTGTTTCCTCGCTGTCGCTGGAGACTGCAGAGTTCAGCTATTTGGGCTGTATTGAATTATTAAAGTGAAGCCTTGAAACCTAAGGAGAGGCTTGTGTTTGGATACCTAGTGCAGTGCGGCGCTGAGGGGAAGGTAAGCCTTGTCCTGTCGCCTTGTCCTGCCGGGTGGCTCTGAGGGTGCCAGGGAATGTACCTCTGCTGCATGCTGTGAGTGGGAAATCTTACCTGTCCTCTTTCTGTTCATTTATTTGAGCTGATTATTGGGGTGTTTGTGGTTCCTGGATAACATCAAGTTCTATAAGGTTGTGTGTAATTACTCAGAATTTACTTTTGATTGGAGTGGAAACATTACAAACTTGATTACTGCTGTTAGAAGGTTGTATTTGAGTAGTTGTGTTTGTGTGTGTGTGTGTGTGTGTGTGTGTGTATATATATGCTGAATAGGGTTTCATGTAGAATCTGATTTATTATCCATCCATCCATTTTCCAAACCGCTTATCCTACTGGGTCGCGGGGGGTCCGGAGCCTATCCTGGAAGCAATGGGCACGAGGCAGGGAACAACCCTGGATGGGGGGCCAGCCCATCTGCTTTATTATTTGCTATGTTAAACTGAGGTGCTGTCAAGCAAGAATTTTATTTTTTTTTAACTAAAAGTAGTTTCTTAGTTTTAATTTGTATATTTGTATAATGACCTAGAACTAATCTACTGTGGCATATTTGTAATGTGGAGCAGTATAATTAAATAATTTTGGCCCTCATCATGTTAACCAGTGTTACCCATTTCCATAAAGCGTGCGTTAGTCTGTGTTGTGTTGAATTATGTATTGCGATTAGTTGCTCAGATTCAAATGGTGAAGAATGAATGAGAATATTTGTTACAGTGAGACCGTATTGTATTACCTAGAATTTTAACTATTTTTCATAGAGGTTTATAGTCACTGAACGAGCTTGAACATGAAGCTACTTTTGTCTCTTCTCCAACTTTCTCTGTCCTCATGGTCCCTCCGTACTTGTTCACCTTGTGCTCTTCTGATTGGTGGTTGGTGTTTGCCCCTTTCAGGTGACAGTCACCGCAGATGAGACGTCCCCGTCATCGACCAGCTCCTTTGAAATGATCGACATGGAGGCTGTTCCTCCGCTCTATGAACCCGTGCAGCCGCACTGGTTCTACTGCCGGAGGGCTGACACCAAAGACTCCTGGATGCCCTTCAGCAGGGAGGACTCCCAGAAGCTAGAGCAGGCCTACCTGCTGAGTGAGTCATGCCAGGCCGCCTGCCTCTGTGGAGTCTGTGGCTGGTGTGCCTGGTGACTCTTATTGGTTTGATTGGTGCCATGACCACAGGGCCCGAGGGATCTCCTGGACAAACTGGGATTTCACTGGGATTTTTTTTATTATACACACAGCTAATGAGAAACTTTATTGCCTTTTTATATCAATGCTGAGCCTATAGCTAAGCTCAGTGGACCAGGTAATCAATATAATTATGAATTTTTCAGCTTTTATTCCTCCTTCGGCTTTGGCGCACGTTAACAAGCTTCACTTGAGTATGTATGTATATAGGGAGTATGTGTATTCGGTATAGGTTGATGGTTTAAATTTTGGAAGACAGGAACATTTTGAATATGAACCATAATATTATATTTTATTCCACAGTCTAAATAAAAAAATATCGAAAGACATAAATTGCATGTATTTCCAGAATTCCAGTACTGGATTTGCAAAATATCAAAGCAAAAGCAATGATTCTGCTTTATACAATTAGTGTACTTTATTTGCAACCTTGGTTTAAGGTGAACTCTTGGGCAGCTTAGTAATATACACAGCAACAAACAACAGCTGGTGATTATCTAACAAGCGTGTATGTTTTCAGATTGACACATTTCCCGTCTATTGGGCGAGGGTGGGTCATGTGACCAAGGCTTTGTCATGGGTGGTGATTGCCCAGGTGACCAGGGTGAGGAGGAGGTGGTGGTTCCCACGGAAGGCGAGCGCTATGACGTCAGGCTGAGAGAGAGGCGGCGCTATGCTGTGTACTGGGAGCAGGCGCCCACCGAGGTGCGTCGCTGCACGTGGTTCTACAAGGGTGACAAGGACAGTCGCTTCCTGCCATACCCCGAGGACTTCAGCAAGAGGCTGGAGGTGAGGCTTTGCCACCTGGGGAGGCCTGGGGGAAGGTGTCAAGCCCACTACAGTTCAGAGTCCATTTACTTTTGTAGTCTGTGGATGTTTTTTTTTAACAGATGATGTTCCTATTTTTTTTATCCTGCTTTTCATGAATGTATTTATTCAAAGGAATTTCCTTTCATGGTGATTATCTGAAACCTTCTACTTTCACACTCCATGTCACGTCTCTTCTCTCTTCACAGGATGCCTACATGATTGCTGTCACTTTGGATGAGTGGAAGAGGAAGCTGGATTTTCCCACTGGGGAAATGGTCATCCTGCACAACCCTAAGGTAGGATTTCCACCGGCAGGAGCGCGCTGGGCTCCTTCTGGACCTTCTGAGCTCGACCTGGCTGCTCTGATTCCTACAAGAAACCATGGTTAGCTCTTTATTATCAGCTCCTGTCTGTCAAGGAATCGCTCTGACTTCACAGAGCATTGTGACTGTTACGCTGTAAGGTACAGGACTTTTGGGTGAAAGCATGACCTGCAATGGGAATGTAGATCCCAAAGGGGAACTTTATTAAGTGCCACACAGAAAATGAAGAACAACTTTTGGATAAACCAGCCACACTGGTTAGAGGCACCCCACCATGTTCTAACGCCCAACTCCATAAAAGACCAGGCTGTCTAAGTGAATTTCAGTGCATACAACAGCCTCTACAGAATGTGCAGTTCAGTTTCTGCTGGAATAGACCAGGGCTGTTCAAATCATGACCCCCAGGAGCTGAGCACTGCTGATTTTCCAGCCAGTGTCTCTATTAAACTGACTACCAGGCAGGACTGAAAACAAGGCCTGGATTTGAAATTGATGGCCAGTTTTGGAGAGCTCTAGTATGGACGATTTCTAGAAAGTTAAAAAATTTGGGAAATATTTGCTTGCCAATATTGAAAAACTGGAAATTATTCTCTGACTCCTTCAAAAAAGTAAATGGAATAGTGTCCGAAAGAGTAAAAATGAGAAATGCCATCTTGGAGAATAAATTGGGCTTGATTGTGGAAAACGGCAGCTGTAGTGGGAGGCCGTGGTCATGTGACCCTGCAGCAGAGACTGGGGGGGGGGGGGGGAGGGTGCTGAGAGAGGGCCCCTGCAGATGACTGCTTTGTCCAAGCCATCTTTGCAAGCCACTTTCCTGGGTGCAGCTGATCTTGTGTTAGCCTAATGACATATGGAAGGCCTCGGCTTGAGAAGAGAAGTCTAATTAAACTTTTAATATGTCGATAAGTAGTTATGATAACATTATTGTTAAATGCAATGGCAGCATAATAAAAATGTGTGAGCAGAGGGTATTTAAGCATTTGGGAGGGAGCCCTGAGGCCTTTGACAGCAAGCAGGGCACAGTATAGCCGAGAGTGGCAATCGCACAAGATGGAAACACTGATTGACTGGCTCACAAGCTGCTCTGAAATCAGAAGCCATTCTCTGCTCAGCACATTTTGCTGTAATCAGCATGTTGGATTTCACTCCGGACAGAGAGAATGTGTTTGATGCATGATTAAGGACAGTCAGATTATTCCTAAACCAGGTTCCTTTCATACGGCTCTGAGAGTCAACTGCACACAGCTGTTATATATTCTACTGATAATGGTTTTGCACAGACAGGAAATCGCCAAACTGACTGGACTGAAGTTCCAGTCATTGACCTTCCTGTTCTGTGGCTGTCTCCAGCTTATTATGCAGTACCAGCCCATCACACAACAGGATGAGTGGGTTTCTTCCCCCTCGGAGCAGACGCGGCCCCGCACTGTCAAGAGGGGCTTGGAGAACATCTCTGTAGAGATCCCAGATGGTGAGATCCTCATCCTGCCTGTGATTGTACACGTGTCTCTGTGGGATTTCTCTAATCAGTATGACGTTGGGAGATGGGTGGGATGTGGATCTTTTGAATAGCCTTGTACTAAGACTAGTAGATGAATGTACATTCACAAGCTGCCAGTTTGAATCTGCAATGAGTTTTTAGATTTTGGACAGGACACTTGAGTGAATTGGATTTCCACCTCTGCATTGTTCTGGCGAGAGACACGAATGCTTACATTAATTCCTGGGGCTGATAAGTGGGGAAGTTGGATGGTTACTGTGTGTGATGGTTTGAATCTCAGGGGAGCCGGAGAAAGTGGACCACCTGGTGTTCATGGTGCATGGTATTGGTCCTGCATGTGACCTGCGGTTCCGAAGCATCATCCAGTGTGGTGCGTATGCACCCTCCACCCTGACCATTGTCTGTCATGTTATGTATATTATGTATAGTTAAAAGGGACATTGCACCAGAGGTACTGGAAGTACACGTCCAGGCCTGCTGTGGCTTGTACGGGTCACCTCTGATTTTCTCCTCTTCTTTCTGGCAGTGAATGACTTCCGCAGTGCTTCTCTAAGCCTTCTCAACACACACTTCAGGAAAGCCCAGGAAGAGCAGGCAATCGGCAGAGTGGAATTCCTCCCAGTGAACTGGCACAGCGCACTGCATGGGGACGCCACGGGGGTGGATGAGTACGGACGATTCGCACCAAACCCAAATCTTCACTTAATTCACATGTGTGACTGGGTGTTTTCAAAAATAATAAGCAAAATAAGATCAGCAGTATTACTGTTGCGTATATATTGCCATTATTCACATAATATCCATCCATCCATCCATCCATCCATCCATCCATCCATCCATCCATCCATCCATCCATCCATCCATCCATCCATCTGTCTCCTGACTGCTTATCGTGTGCAGGGTTGTAAGGGGACCTTAAATCTATCCCAGGCCGCACTGGGTACAAGGCTGGGATTACCAGTCATTACCAGGCACGTGGGAGGGGGGGTGCAGAGGGTGGAACCTGTGCTCTGGCCTGTTTTTCCGTATTTAACCATTGAGCACCTGGTGATTACTAACATATATAAAGACACAAATCCATGTTGAGGCAGTCAGAGACTGGAAGGCTTTAATTAGCAGTGGGTATCCCAGTGATGGCAGGGTGCTAAATTCAAGGTCTTTATTGGCCATGTGCAGCAGAAACATTGGGATGCTTGCTCATTCAGTGTCAGTTACAGACTACAAAACAGTACGAAACAGATCGAACAGTCCAAAAACTGTAGAATGACTAGACAATATGCTGATAAAATGACTGATTAAGTGCAGTAATGGTGCAGTAATATGAAGGTGCCATCGATATGCCAGTCATGGAAAATGTGGTTGTTAGAACTGTGAATGGCTGGGGGAAACTAGCCGTTCATGAATGTCAGTCTCCTCTCAGACGCCTGGGGGTGAGGAGTTTGTGGCTGGGGTGGCTAGGGTCCTTACGATCTGCTCCTCGATCCAGGGACATCCAGAGGATAACCCTTCCCAGCATCAGCCGCCTGCGCCACTTCACCAACGACACCCTCCTGGACCTCTTCTTCTACAACAGCCCCACCTACTGCCAGACCATCGTAGACACAGTAGCGTCTGAGATCAACTGCCTGTACCTCCTCTTCCTGCAGAGGCACCCGCAGTTCGCCGGCACCGTGTCAGTAGCGGGACACAGCCTGGGTGAGTCTGCCTCGCCTCACACTCATCTGACATTTCACATTTATGATTCGCAGAAATTCTCATTTGAAGAAGTGCTTTTTTCACACCAGACAACACCCCTTATTTGTTGTGGTTTTACACACAATGATTATGATAATGTGGTTTTACATATTATGATTTGTCAATGTGAACAAAGACATCTTGGTGCGTTTTTAGGTTCCGGCATCTTCAAGACTTGTTCTTTGCATGATTGTTGTATTTCAGGGTCCCTCATCCTATTTGACCTCATGACCAATCAAAGAACAGGTCCAGGAGAAAGCAGTGGGCTAAGGGTAGGTATGGAAGCCATGACTTAAGCATGCAAGATTTAGGCAAAAGGTCAGGTTCTCAGTTAGAATAACCTGCAATAAAGTTTTCTTTGGATTCTCAAGAAATAGTCTTTGTGCAGGTACCACTAGCTGGAACATCAGCTATACTCTTGCAAGACTCTTGAGAAAAGAGTACAACAGCATCTATGTTTGCAGATAGACTGTGTGTCTACTTCTGGGTGTGTCAAACAGTTAAACAATGCTGCTGAACAAAAGGGCTGTCTTTCCTTACTCTGCTAGGGGAAAGCTGATACTGATGGACCCCCACATGACTACAGGAGTCTTGAGGAGGCTCTAAAGAGGATGGGCTTAGAGGAACTTATTGCAGTCTTTAAAGCTGAACAGCTGGACCTGGAATCTTTGGTAGGCGTTTGACTTGCCCATCTCTAATGGATGGTTGCAGATTGGATATACACAAGTAGAAATTTCGTAATTGCCATTTTTCCGGGTCAACTAGGCTTTATGCTCAGAGAATGATCTGAAGGATCTGGGAATACCGCTAGGGCCACGTAAGAAGATTCTCAACTTCATGAGCAGGAGATGGATATTACAGGTAGGATGATTTTGTGGGAAGAAAGTTACTGTACATCTGTGGCTGTACTGTACATATGTATGAGTTACTGTACATCTGTGGCTCTTTAGCTCATTGAGACCACGGGTGTTTTCATTCATTTGTAGTTCCTACTTATCATTTCTATGATGCCTTTTAGCTTCTGTATCGAAAGAGGAACAAGCAGTCGCCTTACAAAGAGTCTGTGCTGTGATTTGTTGTTGTAATTGCACTGTGACCCTCCTTCTCTCCTTCAGGATCTAAAGGCAAGAAGTCCATTGCTGGCTTCTGGACAGCAGTCTTCCACAGTGGGAGAACAGACCTCATCCCCAGCTCCCCTTGAACACCCCTTCCTGCGGCCTGTGTCCACCACCAGTGCAGTAGACTATGAATACTTTGATGTGGGAATTGGACAGGTAACCATATCACCTCCACACCCCTCCCTCCTCACAGAACGTTTCCGCTCAGGTCTTTTTGCACTGGCAGGGAAACCTAATGTAGGCCCTCCTGTTTTACCCCCTCACCCTTCCCATCCGCCTTCCTGGATAGCCGAATCTGGGCATTGCCACCGGGCAGGTTGGTGCAACTTGCGGGGTTCCAGGAAAGGGAGCTCCTCCATCCTGTCCTGTCCACCTCGTATGAAGTGAAATCTGACCACGTTTTGTCTGTGACATCACTGCTCCAATCATACATGGGTTTAAATGGTATTTCCCTTTTGTTTGATCATACCTGGGAAGCCAGATGAATGGGGTTCGGATTTGGGGACTATTCCATGGTCTCACTGGAGAACAAGCAGCCAAAGTGAAGCAAACTGACGTATCCAGAAAAACAAATATTATTTGGGCCCACTTCTGGCTCCCAGTCCATGTGGCGTGTCACTTGGGCCTCACAGACTGTCACCGGGCCTCCCGTCCATTGTCCAGTTATTGTCTTCCATCCCCTTCATGGTGCTGGGGGGGGTGGGGGGCAGGTGGACAGTGTGTGTGTTTGTGTGTCTTTGTGCCATTCGCTGCACATTGGCCCAAGTCTGTTGTGCACCAACCCTGTTTGTTATGGTGAATGCTGCTGATTTGTGCACCTGAATAGCAGATGGTTCGTTAATCTCTAATGTTTAATTTCTTACTTGTGTGAATCGTAAAAATTTGGATGTGTGCGTTTTAATGATTTATGAGAACTTTCGGTCGAATAATTTCTTTTTAAAATACATTTTTTTGGATCACAGTTCTTAAAGTAAAGAGGGTTCTTGGCAATCTTGTTTACGTTTTCTGTTGTACAGCCGACAGATGAGATGTTTGGAACTGCTGCTCCTCCTCCATCACTGCCCCTGGTGTTTCGTTCGTCATTCTGTATGCTGCATTCTCATTTTTACATGAATTCCCTCACAGGTGTCCATCAGCTATCCCCAACTGGCCTTCCACCCTCAGACCTTCTTTGCTTTCGGTTCCCCCATTGGAATGTTCCTCACGGTGCGAGGTCTCAAGCGCATCGATCCCAGCTACAGCTTTCCAACCTGCAAGAGCTTCTTCAACATCTATCACCCGGTAGTTTTTGCACCCTGCCTCTCCGTATATGGCTGTGAATGAGTGAGTGAGTGAGTTTGACCACACTACGCCAAGTGTACTACACCATACTATGCATCCCACTATTTTGATGTTCATTATCTATTGATCTGTCTATATACAGTAGACCCCCACACACACACACATTCACTGGCCGCTTTATTACATACACCTGTTCAACTGCTTGTTGAAGGAAATGTCAAATCAGCCAATCATAAATGCAGCACAATGTATAATATCATGCAGATATAAGTCATGAACCTCAGTTAATGTTCACATCAAACATCAGAATGGGAAACAAAAGCGATTTAAGTGACTTTGAACGTGGTTGTTGGTGCCGGACGGGCTGGTGTGAGTATTTCAAACGGCTGATGATCTGGGATTTTCACACGCAACTATTTCTAGGGTTTACAGACAGTGGGCTGAAAAAACATCCAGTGAGAGGTGGTTCACTGGGTGAAAATGCCTTGTTGATGGCAGAGGTCAGAGAAGACTGGCCAGGCTGGTTCAAACTGATAGGCAACAGTAACTCAAATAACCACTTGTTACAACCAAGGTATGCAGAAGAGCATCTCTGAATGCACGACACATTGACACTGGGGATGACCAAAAACCAGTCAGGTAAAGGGTAAAAGCGACCTTCTAATGCCAGAGATGGCCATTAACTAATCTGCCAGTTTCTCATGAATTGTATGACGACATCAAGTGACCTTCAAAAGAAATGGGAAACATTAAGTGCAGGTGTGAAGTGCACTGCTAGGATAGCTTGTATCAGGCCCCTAGAAGCAGGAGGTTCCATAAAGCAAGGAAGAAGCCCTTCATTAATGAGAAACAGAGAAGAACCAGGCTGCAGTTTGCAGAAAAATATATATTATTCACAGACGCATAAACCCATAAAATGAAACAAAAATTGTGCTGTGGTCTCTTAACTTTTTTGCGGCTGTAATTGCCTACTTGAGTATTGTTGCTGACCATATCCATCCCTTTATGAGCACGGTGTTCCCAGCTTCTAATAGCTACTTCCAGCAGCACAACATGCCGTGTCACAAAGTTCATATTATGTTACATTGGTTTCTTGAACATGACAATGACTTTGCTGTTCTCGAATGGCCTCCACAGTCACCAGATCTCAATCCAATAGAGCACCTATGGGATGCAGTGGAATGGGAGATTAGCATCATGTAGGTGCAGCCAACAAATCTGCAGCAGCTGCGAAATGCTATCATGTGAACATGGACCAAAGTCTCTGAGGAATGTTTCAAGTACCATATTGAATCTATGCCATGAAGAATTAAGGCAGTTCTGAAAGCAAAAGAGGTCCAACCCCGTACTAGGTGTACCTAATGAAGTGGCCCGTGTGTGTGAGTTTGTGTGTGTGTGTGTGTATATATATATATATATGTATACACACACACACAAAAGAAAGAAAGAATTTAGTGATTAGTTGTCATTGTTGACACACCACAGCACACAGTGCGCAATAACGAAATGTGTCCTCTGCATTTAACCCATATGTGACATCGTGACAGCAGGGGGCAGCAAATTCAGCCCGGGGAGCAGTGCTTGGGGGCGGAACCTTGCTCAGGGTACCTCAGTAGTGTCTTGCTGGTCGGGGATTCGAACCAACAATCTTTCAATTACAAGTGCACTTCCCTAACCATCAAGTCCCCATTGCCCACAAACACAAAAAGTACAGCTGCTTCTAGCACATTTACACTATGCACTTTTGGATCAGACATTTCATTGACTGACTCTGTATACTTTGCACAGCCATGATAATGCTCAATATAATCTAATCTGACTTCGGATTGCATCCACTTTCCTGCTTGCAGTTTGACCCAGTTGCTTACAGGATCGAACCCATGATTGTGCCTGACATGGAGATTGAGCCCATGCTGATCCCCCACCACAAGGGCAGGAAGAGAATGCACCTTGGTGAGCTCATTCTTTTGGTTTGGTCTTCGGTCTTGGTTGCCATGGAGTATGGTGATTTGCTGTTGCTTCTTATTGATCATCACTGATTGATTTCGTCTTCAGAGCTGAAGGAGAGTCTCACGCGTATGAGCACCGACCTCAAGAACAACGTGCTGGGCTCCCTACGCACCGCTTGGCAGTCCTTCTCACGGCTACCCATTGCTGCGCTGCCCCCTGTGGGCGAGGGAGAGAGCAACACGTCAGGGCAGTCCGTACAGGAGATGGAAGGTAAAGGATCAATTTGCAATTTTTTTTTTCCTTTTCAGTATCTGAGAGAATAATTCAGCAGAGCAATAAAAAGGAGGCCTTAATACCCTATTGCCGTTTTATTCTTTGGAGAATTTTTCTCCTTTTGTAGAATGGGGTCAGCAGCCAATTAAAGTTGTCTTGGTTAACTAAAAAAAGCCCTTGGAACAAGTGCCCTTGATATGGTGCTATGGCAGGCCTGTATATGGCTGATCCTGTCGGCCTGTTCCTAATTCGTCTCTCCTCTCTGCGTATAACGTGTGTATGGCTGTCTGCGGTGCCTTGGGCTCCGTTGTGGCTGACTTTCCCCTCTTTGCTCAGCCGGAAAAGGCACTGTCAGAAGGACAGACTGTAAGACAGACTTTTGGAAAAAAATTATGGAGTGGCCTAAAGTGATTAATTTAAGTTACTTCCAAGGTAAGCCAGGTAACTCGTCGCACTGTGTTGCTATTGGATTTTCATTCCTACTGTCTCTCACCTGGCTCCGGAAGATGCTTTATTTAAGAAAATCTAAATTTATTTTTCACAAAGGGTGGGATTTATAATGATTGGCACAGAAAACTCCTGCCGTAAATGTTATTTTAAGACTAACTTGCACAAATATATATTTTCCAATATGCTGTCAAATTCGAGTTCCATCAGAAATGACATTTTTTATCAGAAGATTGCTTCTACTTTTGGGTGAGAGGTTCTGGCTCAAGCTTAAATAAAGTGTAGTTCCTTCCAACTTTGTCAGCTTTTTTGGTCTCTTGGCTTTTCATGCCCCCCCCCCCCCGCTTCCTCTGTCCTTCTGGTCTGAAGCCTACATTATTAGTGTATATGAATCCCATTGTCACATACAGACCTTACAGCCTGTCCCTGAGAAACCCTTTAAGCTTCCTGGGGCAGGGGGGGTCATTTCCCTCAAGCACCTTGTGACCTCTTATCGTATTTTGCAGATATGAGCCACCCGAAAGGGAGGGGCTCCTGTTTTTGTCTTCTGTATGTAAAATGTAAATATTGAAGTACTATATTCCACACTCCAATAAAACAGGTGTATTTTGTTGTAGCACAAGAATGTGTAACATTAATTGGTCAATTACCAATGGGAATTCTCAGTGGCATCAGTGCATGCTGCAATCTGTCATTTGGAAGAGGCATTGTGCAGGTCTTCTTTAATTACTTGGTTGGGGCAAGAAGCTTAAACGGTTGGGGGGAAACAGACACCTGAGCTATAGTGTCTCTGTTTATGCTCCCTTGTTACAGGAGCAGGCATGATCTCTGAATTCTTCTGCTAGGATTCTGCCAGTCTGCTTTTGCACTGCGTCTACAGTCCACTCTTTGCTGCTTGCATGCTAACACTCATATAAAGTATTCACTTGATGCCAATTGGTTGACTTTTATTGCATGTATATGAGTTTAAAGCATTCAACTCGTCCGACTGCTCTACAGTGGATTGGGGATCTGTGTTTGTTGCCTTGAAGACTTGTCCAGTTGGGATTGGTGGTGACTGGCTGCAAGGCTGTTTTCATGAGATTGTTGTTTTTTAGATATATGAAAACACAAGTGTTGTGACAAAGCCTTATTGCTGGTCCATCCTATAAAAATGTGTTTTTTACTAGATGAATTTTGAAACAAGATCATGCTTACATCCACAAATCAGAATAAATGTTGGCAGAAAAAAACATACAGCTCTGTCATTCCCCAAAAATTCAAACTCCTTTTGTTGTTTTTTGGTTTAATTTGGCTGCTTCTGCTTCCACTCCTCCAGGTCCAAAAGTGGAGGAAGTAGAAGCGACTTCAGCAGCGCAAACCGAGGCACAAACCGAGGAGCAGAACATCAAAATCGGGATGTTAAATGGCGGCCGACGCATCGATTACGTTCTCCAGGAGAAGCCGATAGAGAGCTTCAATGAGTATCTGTTTGCCATCCAGAGCCACCTGTGCTACTGGTGAGTCAGTGAAGAATGTTGTAAGAAGTCCTGATGTCACTAACGTTGAATTGTACATGTTCATTAACAAACCAGATTCAAAGCATATAAATAAAAAATCTGTGATCTCGGTAAGGACTTTGGTTTTGCTGTCCCGAATGTGTCAAGTCAACCACAAAAACCCTGTATGACTTCTTTTGCAGGGAATCTGAAGACACTGCTTTGCTGGTGTTGAAGGAGATCTATGAAAAACTGGGAGTCGTTTTGGAACAGCCTCAGTCGTAGTATGGATGGAGACACCATGGACTTAGCTGCGTTCTCGAGGAACTGGCTGTACATTTTGCCGAAGTAAATGCTCGCACCGAGCCTGGCTGGCAACGGCTGCTTGACTTTTGAAGCTGAAGATCTGGAATCAAGCAGGCATCTGTTCCTCAGTTCAGTGGAAATTATTAATGGGATTCACACCATTGACACATTGGGTTGTGGAATCTTCTATGATCATTCTGTTGTTGGACCATCAGACACTAAAAAGGAATGTCTGCTTGTAAGTTTATAACCTGCCTGCAAACTTATCTTGTTTTTTTTATTTAAGTTTAAATTATTTTTATTGATGTTTATGTTGTATAGGATGCTAATTTTGCACACCCTGGAACTGGAGCACGCTAACTGCCATTGTGACTTGCCTCCATCACTCCTGCAAAGACTGACAAATTTCGCTGTTCCATTAACCCAGAAAAAAAATGCAGCTCTGTTCCACTCAAACCTTTTGTCCGGCATTCAAACGCACAGAAATATCTTATGCCGCTGAAAATGGTTTTCTTTGTGTTTATGGAAGTAAGCTTATGCTTAACATAAAATAAAGTGAATGCTAATGAAGGGTGTTTGTAAAAGTGACTGCTGTGTCTGCTACCTGTCTGTTTTACATTATCCAGAGAGGAAAGACAGCAGTTCCCTCCATATCTACCCCTCTATTGCCATTTGAGTACCAGAACTTGCTGCTATGCCCCTTTGGCTGGGTGATGAAGGATTTTTGGCTAATCGTGTGAACCATTTCTCAGAGAAGCCCTTCAGAAGCACAAAGAACACCCTTTTTTGTTTACTGTTTGCTCTCTGTTGTTACAGAATAAGAGTCACCCTGAGCAGAGCATCTGGTAACTAGCATAACTCTTTGGGGTCTGATTATGCGTAATTTTGTATTGATCTGATCTGGTGCTGTGACTATGGAGTCTGGTCATAAACTGGTATTCAGCTGGAACATTTTAACATGGACCGGTGTGTCCTGTTCGACTCCATTCAGTGTATGTGTTACAGAAGCCTGTCTCAGAGTAAAAGCCAGCCTTTGCTTTGCATTGATGTTTGGTCTCTGTAAGTATGAAACTCCAGCTGTCATATGCTCAGTTTACTTTTGTCTGTGGTATATTTATTTTCAGGATAGGTGTAATTTGATGACTATCACATTGTACTATAATAAATTTCCTAGTCATATCCTGTCAAAAACAAGTTTTTTTTGCCTCTTAATTAAGGGATGACCAAGTCCTTGAAGCCTTAAAAAATTTCATACAGATTTTAGCAAATCATTTTAATTCCCGGGGCGGCTTGGTGGTGTAGAGGTTAGCACTGTTACCTCACACCTCTGGGACCCAGGTTCAAGTCTCCGCCTGGGTCACGTGTGTGAAGTTTGCATGTTCTCCCCATGTCGTCGTGGGATTTCCTCCGGGTACTCTGGTTTCCCCCCACATTCCAAAAACATGTTGAGGCTAATTGGAGTTGCTAAATTGCCTGTAGGTGTGCATGTGTGAGTGTGCCCTGCACACCCCATCTTGGGTTGTTCCCTGCCTCGTGCCCATTGCTTCTGGGATAGGCTCCGGACCCCCTGCGACCCAATAGGATAAGCAGTTTGGAAAATGGATGGATGGATGGATTTTAATTCCCAAATTGCTTGCTCTGGAGCTACCAAAATAAATGAGTTCCTGTAATGGTTGGGATCAAACAATTAAGTGTAAGATTTTCCATATAAGAAGCACAAAGTGACTCCATAGTGTAACTGCCTCTCTGTTTCAGCAGCAACAATGTGCACTTCGTTTTGATTTGGAAACAAGAAAATTATTTTGTATTTATGTATCAAACAGAATGTTTACGTATTGTGTATGCCATAATAAACGTAACCATACCATGTCTGTTTTTTCTGGTGTTCGTAAATTAATCTGCTGATAACGATAAATAACGACATCAAAGTACATTATGTTATCTACATTTCTTTGGGGTCTGTCAAGTGTAGATTACACATTTGCATTTACTGATACTTTTGCATAAAGCCAGTGAGGGATTATATTACGTCCTACAATGTAATGCTCCGATTGTATCAAAATTGTACATCCATCTACAAACCACGATTACGTAGAATAATGGCAGAGTATTTAAATTAGCCAGTTACATTACCAGTGTTTTGTTTATTAGACTGCCACTGTGAAAAATAATAATGTACTTTGTTAGGATTTCACAGACTTCGGTTCCCACATGGAACGATAAACTGAACGAAATTAATCAAGCAAGCCTTTGCGCATGGTCGTGCATGAATCGATGCGCAAAACTAATGTGAAATAAGGTATCGCCTTTTCATAGACATCCACCAACTTGTCATTACTTGCATAATTATCATTAGTAGTATACAACAGTGTTAATGAGGTGTGGGTGGGAGCTGACGCTTTTGATTTTTCCTCCGTCAGAATCATTTAAATTGGTCAGGATTTTATTGCATTGTGGTAAGTGAATTTTCAAGAATCTGTAACACATCTCAAAGTTTTCCGTTTATGTTTTTTTCATTGACTTGTAGTTCCTTCACAACTTGTACTGCTGTTGTAGAGGTTAATCGTTAAAGGCGAAACAACCAGGCGGTTTAATTAGAATCAACACTGTTTACGCACAAATTGAGTTAATTGACTAATACTCCCCTAAGCCCCCCTAAAGGTAGGAATATTAACGACGTGGGGGTTTTTGGGGGGGGAGGACAAAAAAACGAAGAAACAAAACACGAGGTCGGACTGTGAGGTTTGTCCTACAAAACGTATGAAAACTACTCTTGTATCCATTTTAGAAACTTTGTACTTGATCAGCTGGACCTGATCTTCAGGTTTTCAGTTAAATCTAACGTGGCTGATGACCACCTAAAATGCGTCTTTAAACCCCCCTGGGCATCCATTTAAACTTAAAGCATGCCTTGTGATAAAAATAGATGCTTTGAACTAAATCGAGCTTTTCCCATCGCAGGAAGTCTCTGGGGGTAAAGAGCGGCCATGTGAAGCAGTTACGTCATGACTTATTTGGAACAGACGTTTAGTTAAACGGAGGTCAACCAACAAGCAGAACTTGAGCTTTGGCCTCTGTTTCCCTGTAATCGACATCCACCCGCGGTATTCCATCTTAACGTGTTAAGCGAAGGCACTGAATTTTACGCTTCACATGCTAGCATTGGAGCTCCGCGTTTGTCTCTTGTGTAAAAACTTTGCTCCCGTGCTTTGGTGTAGGAGAACTGCATATTAATATTTGAATGGTGTTGATGGGTTTGTAAGGATAATGTTCAAGTAATGGGATCAGTGTCTTAACTGAGCTTGCCTGGTTTGAAGGTTCATGGGGCATTAATTATACCTCCAAAGCCAGGATTGCTGAAGGTAGTGCAAAGCAAGTCTGATTCATTAAATAACATCTTTATCGGAGGCATACAGCCTGAGATTTTAGTGGAAGTTAGGGATTATGCATTGTGGTGTCTAGTGTATTAATATGAATTATAAACCCATCTCAGTTTGTTAAATCTTGCACAGGAGAAATATTTAGGATTGCAATTAAAATATTCACCCAGCCTACACAATCAACCAATGACCTGTAAGTTAAGGTCCCTGATTACGTAATATTACGTTTACATGACATGGAAAGTACAGATATCAGTGTTAATGGCTGCAGTTTGTTATCTTGGAGGTCTGCACAATTTTCTGCACAGTTCATTTCCGGCTCATGCCTGTTAAATCAGTGTGGGAAATTGAGAGACCTTTCTGCATCCATCCATCCATCTTCCATACCACATGAACTCCTGAAACCAGCTGGACGTTAACCTCTGTCGGTGTTGTACTTGGCTGAACTTCATCCTTGTAAAGGAGGGTTTCCTGACCTTTCGATGACTGCACGTGGATTTGAGTCATACAAAAATGTTCATGTTGCCAAATTAACCAGCTTCTCCCCAAAACCCCCATCCTTCTGCAGTCTGCTGGGATCCTGACGACGGACTGGGGCGTGGAAACCCTGTTGTATTTGGGGTTAAACACAATACAGGTCTCTACATTATGGTGGAGCAGAATTGCGCCGCTAGTTAAATTAAATCTGTTCATATTTTACCTTGTGGCCATTTTTTATGCATTTTTCCCATCTTTTACAATTCACTGTGACGGTCTTGCTTTTAAGAGAAAATGTAGGCAGCTCTGCTTATAAAGAATGTAGTTCTATTATACATATGATGTGCTTTACAAAGCCTCCCTTTTCTTCCTCTTCACAATAATCCCCCCCCCAGCTGAAACCAGGCCCTGACCCTTTTGTTCTCATTGTGTGGGTGAGTATGTGGGGTTTCTGTAGCTTGACCCCTGAGCTCCATGTCAGCAGGGGTCCCTGAACTGGCCAGTGGCCCCTACTTGGTATGATGGTTTCCTTGAGTGACTTCCCTGTTTTGCATGCTGATATGCATGGGAGCCATCCAGGCAAATGCAGGCAAACTTGGGGGCAGATATTGCATCTTGCCGTCACTAGGGCAGCGTGTAACTAAGGAACGCCTCAGGGCTGTTCCAGGCTGTGGCTCAGGAGGCAGGTTTTCTCATCTGGTGGCCCGCTGGAGCATGCAATAATTCCCCGGGTGTGTGTGAGGGGAGTGCCTGAGCTGGAACAGGAGGCGGGCAGACAGAGGCAGGGACGAGTGAAGGAACTGGCAGGACAGCAGCACTCTTGCGGCAGAGTGAAGACGCCTGTGTAGCCGGCTGGAGCGCAGGCAGGCCTGGACACCGGGAATCGGCGTGTGCGTGTGACATGAAGAGTGTTTATGTGCCTGCTGCACCGGGACGCTGTTGAGCAGACAAGATGGGGGGCTCTCTTAGCCTGCAGAAGAAGAGCAGTGGGGTGGCCAGCTGCCCCCGGCCCAAAAACAGCAGCATGTGAGTGTTTCGTTAATTTTAATTAGGATTCCTCAGCATTTTCTGTGAGAGATCTTTAGAGATGATGGGCTGCTTCACTAAATAGACTGTGTGACACAGGGAGTTTGTCTTGGATAAGTGAGAAAAATGGGACAGCATAAAGATAATGTGACGTTTTTGTCATTTTTATTTGTGCTTTACCTCCTTTTTGGTAGACACTGTGGTGCCTTGACCCCGTGTACGCAGCAGTCAGACACATGTGTTTCTGCCTATCCTTGGCGACCTTCGTTTGCATATCCCTGACACTGTGCTCGAGTGTAACCGGCTGCAGTATGCAACCAAAAGTGTGTTTTGAAGATGTACTCTGTCAAAGATGGGTTAACTACCAGCTGTTGTTTAAAAAGGAAGTTTTATTCTTGCTGCATTCCTGTCTTTTGAGAACCCCCCCCCTCCAAAAAAAGGCTTATTTGGATAGTACTCTAACCCCAGCTGATTTTTTTTCCATCCTGTCCTAGGAGTAAGTAAGTTCTGGTTGTATGGAATTTACCTGTCCTCAGGACTGCTAGCTGCTTGTGTTTCCCTCCATGCCTTGGATTTTGGTGAACGTGACCAAAAAGTATAAATTTACACTTTGCGTCATCCCATCCAGGGTATACCCTTACTCTAGCTGTTATATATTTTTTTCAAAATATGTGACAAAAGCCGGAATTAGAGTCCGAATTTCCAGTGTTTAACTTCTGTGTTTTACCTTACGGTGCAGTAAAGTATAAAACTACATTGTCAGCTTTGGAGAGGGAGGGAGGGAGATAGAGACACTGGGTCTGAAGATGTTTGATATTTTTAGAAAGTCACAGGGCACCTTGAGGAAAGAGCTGCTGACACTGTAAACCATAAACCACAGCCATTACCTCTACCGCACTTAGAGGCAATTTTATAGGCCTTGGCACCATCCCGCCATTTTATGGTCTCATCTGTGCATCTGAAGGTGAGACCAGGAATCCGATCCTCTCTTGAACAGCTTTGTTTCCCCAAGTTCTGCCTTTAACTCCTTCATTGGTTAACCTTCCACATGACTGCCTGAGCAGGACCCTGCTAACTAGCTACTTCCATGTGCTCCTTGTAAGCAGAGCAGTCTGTGGCTCTGTGGGCTTGGCCCCTTTGCCCATGATTGGAAGGTTATTGGTTCTAATCTCATGGCTGGAAGAGTGATTTCACTTCTGGGCCCATGAGCCAGAAACTCGATTGGGATTTTGCTTTGGGAACTGGCTAATCCTACTCTCTCAATTGCATGTCATTTTGAACAAAACCATCTGCTAAATAAATGTCACAGACCTTAGTTTTGGATGCATGTGTGCTGACAGCCTTGTGCAGCTGCTGACCTGAGTGGTCGCCGCCCCTCCAGTCTTGTTAATGAACTTGGGAGCTACGCATCTGCTTGAAAATGGGGAGATAATGGCAGAATGCAACGCTAAGGTTTTTTTCTAAATGACATTGCTAAAAATAATGAGCCGGCTCGGTGTTCTAAAAATTTTGAGGTGTGATGGCCTGCTTCAGGAAAGCAACAAAGTCCTATCAAGTGACGTGGCCTACATTGTAGACCCATAATAGAAAAATGTCACCCTACTTGAAATTAAGGAATGGTCTTCCATGGAACTCCTGAAAGCAAAATATCTATGATAATTCAGTGTTTAGAAGCCAACGAAAAATCCATCCTCTAAACGTTATCCTGGCCAGAGTCATGGGGTAAACCTGGATGTTTCCCCACAGCATACAGCACTAGGATGGGGTACACTCTGGACAGGATGCTAGTCTTTGGAGAACAGACTAACTTACTCTGTGGAGCTTGGAAATTGGGAACTGAGCTTGTGGTTGTGTATGTGTGTGTTTTTTTTTTTTTTTTTTTTTATTTTATATTTTTATTTTTAAAATCTTACTTATTCTTAGATCCTATATAGAAGCAGTCGCACGTCTTTGTGTAAACCAACAGACTTTGGAATCCTGTAGCCCTAAATGGTTAGCTTGTGTTGGTCTGTCTCCTAAAGACCCTCAGCCTGTTTCTGTTTAAATGTTTTGTCTAGTCAGCAGTCAGAGCGTTAGGATAATGCCAAGATCAACTATTCTGTAAATTGATATCTCTTAGTAATTGAAGTATGCTTGGTGTATCTGAATGTGAATTCATGCCTTACTAAACTGCTACAGTTCGTTATTTGTCTGTGAAGGGTGATGGAAGACCTGTAGTCGAATGTATCGATTGATGTGATAGTGGTGTTTAGAAATATGTAAATCAGCTGCCAGCACGTCCCAGGCTCAGCAGTAAGAGGCAGATTTAAGTTTGTCAAGCCCACTTCAGATTCCTTTTCTCAAATACTTTAACTACCAATATATTTAAACACTTTTCTTTGGCAAATTTGTAGGGGGGTAAAATGTATTATTTGATAAGGACAATTTGTGTCGATGTAGTACTGTTTAAAATTGGATTGCGGCCCAAATTCAACAAGGTCCTGGGTGGTTTGGCTTCTGTAATCACACTTAATTTAGTGCCAGTGTTGGTCTCTCTTCTTGGTTCTGTATGTGGATCTTTATTGAAGTTCTACACTCCAAACTTCAAACCCAGAAAGTCGTTCTGTGATCTCATTAAACATGGGTCCTCCTAACAGGCACCGTGAAGTCAGTGCCGCTGAAGAAAGTGCTCGTCAACAAATATTGATTAACCTGAACATTTTTTTTCAATTAAAAAATTTTCTTTCAGATCATCCTCATTGTCGTGGTGGGCAGCAGTGGTCAGAGCCAGAGGTGTAGCTCAGGGATGAGGGATGTGGAGCTGCTCAGGTGGCTGTCGTGTTCTGGGTGGAAAAGGGATGGTCTTCTCTGGGTAAGGCAGCTGCTTTGGGGAGAAGCTGGAGGCTGCCCATATATTTCCATGATGCAAAGAAACAGCTGAGTTACTGATGTGTCCCAGCTTCGGTTTTGCATGACCAAAGCCCCCAGTGTGTGGTCCCGCTGAGTGACAATGGCAGCACGCCCCATGAGCCATGCCTCTTCAGCTGTTCTGTGTGGCTGGCAGGCCCATTGCTGTCTGTCAGGTGCTGCGCTGCTTTGTCTCTCAAAGCTCTTTCTCTTCAGTGCTGACCTTCCTGTCTTCATCTCTCATTTTACTTCGCTATCTTCTTCCTGATTGCCAGTCGTGCTCAGGATTTGGGACTGTATGCATATCTTATGGCCCGATCGATGAAGTTCATGACGGTATCCTCTACTAATTGTGGCATTGTTACTGCGATCGTTGTAGAGAATACTAAATGAAATCCGCCATTGCTCAATTACAAAAAACATTCGTTTTGGGAGGTAATTATTATTGAAATTCGACATGAAATTACTTCCTGATAAATTTGAACGAAGGCTTCAGTACGGTAACATCCTTTCCTGAGCTGATGTCGGCTAACCTCTGGGTAACAACTGGGTTTGTCCCCTGAATAAAAATTGGAAGATGTTTTGTACAATCCCATTGGCTTCCATGTTCCCATACCTTTATTTGTCTGGTGTTTAAGAGTCATTTCTACATAAAAGTTTTAATCCAGCAGTTCTGTCTTTTGGGTATTTGTACTTCAGTGTGTTGAACTGATTAACACTTGAGGTTCACTGTACAGTACTACACACATCCACTTGTGTACTGAGTTTTTGGGAGTGGGAGGTCCATTTTCCAGTTCTGAATTTTTAACTCTTCAGCCTTAAAAGGCTATTGTGTATTAAATGCACGTGACTGCATTATGAATGGATGCCTTTTGGATTTTAGGCTGCTCCTTGCTCAAGGCAATGGAATTATGTCAACTGCCCACAGAATGGGTGTTAAGACAATGCCTGCTCACAGGGTAACCACAGTTATACTGTTTACTGTATTTTCCCAGCCCATCCAATTAAAAAACACACCTGTTGTTTTGCTGTTCATCAATACCTCAACATGCAATCTTATCATTTCTGTTGCTCTCTGCTGACAAGCTGTTGTTCATGGGGGGTGCTTTCAGTTTTTTTTTTTTCTCTCATTATTTTCCTTGCACGCTCTGACTTGCAATATCACAGAGTCATTTTAAGTCACTGCCATGACACACCAGACATCTCAAGGAGATGCATGCTTTGGCTTAATACCTCCTCTCCTCTAAAGGCGCTGCCGTATTCAGGAAATATTTTGACTGCTGTTTCTGCTGAAAAGCTGCATTTTTGTAGTTCGTCTGATTGACCACTAGGTGTCCTGCATTTCCCACTTAATCACTTTGTGTGTGAGCACATAGGAATAGGATTAGACTACAGTATTAATATTCAATTCTTTTTTTTTGTATTCACAATTTGTAAGAGGGTTTTATTTCTCTCCTTGATGCATTAAAATCCCTTGTTATGCATATCATTAGTAATGTTGGAGGCAATTAAGATCACAAGCTAATGTTTGTGTGAGCAGTGATGGGGAACATCAGGTACTGCGTGTTATCTTAGGACAAATGAGCAGTGGCGGCTTGTATATGTAATATGGAGGCGTGAGAGAATTTAATGTAAAGCTGCCTTGAATGTGATATGCTTTCTGGTCAGCTTGCTCAGCACTTGCTGGAGTTATTTTTGTCTCTAGCGGAAGACATGTTACGCAAGATGTTTGTTCCTCAGACTGTCTGTAGCCGGCTCTGTTTTCGACCTACCCAAATTTTGATTTACTTGGATGTAAACACTGCCAGCCATTCCTGTCCTGCAGTCCCTTAAACAGCTGTAGGTGGTAAGATAATGATCCCTCTCTCCGTTTCAAATATTTATCCTAATCAGAGTCTTAGGGGTAACGGTAGCCTACAAATAAACTGGCATGTGACAGTTTGGTATACTTGGTGGCACGGTCCATTCAAGGAACTTCTTATTCTACATGGTAGCTGTGCATTACTGCTGCAATGTGAGACACCAACAGCCCTGCATTCTCCTTTTCTGAATGGAAAGGGTTGGGTCAAACTCATTTTGTTCCTTTCTCAAATGATTAGTGCTGTTGGTGGAGGCTTGGAATTAAACGGATGGAGGTTAAACAGAGGAGTCTGAATAGCAGCATGAAGGCTCAGGGCAAAAGTAGGACGCTGACCCTCTGGTTTTCTTAAATTTAGACCTGTGGACATGGAAGCTGAAAGGAAACTCAGAGGGCTGGGAGTGTGGCTGCTTGTAGGTCCAGCAATGTGGTCATTCTGTCCAGGCTCCTCCATCCTTTAAATAAATCACAGGGCCCTGATGACATCTTACCTATAGTGTTAAAAGAGATGAGGGATATTATTTGCCGACCGTTAACTCTACTGTTTCAGAAATCCTTATCTGAAGGTGTGGTACCTTCTGATTGGAAGCATACCAACATAACGCCCATTTTCAAAAAAGGGGATAGAAGTAATGTGTCAAATTATAGGCCAATCAGTCTAACTTGTATA
>JAODJX010000042.1:15138538-15160553 GCA_026776945.1 Isichthys henryi | reverse complement strand
CATTGCTTCCGGGATAGGCTCCGGACCCCCCGCGACCCACTAAGGATAAGCGGTTTGGAAAATGGATGGATGGATGGTAACTGGTGAATCCATGGAAGACGTCTGAATTCATCATGGTCGTCATGAAACCTCTTGAATATTTTCAGTGGGAGGGATAGTAACATTTTGGAATATGGAATCAATGTCAGGAAGCAGTGTCTATTCCATTCTCTGCCTCCGCATTTCTTGGCCATTATCAGACCATGCAGAGCAATCAACTGGCCCTAATGTTTCTTGCAGGATTTTTCCCACATGCTCCATCATCTTTAACAGTTGGCGGTAGGTATTTGTGGTGTGTGGCTACCTGGGCTGAGTCTCTGTGCTGGTGATCAGAAGGAATCCAGTTCACGTCCCGGTCGGTGTAGAATAGCCACATGTCCATGAGCCAATGAGCAAAGCCCATAACCCTCAGCTGCAGGGGTGCTACATGTTAACTGGCTGTGCTGTGCTGTTACCCGCAAGCTTGCTTTCGCCTTTGTGTCTCGTGAAGAGTATAGTACACACAATCAATTTAAATCAATGTATTTTCTTTTCTTCCTATTTGTACATAGTGCTGTCCAAGTGACTGATCCTGTTTTGACTGGTACCATCCAACTTGAGGGTCATTTATCATATAGGTTCCTGGTGTTTTGATGACCACCATTTAGAGCTGACAAGTACTTATGGTCCAGTGGAAGTTTACTATTATGCACCGTCTGGACAAGCAGAGCCCGATCCTCAAAATTCCTTTAGGTGATTTGTTTGTTTTTTTTTTTTTTTTTTTTTTTAAAGGAATGCCAACAATGGAAAGAATGAACAGCAGCCCCTTGTGGACATTTGTAGTCAGGTATGATGGCAGTGTGAGATGGTATCACTCGATTATCCGCGCATTGTACATTGGGTTTAATTGTAATTAATTCATGAACACAAACTACTCGCTTGCATTTGGGCTGTAAACTAAAAATGTTAGTTGCAGAGTACTTAATTTTTTTTCTGAACATTCCAAATTGGCTTGTATAGTGCCACCATGTGGACAAATGTAGTATACATATGGCTTAGATCCTGTACACTCCTGCAAAGTCAACTGAATGAATGGTCATAGATCACATGAAGAAAACTAGCAGCTACATTTCTGAATTTTTGATTCTATGCAGGTAGAAGTATCTGACATTCCTTCCATTTTTTTTTCATTAAGTGTCATCACATATAAATAATGATCATATACTTTTGGATTTTTGTATGCAGATCATTTATATTTTTCTCTGACATGAGCTGCTGGAAGCACCAGCTTATTTATCATATACACACGTGACAGCACAGTCAAAGGCCCATTCATCCCACATACAGCGCAGTGTGAAGGTCAGGGTTCAGTGCTCCCTGAATTGGGGGTTGAGACTCGGACCTAGTCGTTCCCACGGTCCCTAAGGGTCCAGTGCTTGAGCCTCTTTCCCCACTGTACTGGGTTTTTTTGTCTGCTGCAGACAGCCAGATTGACCCGACTTTGCAGCAAACAAATTAGTCATCCTAAAAGCAGCAACCTAGATTCCCAACTCTGGACTGAGAGATTGTGGAATTCTGATAATGGGCTGGTTTGTTTTTAACCATTCATCCTGTGTGTGTCCTCGTTTATACCTGGCAATTTGCAGTAAGGTGCCAGTAACATGCACAAGACTCCCAGCACCAGTAGGTGACCAGTGTCATGTGCAGTACAACGGGCATCTGAGCACACATTTGCTGTTGACAGGAGAAGGGGCCAAATGTGGCCAACCGCAGGGTCCATGCCACTGACGAGGAGAAGCTGGCCTCCTCTGTGTCCGGCCAGAATTCCGGCAAAACTGAGAATGGCTGCCATGAGGAAGAGGATGAGCCCTGCAAGAAGCGGCTGGCTGGGAAAGGTTTGGCTGCACTGTCTGCTCTTTACCTCACGACCCATTCAGGAGCTCAGAAGGGAGGTTTATTGCTACCGTGGTCTGTTTTTCCCTTGAGACCTCCTTAAGCTTGCCTCGTCTTCGGTCCCTCCTGGTCGGTTCCCGATTTGGTGCAGAATTTTACTTTTTTCTTTCTTAAGTCCCAAAGTGCATGTTTTTCCTATTTCATATAATTTTAAAGTAATGATCATTTAGCTGAAGAGGGTACAAATAGTGTTTCAGAACTTCTTGACATTCCGCTTGGTGAAGAGGGCCGACAGAGACCACATTAATGTGGGTAGCAGAATGTTTTCTGTAGGTCCAAGACAAATACGCTCAGTCCTGAAAGACTCGGCTGACACTTGTACCCTTCGGGGAATTCATTATCTGTTAAGCTCACAAGGAAATTAGGCGGCTTCCCAGATTAAGCGCCACAAATGTTATCAGGGTAAAAGGAGGGTCATCTGTCTCAGCAGGGATTGTGGAGAAATGGAGCGCTTTTTGTTTGCTGCTAAGTGAACCTCGCCCTCTCCCGCTGTAGCTCTTTCAAGGCTCACTTCAGCCCCATTAGATATTACCTGCTGGAAATCCAAATTCAGAGATGCATGCTAGGAAATATAGTGTATTGTAACATCCATAGTTCTAAAATGCAGATGCTCCACAGCTTACGATGGTCTGTGTTACGATATTTTGACTTTAAATGTTTTTCGTTTTCAGTACATTATTCAATGAATTACATGTTTATTGTAAAATATGCTTTGTGTCAATGATTTTGCCCAACTGTAGGCTAATGTAAGTGCTCTAAGCATGTGTAAGAGAGGATAGGCTATGCTCTTATCTTTGTTAGGTTAGGTGTATCGTAGTATTTCCGCCTTACGATATTTTTGTCTTGTGATAGGTTTATTAGAAAGTAACCCCATCATAACCTGGGGAGAGGCCGTATTTGGAGTTTCGCTAATGTATATAACTGTTTTGAGGAACAAAGCTGTTTTCTGATAGGGTTCCTTCAGGGGTTTCAGTCGTGATATTCAGCTGCAGTCAGCTGACTTCTATACTTGTGATTGTCACTGGATTTTAAGAATGAGGTCTAATTTTGAAATTTTTCTGCTAAGCTTTTTGGGAATAAATCAGTATTAGAGATGGCAAGGTTTAAGGGACTCCATTGAAATCAATTAGATGTTACTCTGAATTCTATGATTGCGAATTGATCACACTTCTAAAAATATTGCTCTATCTTTTATTTTTTACCAAAAGGTCAGTGGTATCTGCTACCACCTAGTGGCTGTTCGGCCAACAATAAATTTGTTTAGTAATTCAGAAGATGATTGTATTCAGAATGAAGTCGCATTACTCTCCACTCCCTGTTACTGCTGTACCACAAATTTATAAGACTAAGGTGTGGCTGGAATGATAGCTGAAGTTGTTTAAATTAAATGCATCTATGCTAATTCTTCCCCTGATGGATAATTTAAAACCTGCACAGGCCATCAGCCTAAGGTTTACATTACATGCTGATTCTCTTTACTGAAAAATCAAAGAGATGTTGTGTTCTGTAGGGATGGAAGTAACAACAGGAGGTCCAGATGGTGCAGACATGTACAATGGGGTAAGTAGAGCTCTTGTCTTTAACCCTTTGAAACAAATACATGTGGTTTCTCTGTAAAACAAATCAGCTCATTATTATTTTGTGGTATTGAATTATATAGAGTATGGAAGGAAGTAGGGATGTACAGTAGGGATGGAAGTATATAGATCATATCCTGTCATTGCCACAGTTAGCTACAAGTAATTGGTTTTGTTAGTTCTCCCGCTAGATGGTGCTAAACCTCCATTAAAGCTTCACAAATGACTTTTGCGTGCATGTTGTTGAAGTTGCATTATGTTGTGAGCAAGGCTGAGATTAACTGCAGAATAAAGTACAAATCATGTGAGAATTTGGATACTGCATATTTAAACAGTGGCACAGTGGTTGTCAATATAGTCTATAGAAAAATTTCCGTGTGTGTATTTAAGTCAAATATCAGTGATGGGTAAATTTTAAATATCAAACGATTGCCAAATATTTGGTGAAGCACGGTGAAATAACCAGGATACCAGGGTGTGGGTAACAAACTCTTGATGAGCTATATAAACTTGAGTGTTCTGTTCTGCTTTCATGAAGAATTTTAATTACTGACTAGAATGGAATGTGTCTGTCATCTGGGAACCATGTCTAGGTAATGGAAATGGTGGTCATATGGTCAACAGCATAGTGATTTGTAAATTAAAGCTTTGAAATAAACTGAACAGCATTTTTCACACTTTTTTTCTTTTTCTTCTTAAGACTGAATTTCTGTGGTGATTGGGGTCTCATTATTGCTACAATTATAAAGTAAACTAATGGTCTTCCAATTCCTTCAAGGACTCCCAGGGACAGAAATTACCATGGAAACATACTGAATGAAAACTTGAAATAGCCTTTCCGCTCTCGTCTTTGTGTAAAGCCCAACTCTTTGGCTTGATTTTGTCTTGCTTAGTATCACTGGCCTGACAAAACACTTGAATACAAAGTATTTTAAAATCCTGGGGTAAAATTACTTCACGATGATGATACCACAAGCTGTGTAATTCTTCCTGATGGCCATAAAAAACTAACTATGCTTTTTGCTTCAGAAATCCTAAAACTATTTTATGAGCCCAAAACGAGGAAATTGTTTGTTCACAGCTGTATGTCTGTAGTAGTTTACAGTAATATTGAGGTCTTGGCAACAGAGATGATCATATGACCAGAATCCCAAATGCACTGAGTTAAGCCCAAAAAGCCGGCATCGATATGTAGATGCTGTTATCTTTCTTCATGTTAGGACTGCTAACCGTGCAGGTTTGTTTCACAGCGATCACATAACATGTGACTGAAATGGTCTCCGAATTTCGCTGCTGAGTCTGAGCTGTGTTTGCAAACTCTTTTTGAACATATATTCTGTGTGCATGTGGATTAGGTTTTTTTTTACATTGTGGGGACCCCACAATTTGATGATAACCTGTTATTTTGAAGTTGGGACCATTTTTCAGGGCCCCACAAAGATCTGTGAATGCAATCAAAAAACTAAAAATGTCAGAAGTCTCATATTTTATTTGGTTACTTATGGATAAGTTAGGGCTGGATAGGGGTTAAGGTCGCCATGTTGGGATTAGAGGTTTCCCCATAGAAATGAATGGAGAGTCCCCACAAAGATATGATTACAAACCTGTGTTTTGTGTGTGCTTTGTGATGTTTGTATCCTTTGCCTAACTTTTGTTGCTTCTGGGATGGGCTCCTGACATCTCCGACACCATGCAGGACAAGCAAGGATGGATGGATGGATGGATATGTTCCTAGTGTATCATAGACTGCAGCACCCTAAATGTATTCTTAGCAGTAGCACAGCATACAAATATTTCATTGCTCTATGTAAAATCCCAGGCACCCCTAGTGTTGACATAAAAAGCCAAGTTGTAGAGCATATTCCGTATGCAAACAATGACTTATTTTGATCCCCCCTCCCTGTCTTGTTCCCCTGTTGAACAGCTTGATGACCCCTGCAAAACCAAAAGTGCCAAGCTGGCTGGAAGTGAGAGTCACGACAAAGGAACTCCAGTTCTGGATAAAATCTGTCTCAATGAGGCTGACAAAGAAGCTGTCCTCACTCTGATTCGGGAGGAGGTAACCGCTCACTCTGTCTCTCTCTGTGCTGCCCTTTGAATGATGGCACTGTACCTGAAAGGGGAACCATCCGCAATGTGTGAAATCAGCCGAGTATCAGGAACGATGTCACATGGTTAACAGGTGTATGGGGGAGGAAGATAATACGGTTTGTGTCTTCTGTGTAGCCCCCTACCCCATTTCACACTGTCCTGTCTTGTATTCATCTTTTTTTTGCCACAGATTATTACGAAAGAAATAGAGGCCAATGAATGGAGGAGAAAACATGAGGAGAGCAGACAAGAGGTCCTGGAAATGAGGTCTGCTCCTCCACGTGTGTGATTACTGACAGCAGTCTGTGAAGGGTAGATGCACAGATGGTAGATGGATTGACTGGGCTCAAATTGTGCCGGTTCCTTTTGTAGAAAAATTGTTGCGGAATATGAGAAGACGGTCGCGCAGATGATCGGTAAGTTATTGATTTGCTCATTTTATCATTTGTGCCTCTGTCATCATCTGTGTGTCCCATCTTTGCCGTAGTCCTGCGCTATCCGTCAGCACATATAATTGCACATTTTTTTAGGAATTGGTTTGCCTTATGTGTGGTGTTTGGCACCGTGTGGGTTTACCTGCACTACATGTTCCTTGCTGCTGTATGCACCAGCTGGGACCAATAAAATTTTATCTTGTCTTATCTCCCGCTCAGTGAAATCGGATAAGGATCTTAGTAAAACTCTTGTGACTGTGTGGCTTCCTCACAGAGGACAAGCAGCAAGCCGCAGTGAGCTCCCAGAGCACCATCCAGCAGCTGACTCTGGAGAAGGAGCAGGCCCTGGCTGACCTCAACTCTGTAGAGCGCTCCCTCTCTGACCTCTTCCGGAGGTACGAGAATATGAAGTCTGTCCTTGAGGGCTTCAAAAAGGTATGTGCATCTCGGCAAGAGGCTAAAAGCCATTTTATGCCATCAGTGCTGTCAACTCAATTCCCTGTGACTTGAGAACCTCCTTTTGATTCTATGGCCAGAATGAAGAGGTGCTAAAGAAATGTGCACAGGAGTATCTGACCCGGGTGAAACAGGAAGAGCAGCGCTATCAGACCCTCAAAATCCATGCTGAGGAAAAGCTGGACAAGTAAGGCTGGAGCTACTCGTATGGCTCATCTACTGGTCGGGAGGCCTAAACGATCAAAGGGGAATCGGGAAGCATGTGTGTTCCATGCAACATTTATACTCGGTGACAAAAAATAGTTGGAAGTAATGGTCAGATTTGGATGTAATTTGGTACACGTGCGGACCAGCGATGTGTATGTAAATGATTCGATTTGCAAGGAACTGGCACATCCAGTCACCAGACTCAGTGGATGCCTCGTAGATGCATTAGACAGCATTACCAGTACTTGTCAGAGTTTGATAGGGGTCGCATTGTGGGTTTGCATGAGATCGTGTGGGCGTATCGTGCAGTTGCCCGGCATGTGGGGCATGCAGATGTTACACACGTCATGAAGTTTCCGGTCATCCAAGACAGACCACACCAAACGGAGGTTTGTCGTATTGTTCATCAAGCATTACAGAACCTCATGACATCTGGGCCTGCTATCCAGACACAAGTATTGGACTCTCTCCGACACCACATATCATCCTGCACCGTGTCTCAACGGCTGGCATCAGCTAGACTATGGGTTCACTGTCCCATGCGTCGGCTGCCGTTAAAACCAGCACAGACAGCTGCGTGTGGCGTGGTGCAGTAACTGGGAGGCATGGACTGATGATGAGTGGTGTTGTACCATGTTCAGCGATGAATCTCGGTTCTGCATTACCACATATGACTTGTGTGTGTGTGTGTGTGTGTGTGTGTGTGTGGTCATGCCAAGGGGAAAGGACCAATCCTGTCAGTGTTGTGGAGAGAAAGACCAGCGTTATTCCTGGTATCATGGTGTGGGGAGCCTTAGGGTATGACTTCAGGTCATCTCTGGTAGTGACTGGGGGGACCCTGTCGGCACAGTGCTATATCAGTGACATCCTGCGTCCGCATGTCTTACCTCTCCTGAGACAGCACCCTGGTACAGTCTTTCAACAAGACAACACCCGTCCACAAAGGGCACGTGTGTCTATGGACTGCCTGCATCATATTGCGGTATTCCCTTGCCAGCTAGGTCCCCTGATCATTCTACAATTGAACATATGTGGGATCAGCTTGGATGTCAAGTCAGATCCAGTGCCGATCTACAGGATCTCGAGGTCCAGTTACAACACCTGTGGACCGACTTGCCGCAGGAGAGGATACAAGGCTATACGACTCCCTTCCACACTGCATGTATTCAGGCCCAGTGGGGAGCCGCACCCTACTGACATGGGACCAGCCATGTGCCCATACTGCCAACTCTGTTGTCCATTTGATCTGATGATATAATAATTGCGATAGTCACATGCCCTTTCACCACGTGCAGATTCATTTAATTTCCACCACTCTGGGTGCTTAACTTTTTTTTTTTTGTCACTGAGTGTATATGCATGTATATGAACCCTTGTGTCCAGCTCCCCCCTGTTTTACACTGTCCTGTGTTTTGTAATTTGTAGTATTGTGCAAACCGTCCCCTAGCCACTGCTATTGTATGTCACCTTGTGGTGCCGGGGAACATTATTTCGTACCACTGTCTACCTGTATATGCATAGTACAGCGATGCCCTCTTGACTCGACTTGACAAGGAGGGCATCTTTCTATCAGGGCCAACGAGGAGATCGCCCAGGTCCGTTCAAAGGCCGGTTCAGAGAGCATGGCTCTACACGCCAGCCTACGCAAGGAGCAGATGAAGGTGGAGTCCTTGGAGCGAGCGCTCCATCAGAAGGTACAGTACAACCTCATGTTCCATTCCCACTGGATGGAGTGGAAGGTACATCGGCCGTGTTGGATGATTTTTTTGGGTACATTAAGAAGATTATTTAGTCATTTTAAATGTTTCATTAGGAGTTTGTATTGCACTGTTAAATGTCTCTGTGTTTTTCTGTTCAACATTTAATTAGTAAAATATTGTTGGCCTTTTTAGAATCAGGAAATCGAGGAACTCACCAAGATCTGCGACGAGCTCATTGCCAAGATGGGGAGACCGGAGTGAACGGCGTCCCTGACAGCACGTCGTCCCACCAGCCTGCCTGTGACTCCAGGGTCCAGCTTATCGCAGCTTAACACGCTCCATGTCGCCAGATAACTAACTGTGTCAAAGCCTCGCTTTCCCCGAAATAAGGAGTTGGTCATTTTATATGCCTAATAACAATTGTTTTACTTGTTTGTAAAATGAGCAGAGCAGTAATAAGGACCAGTAGCCTATGTCATCTGTGAACCTAACATCCTCCCCAAATAACTTGAATTTGAACAGAAACGCAAGATCTGCAGAAATAATTTAACGAAGAGCAGATGGACAGACCCCCTAATTAAAGCTATTGTGCAGATGTGGCGTGTATTTTGTAGTTTTTGAATTAGCTGTCTGTTTTTGTTCTGCACGCCATTCAGCCTTTGAAATCCCTGCTTTTTGGATGGCTTAATGGCCTAATTACTAGTCTGGAATTCCAGAAGGGACACGGGAGATGGTGGTTTTTTGGATGTGATGGACAGTGAGCAGAAGAGATGCTGGCTTTGGATCTATTACTGTGTAGTGGGCGAAAAGCTCTGAATCACTGCTAATTCAAGCTCTGTGTGTGTGTGTGTGTGTGTGTGTGTATAACAGGACGGAAATCTATACTACTTGCCTTTTGCGAAGCGATGCTTGTTTTTTGAGGCACTGAAATGTAAATAAATTTATATTTAAAATGGCAAATGTTTGCTCTGCACCTGGATGAGCCCATATACATGCATCCGGTGGTTTCACAAAGCAGTCTGACAAACTAAAGCTGCATGTGTAAATGCTTCTGCTCAGTCTCAGTTACAGTCCGGTACCTAAACCGCTTAATATTTAGTCAGGGCAGCACTTCCTGTGCACCATGTGTTTGGTATTTATTATCACTTTAACTGGGCAGGTAAACACAGCTAGATCTCAAAGCTGTGGCACTGGATGCTGTTCAGTGGTGCAGAGTAACTATCTTTAATCAGTTAAATGACTTTACTCCCCAAATTCCCTGTCATAAGGAAACATTTCTGGGTTTTTTTTCCTCCCTTGTATCTTGACACTAAAAATCCACATATGTTTACATGCTAAATACCGTAATTTGGGAGAGGTTTCCTACAGCCACATTCCTTTCTTTTTTGTTTCCAGGTTGAATCCTTTCAGCAGTACATGCATGTTAAATTTCACTTAATAAAGATCCATTTGAGTTTGCGACAGTGATGAATGACACTGATATTGCTTGTGAGAGCGAGAGAGTGAGAGCATTGTGATCTATGTATTCGGTGTCCCCAAGCATGTCATAAGTACCATGCAAAGGTAATGTTTCCCATTGCCTGCTCACATCCACCCCCCTTCCTGCATCATCCACACCATCACTGTCGTTTGTGTTGCCCCCTGTCTCTTTTTGTTTGTTGAATATTCCTCCATTGTTTTGTATGCAGTCAATCTAGACCATTTAACAATAATACTTGTAAACTGGGTGCACAGATATAATAAATATTTTCCATAATGACCTGAATTAGATTCTGTGTGTATTTATTTGAACACTGATACCAAATTTTCCTTCTGGATTTCCCGTAAGTCAGTTGGCGCTTTTGTTGCTGCCACCTTAGACATCCTCATGGTCTGTCCTCGCGCTTTTTGCCTCAGTAAAGTTACCAAATATTTTAACAGACTGATTCTCCAGTTTTTGTTTGAGAGGCCAGAATTTTCCACCTTGGAATTGCTGAATGTGGCACATGATGATCTGCAGGGACTAACACCCTCTCTTCCTAGTGAAGGACAACAGTGACTAGATACTTCTACATTCTCTAGGGAAATGTTGGCAAACGCATTTTCCCTTTGGTGCCGCGAGGTGCCGATGGGGTAACTTGCATCCCGGTTGGCACAGTAGCTCGCAGACCACATCTACAGTGTTGTGACCTTTTGGCAATAGGTGACTTGAATCGTATTACAGAAAAGCGGGTTTTTGATAATTTTCTACAAATGATATGTTTGATTTAAGACGACAGACATATGTTGTGGTTTAAGATGGCACAATACTTTCTAAACTGATCAGCCGATCTTTCTCACATGTCCTTATGGTTTCATGTCAACATCTTATGGCAAAATCATTTAATACATTATGCAGAAAAGGCCATCATATAAATATTAGTGCTTAGCAGGAAATCCAGGTCAGGCACCCTCCAGAAAGATTGACCCTTTGGGACATATCTGCTGATTTACATTCAAGTTGTGAAGTCACTGGCAGCAGTGACGGTTAAGTGTGCCACCCAAAATGGGCATTAGTAGCAGACCTTTCAATGACCCTCAAGGAGCTCCAGTTTGCACCCAGGACACCTGCTTCCTACTGTGGTTCTTGTGGTTCTTGCCACCCTTAACTTGCTCTGATTGTGTCTGATTAAAGATGGAAAGGTTCTCATCTTAGTAGAAAGCCAAGCTTTTGTGGTAGACTGTTCATATTTTGTTTAGTGTTCCCTCCCCATACCAGCCTGGTAATTATTGGTAGCGGCCTCTTGATGCCAGCCCCTGTTCTAAAGGGTCTCTTTAGGCTGTTCAGTCAAATACTAGAAGTGCTACATTTTTTGATTACAGTATATGGCTGCACATCGAAGGCTTTTGGGAGTTTTTGGGGTGACTTTTGCTTGCTGGTGGCACAGTGCCTGGTAGATGTGGACCCAGATGTTTTAACCGTCAGCTTTTAATAAAGGGAGTCTGTGATTTGGAAAAGAGCCACTAATATGTAACTTATGTGATCAGTTGTCGTGTTTCTTGGAAATTACTGAAGATTAATAAAGTCCTGATTTTGTATTCAGCAGATATTTCCTCCTGTTTGAAAAGCCTTACATATAATTATTGGTTTAATGATTTACTGGAGGGCGTGGCATGGTGGTGCAGTGGTTAACACTGTTGCCTCTCCACCTGGGTTACATGTGTGTGGAGTTTGCATGTTCCTCCGGGTACTCCGGTTTCCCCCCACATTGACAGGAGTTACTAAATTGCCTGTAGGAGTGCATGTGTGAGTGAATGGTGTGTGAGTGTGCCCTGTGATGGGCTGGCCCCCCATCCTGGGTTGTTCCCTGCCTCATGCCCATTGCTTCAGGGATAGGCTCCGGACCCCCCGCGACCCACTAAGGATAAGCGGTTTGGAAAATGGATGGATGGATGGATGGATGATTTACTGGATGAATCATGATAAAGTTTATGTTTAAATAACTGATTTACTTTACTATTGGTCATTAGGAAAATGCACGCAAGGGAAGGGGACATGGTGTCAGGATTGAAGCTTTGAATCACTCCTCCTGCTCTTTAGGTGTTTGTGCAAATTCTCCCCATTACACATCTATTTCTAAAGCTGTGCAAAAACACACAGACTCAATGGCAACTGTAGTATGTGCCCTGTGTTGGTCTGGCATCCCACCTTGTCCTGCACTGCCTGGGATAAGCTCCAGGTCCCCCCTTCCCAGGACCCTGTACTGAATAAGCAATTGGACGACCAATAGTGGGCAGCAGTGACCGTTTTATGCTTCTGACAGTGCAAGACTGTGCTGCAGACAAGGGTCTGAGAAGCAGTGTTTGCAAGGTCCTTGGCTACTCATAACATCCATCCATGTATACGTGGTGATTTGAGGTAGCGCCCAGTCCACAGCGAGTAAAAAAAAATTGCTAATGTACCGTGGTTAAAGCCGTATGCAGCTACTCGTGACGTCATGTGCAGTTCTCCGGATCCCTCACAAGGTGTCAGCATGATGCTCGATGTCACAGTAGCAAGACTTTCTATAAACTTTAAAAAAAAAAAGGCTCGGTGACATTATGAGAATAAACGCTCCCCCATCCCCTAGAGTTTTAATATAGTCAGGACATTAACTAAGACTGCAGTTCAAGGAAGGCAACATGACCATCTTATATTTCAAAATCTAATGTGGACCCACAGTGAGTTGATTTCTGCTGTTTCAAGTATGTTCATATATTGAATTATTCTTTTTTATAATTCATATATTGTATTCGTCTATTAATACCTTTATATTCATGGCTGGACAAAACACACAGATTTGTCCCTTTTGCTTTTTTTCCTCTGTGGCAGCATCTGAAGTTTCATTCATACTCGCATTTATTGGCTTCACCATCCATCGTCGCCTCAGATATGCTGTGGGGGTGTGGATCGGGGCTGCGGCACCGTGTTTCGGCCTGTGTTTTTTCTCTGGGACCGTGCCAGCAAAAACTCCCCCAACCCCCCTCCCCCGTCATCACCAGCGTACCCCGTTCCCCAAAACATGTGGTCCACGGGGCCTGGATCAGTGAGAGTTCTGGTGCTTTTAATACCCCCGGGCCGGACGCTGCCGCTGACTTGCTGGGAAGTGGTGATTCAGCAGGCCTTTGCGGCTGCCAGCGTCGCCAGACCCCGCTAACGCCGTCCACATGTGCACCGGGAGAATGTGCTGAACCAGCAACAGCGGCATCTTTCCAAAGGGTGGGGGCCACAGTGTACAGCGCCTCCCCCCACGTTGGGAGAGCAGAAGTGCTCCTCCTTTTTGGACAGTGACTAGCTATGGCCTGAAGATGGTTGCCCCCAAACCAGTAACTCTTTAGCGTGACTCGATTGGTAAAAGTGAATAAACAGATGCTACTGTACTTCCTGCATTCTATCAATTTGTGATCCGCTTGAGTTAAAACGATACACTTCATTCACCACAAACTCTCTGCTAGCCTGATAAACATTCATTCAAGCAAGATCAAAACACAAGGCTACATGAAAACTCCCATCTTAATATAGAGATCACAGAGGACCACAGCATCCACTGTTGACATACCCCTGTATCTCTTTTCTCAACATGGAGACTAATCCAGTGAATCATCCTCATGTCCAGCCTGACCTCAAGTCTCCTCCATTTCACATTTGTGTCTTTATACAGGAATTGTTGTCAAGTCCTGCACCTTTGGCACCTTCTTTAGTGATGCACGCAATGGAAAATGTGACTTCACCGATAACTGCAGCAGCCCCCACAAGGCTGAAAGCCACAGAAAGCTCTTGGTTCAGCCCTGCCCCACCCTGCCTTTAAGAGCCCCACTGGTCAAGCTGTTCATCAAGAAGGTATGAGCAAGTCAGCCCCTACTTATTTGTGGGTGAGGTTGGTTTGGACTCGTTCATAAATAACTTGAGGTGAAATAAACAAATACGAATATTGGTTACCATAACAACGGCTTCAGATGCTGAGAAAATCGCTATGCCTGATTGGATAAAATATATGAAAATTCTTGGTAGATCTCTCTGATGTAGTTTTTCCATTAAACAAAAATAACATGCTTTTGTTGACACCTGTTGTCCTGTAACGCTTCCGTGTGCTTCTTTAACTTATAAGCAGAACGAAAGTCAACATGTACATATTTGCATAGAGTTCATATAGGATGTCATAGTGCAACCGATTTGCACACTTCTAGTTTGCAGAATTCAAACTGATTCACGTGCAGACTGATTGAAAGCCTGCTGAGTGACAGATTGGAGCTCAGTGCTCCTTGCATGATCCACAATAAAACCCTCTTGAAAGATACCAATAGCACCTGGGGGGTGTAACCAATAGAAGGTACCTCACCCCCCAGATTTGTGTTACCTGGATCCATCCCTACAGGCATGCCTGGGGGTGGCATTCTTCGGTGGTTGGGTGGGTGACGAACTTAGCCTGGCTGTCTGCATGTGGAAATGGCTTTGTACATCCATCACTCAAGCTGACCACTGTGGGTTAAAGAGTAGACAATGTTAGATGGCCTGCCTATGGAGACGGTCTTTGTCTGGAGGTTCCAGTAGCCCTTTGGACCAACTTTAATGGTCTGTGTTGTGATGGCAACACCTGATTTAAAGCTCCGTATTCTGGACATTTAGGCGAAGAAATGGCTGTCAAATGATTACCATCGGTGAGTTGCATTTGGCCAACAGGGAAGAGATGCGATGGACCTGGGAGGTCTAGGGAGTTGAGTTTGGATTTGTCAAGAATGTGTGGCATCCATTTGACCTCATCTGAATATAAACTCCAGCATGCACTTGGATTACTGTTGAGTGTGAAACGGCTGGGAGGAAGAACAGCACCCCTTAAGGCACTCGTATGGTACTGTCACAGAAAAGAGTGGGTTACTCCCTTCACATTAGCAGTGAGCAGCTATTGGAGGATTTATGTACAAGGTTCCAGCTAGTACATTATAAATAAGATTTGAGGCTTGACTCAAAGTTACATAAAGGGTTGGATTAGCAGGTATTGAGGTGTGCTGATAGGTACGTGGGCGGGCAAAATGTAATGTGCTCGGAAAAATGTATGATGGGGGACCCCCGTCACTATTTTTTACTATATTATTTTCCATCTCAGTTGTTCACGTTGTCCAGTGCTGTCAAGTCCGATCGTATGAAGAGAAAGACTCAAGACAGCAGCCGATAAAGGAGGTCCACTCGTTTGGGGGGGCAGTGTGTGATCTGAGATTGAGTGACACAATTCGTCAATTTGTAAGTGAACGTTTAATTCCGGTAATTGGGGGATTTCGGCCTGCTAGCCGCCTAAATGTCGTAGGGTGTCAACAGTGATGAATAAGTTGACCCACTTGCTAAATTTCACTTGTGAGTGGAAATTAGTTGAAAAGAAAATATGGATGTCCTGGCATCCTGTCCAGGGTGTTCTCCTGCTTAGCACACCGTGTGTCATGGATTAGCCATGGATATCTGGTAAGCACATATGGAAGAAGGATAGATAAAATATAGACATTGGAATGCATTGGAAGACCACATGCTCCGCCTTTGAGGCACACTAGTACGAGGGTGTCTTTTGGCCTTTTTTGAGGTCTCTTAGTGGCTTTATCTACCTGTCCAAGTTGGGTACCAGCGAAACATAAAACATTCACACAGCCTAAGGAAGAACATCTCTCTCCGAGGAAATATCAGCAGCAACTGTATTGTTCAGAAAAAAAAGGTCTATATTCTTTATCATGATTTCTGCATGATGGTGATCATTGGTGGATCTTGGCAAAGACCTTTTGAGAAGGTGCCAACGCGTTTACCACTGCCAAAACCAGCTTCATCCTCTGTCACAAATTCTAACATCTCTCGACTCGCCTCCTCACACAGACAGTGGAATGTGGTGGTAAAGTTTGGTGGCGGGGGGTGGCTGGTGTACCAGTAACAAAGCTTGCCCGGGGGGTTACATGGGCCCATCCACCACTGGCCATGAATACAGATTCACTGAGAAAGATGAAATTCACAACATAAAGGATAACAATGCTTTAAGTAGATGAACTGAAGTTAGAGTTGGACAGGATATTATTCTCTTTTCAAATGTATTTATAAATTTAGGTTCTGGACCAACGTACAGGACAGAGGGCTGAATCAGAACTGTTGCTCAAGTAAGGGCTGAGTTTTAGTCATCTGTATGTGGTTAAGCCAGTAAAAAATTAATTGAATGTGGACACTTTGAGTAAGTCCAACAATATTCAATCAAGGAAAGGATTCAGATCCTGCTTCCTCAACCTGTATCAGAAAAGGTGTGTTACAGGTGAGAAACACAAAAGGTTAGTGCACTGTCAGGAATTACCTTCTACATTTAGCTGTGTCTTCATTCCGAACTGTTGAAATAATGATGTAATTTCAGGAATGCAACTTGTTTGGTGAGTTTATTAGGGGAAACTGAAGCATCTAGAAGCAAATGTCGACAGCTATTGGTTGACCCCATAATACATAAACGCCCCATGGAAGATACTGTATGATGTACATCATTGCAGTAGATTATGAGTGGGTGGAATTAGCGGACTAGACAGAGGTGGAAACTTCAGATTTTTTTTTTTTGTAACCTCAGAATAAATGAAACCACCGGAAATCAAAAGAGAAACAGAAGAAACGCGGTGAGAAAATTTTAAAATCTGAATACTCATGCAGAGAAAGTCAGAAACATTTAGCAGGCAGAAGCATCATCACAGTTCTTGTATGAAGGTCTCTTGGCTGCCCCCCGAAACAGAGATTTCTGTAGGGCTTTACTGCCTAACCCTTTTCCTGGGGATGTGCTGGGCACTTGCAGAATACCACTTACTCAGGTATTACGTCAGTCTCTGAAAGGGCTTGAAATTGTTTTACTCCAAATGTGATGTCATACTTCAAAGGTGCAAGGCACTGTCTTTTTTTTCCTACTCTTTAGGTCATTATACATATTCTGCATTAAAACGCTGTACCCACAGACTCACCTGTCCTACCGTACGCCATTCTATACCATAAACATCACAGTTCTCATTGGTGGCAGCCACAATGCAGGAGGAGTAGCTGAGCTGGTAGATCTTGTCAAATGAAATATATCTGTGAATAAAACCCATATGATTACAGTTTAACCTGGTTCCCAAGGAAACCTAAGAGAGGAACAACACACAGAACTGGATCTGAATGGGAGTGTAACCAAAAATACTGAGATGGCTAGTAAACAAAGTTGCCTGATTAACCAACAGACTAACAGTATGGCCACCATTGTGTAGTCAAACCTGATCGACCTGTTTAGCCGTGTAAGTCTAGCTTTTATCTATTACCATGATTACTTATCCTGTGAGTATGAATTCAATGTGGTGTTATTTCAATTGTGAATGAAACGGGCAGATGAGGATTTATTGAAAATTGTATTTCCCCTCTATATTAGCTTTAAATTTAAAAAAAAGAATTGGAAGCACAATAAGGAGAGGTGTGGCTGGTTAATACGGTCTTCATGTGCAACAGTCACTGCTGGCATCTTCTTTTGTGACAAAAGCAAGAATTAATAGATGAAGTAATATTATCTGTTACCAGCATCGCGGGATTCTAAATCTGTCATGCCTGTGAGCAAAAGAGATATCTTTTCAAAATACTTAACTTTAATCAGCTACTCGGAAGTAGGCAATTAGTTTCACCAATGATAATGCACATTCCTCTACTTCCATACTTATATATGTAATCTTTCTTTAATGTCATTTCTGTGTCCACGAGTGATTTAAATTGAAATCGTTCATAAGTTATTTCGCCTAGTCCGAAAGCAGCAACAGCTGGTCCTAAATGTGACGTGAAACATTTTCATGCGACTTCAAGTAGGTGTGGGTTTAAATCCCAGTTCCTCTTGTAGTATAAGTATGTTGGACATTAATCAGTTAATTAGTTTTAAACTTAATCGCAAAATCCACGGATGCTTGAAATATGTTACATTGCGTTGCTGAATGTTATCCAGGCGTAAGTTCGTCAGTAAACCTTTCACAAAACGGCACATTTTCTCGCAAGTCCATCAGTCAAAATGGTACATAAACTTACAGTATATGCGCGTGTTATGAAGATTTGAAAAGTTGTCTTTCAACGAAATAAATACCAAGCGCATCACTAGTTTCTGGTTCTCTTTTGGAAAAAAAACTAGATCATATCCGGGGCTGGTTTATTCTAATCTGCATCGCTTTACCCGGAAAAAAGACTTCAGCTTCAGCGCTCATAACCAGACGCGGACGAGCTAGTTTACTGTTCGCAAGAAACACAAGCACAGCCGCTTTTATGAATATAATATGGAAAGTTAACGTCTCTGCTTAATAGTGCTGGAGCTCTCTGAACCACTGGACTTTGGACAACGAATTCCCTAGAGAGCACAAAATACTTACTGTTCGGGTAAGTTACTATCATTTTTAGGTTTATTTGCGGATTGCAGTTAGTGGAGATCTGGATGGTGTGGTAGGTCAAGTGCTACGCAGGAAACTTGAAGCTGCGAAAAGTTATAGGAGCAACACTTCAGTAAAATGACAGCCTTCCAGATGTCCACACTACAGCATTTTACTACTCCCTGCAATTTAAACTACATAATAGAACTCTACATATTTCAGCAGATGCGTAGTGTGACGAAAGGGTGCTACATGGTCAATTTATTTATTTTTCTTGGCACAGAATTAAACCCTAGAATAGTCTAACCACTATTTTTGTATCATTGTGAAATTCTTAACTGGTGCTTTTATATGAAACGTTATTCTGATTTATATAATCCTTACTGAGTTCATTTGATAAAATGATACATACCATAACAATTATATGATTATTTAAATCTTGGTTATGAAACTCTTCAGTGTACAGTTTTTGAAAGGCCACTTTTCAGATATGTAGTATTTGCAATGTATTTTTATTTTATAAGTAAAAACGAAGACCTATGAATTACTGAATCCATAGTAACCCATCCATCTTCTAACCGTTTATCCGGGTCAAGGGCGAAAGCAATTATTGATTTTTTTTATTATTATTTGAGAAGCAATAAGACAATAATTGTAACTTAAACTGAGGAGATTGCATTTGTCTTTGACAAGTGCAGATCTGGTTTTATGAAAGGTTTAATTTTCAAAAACGTTACTCTGCTAGCCTGCGTGTAATATGATATATCACTCAGTGATTATATTACTGCTGAATAATTTCCAATGCATTGAAGTTCTCTGTATATGTTGTATATGGTGAATGATATTTACACAAGCTACCTCCAGTTTCAAGTTACTATGCTTATGGAATTGGAAACGAGTTGCAAACCATTTAAGTATTTTAAATGTATGAAGTAATACTTTTGAAACTATATACTCTATTTACCAAACCAACTTAACGTTGCATATTTAAAACCATTACACGAAAGTGTTTGCACATAGGCCTATTGTGGGGAAGTTATTGAAGGTGGTTAGATAATTGATTTGATTGTCATAATGCTGTAAAGCGGTTTAAATCTAGTTTTCTTCCAATCCCATTATGTTTTATTTATTTTATTAGTGTCAATCTCTTACTTTAAAGCCATTTAAAAACTGAAAACTAGCCTCTTTTTGTCAGTTGGCAATTATACTTCTTAAACAGATAATTACTAGCCTGGCGAATAATTAGAAAACAGGTTCCTAATGGCAAGGTAGTTATTGACAAAAGACGAGCGACTAAATGTGACATGTTTCTACATGTGATGGTTTTAATACAAGATGTCAGGTAGGCCTCTGCCTTTTTCGTGTACAGAGGCCTCATCGCAAAATATCTGACTGAAGCACTGGTAGGCTTCTTGTATTATTACAGTACTTCTCAAATCCCGAAATGACCATCGTGTCTGAAAATTGAAAACTGGTTGTTCTTTTGAAACCCATGACTGTCAGATGGGGACTCACTGGTCATATTATGTAAGAGCTCTTCTGGGGCAGGCTGTTGTCCGGCGTGATGATATTGAATGCAGGGGTCGACACCATGGTGAAATTCTAAAAAATGAAAAACACAGAGAGACTAGTGTTTAGTTTTTTTTTTTTCTCTCTCAGTCAACGGTTACAGATGAGTCTTATCACAGATCAAATTGAGGATCCTTGGATGAATTCCTTACAGGTCCATAGCTAAAAAAGACCAGGGGTGTCAGACTCTAGTCCTGGGCGGGAGGGGGAGCCCTGTACATTTTTGAGTTTCCTCTAATTTAACAGACCTGATTCAACTGCTTGTGCTAATTACCCCATAGCTCTTGAGCTGAATCATTAGTGGTAGAACAGGAAAAGAGCTAAGCTACCCTATGATGTCAATTTTTTTTAACAGAAGCTAGAAACTAAAATAAAATACTGTCACATTATAGTACCACACATGATCCACAACAGACACAGACCAGTGTATTTGAAATTATTCATGCATTTTGATAAATCGTTATTCAAACTGGCAGTTTAATGGAATGTCATATAATTATGTGTATTACAACCTGTTGTTCTTACAGCTGACACATGTTAAGAAGCTGAACCCCAGGTAACATTATGCATGTCTGGCCCTGGAATAACGTCACATCTTGCAGGTTAAATTTCTGATTGGATTCTGATTCTGATCAGTGTCCAGTGTCTTTGTTTACAGCAGTGTTCACCATGCCTGTGTATTCGGAGTGTGGTGATGGTCCCCTGGACGAACTCTCTCTCTCTCTCTCTCTCTCTCTCTCTCACACACACACACACACACACACACACACACACATACACAGAGTCGTGTAATGATATCTTTTTGGGGACCGCTCATTTCTATGGGGTAAATGCTAATGCTAACTATGACAACCTTAACCCCCTACCCAGCCCTAACCATAACCATAAGTAACCAAACAAAATACAAGAGTTTTTTGCATTTGTAGTTTTTGCATTGTAATCATAGATTTTTATAAAATAGAGTTTTCCCAGTTTCCTGGTCCCCATAAGGTAAAAAAAATGGGTATTCATCACGTTGTGGGGACATTTGGTCCCCACAAGGTAAGGTATACCTGGACACACACACACACACACACAATATGCACATGTAGAGTGGCACTGCTGAGCGATTCCTATAATGATCCCTTTCATATTAGTGGTAGGCTGTGTGCCATTGCCTAGCAGAAAAGGCTAACAGCCTCATCGCTCTTACTGCCCATCGGAGATGTGATTAGGGACCCGACACACTACACAAATCAAGGGGGTATCCTGAGTGAGGCTCTTGTGTGTATGTGTCTTAACTTTATCACAGGCCTCATATGGGATTCCATGTGACCAGCCAAGCTTTCCTCTATAGAGAGCATTAATTTGACTAGCGGAATATGACTAGTGGTTGGATTAGATTTATTTTTACAGCTGCTAAATACTCTTTAGACAGAATTTACATGTGGTAACAGATCAGATCTTGTAAGTAGTTTTAACTAGATGAAACTTGATGAAACCGTTAACGAAATCATCTGTCCTCATTTTTATGTGACTATAGAATGTGTGTGGTTCAGCAAGCCACATGTGTTATTTTCTTTGGTGATGTGAAAATAGTGTATTTTAGACTTCTTTGTTACTGGCAGGAGTTCACACAGTGCGTCATAATCCTGCCCCATCCCACAAGGTTAACCATTAAAAAACTTATTCTGTGAGTCCGCTGTTGAGTAGTGTTGTAGGATTTGCTGACTGGAAAGAGTATTTATAGTAAATTGTGCGAGTCTTTCTGGACTGTCCCTAATCACAATAAGCAGATGTTAGGACTGACCCTATACTTAATAGTGAGTTGGCTATCCTGTGTGTTCATGCATTACCGACATAAAACACTACTCTGAAACTAGATGTTGAACATAATGAACTATTGATTTTTCCCCCTTCAATTTACAATTTGTGGTTACTTTGGTGATTGACAACCAGTGTTGGGCATTTCAGACCAACCAGTTCAGCATAAAGACTCAGACACAGAGAACTCAACTGGTTGGCAGAAACAAAATCTTGGTCTGGATTTGTAGTTTCTGGACCTGAAATGCCCAACAACTATCAGTATTCATCCATCCATCCATCCATCCATTTTCCAAACCGCTTATCCTACTGGGTCGCGGGGGGTCCGGAGCCTATCCCG
>JAODJX010000042.1:15117081-15128199 GCA_026776945.1 Isichthys henryi | reverse complement strand
CGTGCCCATTGCTTCCGGGATAGGCTCCGGACCCCCCACGACCCAGTAGGATAAGCGGTTTGGAAAATAGATGGATGGATAATTAGGTTGTAAAGCTTTTTAAATCATTAATAGACAATTATAAAAAAGTTTTACCATGGTTTTCTTTTCTTTCTTTTTTTAAAAATCAGTTTATACCATTTATAAGTGGCAAAAGGGAGCCTTATTGTGAAATGGTACCAAATCAGCCAATATCCAATATATTTTACTGGGATTTTTAATGTGCAAAGATTCTTTATAGAAACCCCTTTATGGCTGAATTATTCTCATGCTATTAGAAAGCTAATTGGTTTGGCCGCTTAGATAAACTACTTAAAACAATAAGACTTAGTGTTTGCAGAATTTAAATGGATTTGTTGTATAATTTTGTCTTTCCAGGCTTTAAGTTAAAAAGTTTAGCAGTGGGGGGGGGAGGGCTCCAAAATTTTGTTTGCATCTTTTAGGTAATTATTAGGTAAAGTGTCACGTTACTTACAATTCTTCCTCTGTATTAAAGGAAACTATTAACTAGATTAAATAACTAGACTATTAAATAGATTTTGATACATAACCTTTCATGACTACATAATGATGCTTCATGTTAGCCTCTTGAAAAAACAGTTGCAAATAAATAAATTATAATAAATCGATATCTTTGATAGAAATTCTGTTTAAAATCTCCTCTAAAAATGTTTGGTTTAATTCTCTGGCAAGTAATTTTCCTTGGATGTAAATTTGTTTTCAGAACTTGCCCTCTGGAGCGAATGCTGTGGGTAGCCTTCCTCTAACGTACATCTCCAAGGTAACGCCCTGTTCATGCTGTTCTGTTCAAAGATCCCTAATAGATGTTTCCACTAATATGTATTTATAAAGTAATTAAATAAAAAATTAGCTAGTTTACATGTATATGTACGGTTGGTATTGGGTTCAAAATAATAAAGATGTGTACAAATAGCATACCATAGCTGTTACGCAAAAATATATTACTGTTTCTTCAAAAGCTTGACGTGTTTTTTTTCTGCCTCCATGACCGTGTTCCTCTTCCTGGCCTTGTGGCAGGTCAGCGAGGCTACAGCCAAACAGAAACCGAAAACAGAGTTCTGCTTCGGTGAGTGGTGGCATCTGGAAAGGGCTGTTATCGCTTTCTGCTGAGGGTGTGGCCTTCGTGGGTGTACACTGCCTGTGTACGGCATCCCTCGCTGGAACATGTCATGCCTGCTTGCAGACTATAAACCAAAACGCACTGGGCTTTTGCTTGCATTTCCGTAGCTTCTCTTTTATGCTGATGACCCTTGCCACAGATATCTGCCCTTATGATAAAACCCAGCAATTTTTGCTCATGGATTTAGATGGTCTGCTTTTATGTGTTGTTTTCCATGCACTACAGCCAGCAGATTTCCCAGAAAAATAAACGTTCCTGTAGGGCTCTTTCTCATTTATTACAATCGGCATGCTGTTATCAATTTATTTACCTGACAGTTGTAAATAATGCACAACCATAACTGCAAATTATATAGCTAGAGCTGAAGCCTTTCTTCACTTTGTTGGTTTCTGTGTATGTGAGAATGCGTACTTGTGACTAATGTCCCCCTTCCCCCACAGTCATCAATGCCTTATCCCGTCGATACTTCCTACAAGCCAATGACCTTGCTGATCTGAAGGAGTGGGTGATTGCTTTAAATAAGGCCACTAAGATCACGGTGAGTCTCTTCTTTAATATTTGTTTTTTTCTGTTGATTTTACTTGTTGATATTTTTAAGCGCTGTGTACTCAGCTAGCTATTGTCAACGTAAACTAAGCAAGTGTTTCTGGAATGTAAGCAACTGATAAGCCATAGCCCAAAACACCAACACTGAGCAGGTGTAACCTAATTCACATCATATAAGCAGAACATTGTAGATGCTGGACATACATCAAGGGCACAATGTTCTTTGTGTGGTCAGTTTGTCTCGTTCTCGGCCCATACTGCCTACTGTCAACCTTTGTCCCAAAGTTGCAGAGCGAGGTTTCATCTTAACAAGGCAAAGGCACGTAGAGAATTATTTCTGATACTAGCAGAGAGATGTGCGGACAGCCACTCAGAAATGCAGCTTAGGAAGATCTAGCAACTTTCTCGCTTAGTTCTGTTTTTTTTTTTTAGCTTTTTACAGTTTCAGCATTATTATAGAAAGACAATTATTACTTTCTAGTGACTGTTGACAGCACTTTAAAAATACATCTTATTTGCTACTTCTTTTATCACAATTTATGTGCTTGTCAATCAAATTGTAGTCTGCCTTGTTTGAGAAATTGTAGTGATATATTTGTATGAGCTTTGTTTGAGGTGGCATGTGTGAAGAAAATGACATCTGACTGGTGTATTAGGGGTAGCATGTGATGATGGACATCCTGGAAATGGAAGGTGCAGAGCAGAGCCTGCTGAAACACTTGTGCATCTGTCTACTGATGGTTTATTTCCATGGTCTCCAGCGTAGAATAGATTTCAGAAATAGAACAACGTTAAGGCCCCACCATTGCTAATATGCTGTAAGCCTGAGTGCTTTTCCCTTAGACGTGATATGAAGCAGGATAAATTCATGCTCTTTTTTTCTCTTTTAATTTAGTTACTTCCTGAGCAACTGATGATGAAAGCAAATGCATGTTTTCAGAAGCAAGTATCTGCAAGTATCTGAAAAGCACCAGATCTTGCACGCCATGCACCCAGCGTGTTATATATGTTACAAGACATGCATGAGGAAGTGCTTGCTGTACTGATAGTTCCCATGTCGCCATGGCACGTTGTGACAGTGCACGTGGATCAGCCTTTTCACGGTGTGGCGTCTGAGGTTGTCATTCCAGGGCGTAACTACGGTTGGGATGCTGCCTCCCTGATATATTGCCATTCTTTGAATGCAGGCTGACTGGCGGACTGTCCAACTTTCGTTCTTCGTGCCCCACCCACTTCCTCATGCTGAAATGTACGCCAATTTTAACTAGGGAGAGAAATGAGGAAGGCGCGCCCTGGCAGTGCACATCGTGTGCACCGCGCGTTGCTGTCACACCCCCCCCCCCCCGTGCCTTAGCTGTTTCATGGAATGCCATGAGCCCCTAGTATGGGCGTTTGGAGAAGCGTTCTCCATGCTCACTGAGTCTGTCTCGCTCTGTCGGCTGAAGCGACCCTCCGATGGCTTCAGCAGAACGACAGTTTCACTACAGGAAGCCAGGCTGAGGTTGCCAATGTGGTATCAAAAGGGAGGATGTCATGGCAACCAAGATTTAGCAATGGGCTCCACTTCTGAATTTTAATATTATTGTTTTTTTCAATTTAGCTGCCTTCCTGTGCATTACTTATAACTTCTGTGTAATTCAAGGAGGGTAGAGAGAGGCTACTTGACCAAAGACGAATGATTTGCACAAACCTTGGAACACCTGGTGCAGCACCATGCCAGGAATTCAGTCACCAAGTACATATATGTTCCCTTGGAAACCTTAGCATTTTATGTAGCCCATAACCTATCCTAGCTTAATAAATATACTTTATTCAGTAGTGTTGTTGCAGATAATCACTTTTCTTCTATGTAGTGTTTTTCCTAGAAGTGTTGATAACTTTATACTAACAGTTAATAACTGATGGTGCCTGTAGCTCTGCTGATTTATGGCAACTAATTTCACCTCTTGGAATATATATTTATACACACACACACACACACACACATTATATATACAGATGCTCCTCTACTTACTTAGTATTGGGACACCTGGCCATTGTATCTACAGAAACGTTTATGACGTCCAATTCTAAAAAAATAGGCATCAATATGGAGCTGGTCCCCCCTTCGCAGCTATAACAGCTGCCACTCTTCTGGGAAGGTTTTCCATAAGCTGTTTGTAGGAATTTTTGCCCATTCATACAGAAGAGTATTTGTGAGGTCAGGCACTGACGTTGGACACGAAGGCCTGACTCAATCTCTGTTCTATTTCATCCCAAAGGTGTTTGATGGGCTTCAGGTCAGGGCTTCTGTGGAAGCCAATCAACTTCTTGCACACCAAACTCACTCAACCATATCTTCGATGACCTTGCTTTGTGGACTGGGGCACAGTCATATTGGAACAGAAAAGGGCCTTCCCCAAAGTGTTATCACAAATTTGGAAGCATAGAATTATCCAAAATGTTCTTTGTCTGCTAAAGACCTAGCCCAACCTCTGAAAAACAACCTCACCGGAAAAGAACCCCACACCAGTATCCCTCCTCCACCAAATGTTACAGTTGGCTCAATGCAGTCAGACAGGTAGCGTTTTCCTGGCAACCGCCAAACCCAGACTCGTCTATCATACTGCCAGGCAGAGAAGCATGATTTGTCACTCCACAGAACACGTTTCCACTGCTCCAGAATCCAGTGGCAGCGTGCTTTAGTGATGTGAAGCTTGCATGCAGCTATTTCGCCAGGGAAGCCCAATCCATAAAGCTCTCTGTGCACAGTTTGTGTGCCACAGTGTGTTAATCCCAGAGGAAGTTTGGAACTCCGCAGTTATTGAGTCAACAGAGTGTTGGCGACCCCGCTCTGTTACTAAACACTTCCACTTTGCAATAATACCGCTTAAAGTTGACTGTGGAATATCTAGCAGGGAAAAATAATTCTGTGTGCATGGAGTTGGCAGGTTCAGCCTGTGTGTTTGTAGATTTGCAGCGGATTCTCTGGTTTCCTTCCACTATCCAAGAACCTGCAGATGAACTGGAATGCCTAAACTGACTGAATGGGTGACTGAGTGTGCCACCTGTTGGTTGGTTGGTTGGTTCCTTCCTCGTACTGCTTATATATAAGCGATTACTCGATGCATTACTTGATTATTGATACAATTGACAATGACAGCCTTAGTGTCATCCTATGACAGCACCACGCTTGAATTCACCGATCTCTTCTGAATTACCCATTCTTTCACAAATGTTTGTACACTTGATTGCATGGTTAGGTGCTTGATTTTAATCACCCGTGGCAATGGATCTGAATGCAACACCTGAATTCAATGATTGAGAGGTGTGTCCCAATTCTTTAGTCTGTATAGTGCAGTTGAGAATGATGTCTGTATGATTTAAACGGTTTATGCCTGGGCGTAACCTTAGTCTGCCAGCTGAGTTGACTTGGGGATCCAGATTTTATGGTTTGCTTGTTTGCACACTAAACAGGTATGTGGACTTACAGGCCAGCCTATAGCATTATTGTTCTTAAGGGAGGGTTGTGGGAATTGAGTGAGCTGCACGTTTGGAACACACCTGTCAGCCTTTCGCGACTCTGACAGCACTGCTTTATACTCCAGGAAGGTGTTGAGCTATAATAAAGGGTTGTTTCATCAGTTGTTCAGAAACGGTCTGTTTTCCTTTCCTCTCAAACAGTCTGCTTGTCTAGCTGGATGGTCTGGTAGACTTACCCAGGAAGTATATTTTAAACTACCGTTTGACGTCTGTGTCACTGAGGTCATTATAAAAGAACCTATATCCCTTTATCCCATTTATGGTAAGCTAGTAGATGCGAGTTGCCTTCTGAGTGGGGTATTCTGTATAGTGACGTATGGCCGGACCAGATGATCTGTCCTCTCTGAACCTTGCCCATAATAGAGGCTTATTGCTCAGCTGAACACCAACATTTAGCCAAGGCATCCTGCCATCGCTGACCCTAACTTCGAGGACATCGGTGTTGTGTACACGCACTGTGCACACTGTCTCCCTTGCTGTGTGCTTGCTTCACACCTTATTCCACTGACACTCGCTGCTCCTCAGCCTTGATAACTCTGTCTGAAACTCTGAGTGATAGATGTATGCAAAGTTAGGGGATTTAGGGCAGGATTTGAATGGGCTTTATGAAGAAAAAGTAGCATTTTAAAATGGGAGCTTAATAATATTGTACTGTATTGTGCATCTGTTAAAATATGTATATGATAAGTTGACAAGGATTACAATTTCATAAGTGCAGAAAACATTCAATATGTATATGCTGTATCTTTTTTTGTATTTATATGTTATCTGTATCAGTTTTGTATAGTTGTGTATATATTATGATGCGCTTAAATTTGTTGTATATCTGAAACCTATTTTGTTATATTAATTATAAATTATACAGGCTACTTTTGCTGGGTTAGGTTTGTGATTATTTGTGTAGCCTGAACAGTAGTGAAGTAGCTATGAAATCAGGCCCACGTTCTGATTCGTCCTTCTGTGACATCCGACTTGCTGCTGCATCTTCTAACTGTAACTCAGACATAAGAGCATTTGCTCATTTTAGTGATACCCAGGCTGCCAGGTTTGGGAACAAAGGTCAAACAGAATAACGGAATAGCACAATATCATTACTGTCTTTGTAAATATACCAAAAAACTCCACCAATGCTAATAAAAACAATTATATAGAGTGAATTAAAATTGTGCAGTAGTGCAATCTTATAATCGATTTTTGTATCATTAAGCTTAACAGTGTAAGATTAAAAATTAGCAACAGAGTGCAAGTATTCAGAGCATGTCAGCAGAATGTGCTCACCTTGCTACACGGGATGATTTTATTAAACAGGTCCTGCTTGGATTGGATAAATGTGCAACAAGTTACTGTTTATCAGGACATATTTTCTAACTTGAATGTTTTACTGAATTTAAGTGCTATTTTGACTAACAGTGGTAGCAGCCTAGCAACCGGAATCCAAAATAGATACAGTGTCTAAATATTCCAAAAGGTGAAGCGAAGCAGCAGATTGGCTGAATGATAAAACATAAGATGTGTTGTGTCATATAGTTTTGGGTTTTGTTTCCTCAGCTGGATCTAACTTTTTTTGCATAACATATGGGCACATCAGTGTTTATTGGTTATTTCATATTAAATAACCAGCACCATTTTTTTTTTTTTTTGTAAATTGAGAACTTTCAGTTTGAGCGCTTTCCCATCTGTGGTGCGACAGGAAGTGCTGATGTATGTGCTTTCAGGCACTTCCTCTATACCCACTGCGTGCTGAAGGTGGAGGTAAAGTGGAAACTCTCTGCTGGGCTTTATAGCCCCCTCCCTCCCCAGGGGAACATTAATCCCAGTGGTATTCTACAGTTTTGCCTTACATGTTTACATGTTAGTTCTTCCACATGTAGGCATAGCACAGGCCAATTGTGTAGTTCTTATGCTGGTTGCATTTTGCATTTTACATTTTCCCCCATTAATTTAGCTGAAATTAGTATCTGTAGCAACTTGCCTCACTACTGAGGGAAAAAAAAAAATCAACTTCCTCATTGCAAAAACCACATTGTCTTTTTCTGAAGTAACATCTACATATTTGTTGATGTATATGTTGTACTATAAAGGGTTATGATGAAATGCAGCACTAATCTGTGGAATCAGGATTTCTTAGTCTGAATGTGAGTATATTACAAAGGAGAGTCAGGAACCGGGTTTAACGCGAGATGAAGCAGCCTGACCATTTCATAGGAGCTGACATTCTGTAGGTGTTGTGGTTTGGTGCCATTTGACACTTTGAAGTCTATAACCAAAGTATCTGTTGCCAGTCGCTGCGACGTCAATGTCTTTGTTTAATGAGCCATTTCGAGCTTTGCACACAAATTAAAAAGAATGTTATAGGTTATAGCCGATCACCACTTATCTTCTTCAGGTCCCAAAAGTAAGCAACGCCCAGCCAAAGTCTGAGGTTCCCAAGTCAACGGCGGAGCACCAGCCGAAGAGGCAACAGGCGTACAAGACTGAGATTATCGGTGGAGTAGTGGTGCACACTCCTATCAACCAGGTGCTACGACTTACAGTAACTGTGCTCACTTACTTTCCCATAAGATTTGCTTGCTTGGTAATCAGTCCTCACAAGCATAATCCTGAGAAGTTCTTTTCAAGCTCAAATTTCAGCTTTCATTCTAGTGACGAAACTGCCCAGGCTGCACAGCGGTATAATATGTTGTCCAACATGAGCGATAGGATGCCAGACTTTTCATGGAGTCACCGGGTTTTAGTTAACTGAAGCACTAAGAGGAGAAAAAAAAAACGATGAAGTTGTAGAGTGCAAGGCTGGTCCAGGCAGCAGTGACACAGCTCTCTCCACACCTGCCTGCTTCTGCTCTGTGCTGGTACCACTTCCTGCCTCTAGCACTGTTGTCCCCTACAGCACTTCTCCTTCAAGGCCTCAGTACGTTCTTGCTTTTACCTTTGTGCAAATCCACAGCATCCCCTCTCGTTGCACATTTGGGTAAATCTTGTTGTTCTTGGTTGTTCCATCCTACAACCGTTCGGTTCAGGCTGCAAATTTGCAGAATGTACATTTTCTGTGTGTTCACTACCATGTATGGTTTTTTTTCCTACCAAGTTACTATGTATGTGGTTAACCCTGGGAGGAGCATGTAATACCTTATGCGCACAGTCATCCCCCACCCATCTCCCCAAAGCATGCTATACTAATGCTTGTCTGCCTTCCCATCAGATTTTACTGTACTCTGTAACCACTCAAGACCTTCATCTCAGCCTCAAATGAAAGTTTCAAAGACCTTCGAAAAGTTTTAAAATGTGGCTATTAAGTCACGAGTGCAGTTGGTTACAGTACTCAGATAATTCAAGTATTCCGTTCAAACCTCAGATGAGTGCAGTGGGTTACAGTAGCCAGATAATTCACATATTCAGACCAAACTTGGGATGAGTGCAGTACGTTTTAGTACCCAGATAATTCAAGTATTCAAACCAAACTTCAGATGAGCGCAGTGAGTTACAATATCCTGATAAAGTATTCAGACCAAACCTCAAATGAGTGCAGTGCGTTACAATATCCTGATAAAGTATTCAGACCAAACCTCAAATGAGTGCAGTGAGTTACAATATCCTGATAAAGTATTCAGACCAAACCTCAAATGAGTGCAGTGCGTTACAGTACCCAACTACTTCATTTATTTGGGTATGTGTCAGCAGTCCAGAATCTGTGCCTGAGTCTGGAAGGTTGTATGATGAAACCGTGTAGCTACTCAAGGGATACTGGCTGACCCTGCTCTCTGTCACCCAGATCCTCATTTGTATGTTGCCTTGAATAGAAGTATTTGCTAAATAAATTAATGTAAATACAGTAATACAGTAATCACCTAGTTCACGTATTTAGCCTGAAAATGAGTGCGGTAGCTTACAGCCACAGGATTTCATGTAAGTGAATGACTGTATGTTTTGTGTACATCTTTGTTCTTGGGTACGTGTCTGTATTTGGGGCGTGAGTTTAATGTTTGTATGTGACCGAGCTGCTGTGTCTGTAGAATGAAGGAGAGGACAATGACCCTGGTGACACCGGTCTTCGTCCCCATGCCCGGGGACTGCCAAACTCGGTGGCTGTCGCCAAGCCAGGGGTTGTGCGATGGGGCTTTTGCGTCAAACAGGGGAATGTGGTGAGTGCGACAGCTGCCCTACCAACCACGTGCTAACCCAAGAGAAAGTCTTTTTTACATGTTAGAAGATGCTATTTTTCAGGTACTATAATGTGATGCTTCATTATTCTTTCAGAGGAAGAGCTGGAAGCGAAGGTTCTTCACTCTGGATAATAGTTCTGTCAGTTATTACAAGTGTGACACGGTGAGATTCCTGCATAGGTCACTACTAACTAACAACACAGTTGCTCCTAAGAGTCAGCATGGCACATGGTGTCCCAGCAGAAGCGCTTTCATGTCACATGTGTCTCTTGAAGGATTTCGTGGCCTCACATAGACATAAAAAATACTATGGACGTGTATAACGGTAAACTTTGGACATTGGCATTTTCTGCCTTTATTGAAACGGCAATCTGTGTAGTTCTGCAGGAAGGATGTGACAGTACACGTTGCTGCATTTGAATTGTGGTTTTGATTTAGTTTTGACACACTTGTTGCAACGTCGTTCCTAACGATCTTGAGAAACCATAACTGCAAGATTGAGCGATTATCTCTTCAAGCTGCGATAGTGCTGAACTTCTCATTGCAGTTAGTACTTCATGATGCATTTCACACAATTAAATTGCATTGTTCAAACCCCAGGGTTAAAGTTAAAGGCGGATGCACTGATGAAAATCCGGCCAGTGAAACCTTTTACGTCTTTCCACCTCTGCAACTGGCTTTATGAAAAGACCACCATCACCCACTCTACTGTGAAAGTCCCTCGTCACAAATCTCAGTGCTGGGGCGGTTAATGAGCCTTCCTTTCTCTCCTTGTAGTTACACTTTCTTCTTGTCTATTGCAGTAGTGCAAAAAGATATATCCAGCTATTTTGTGCATATTTGGATTTTTTTGTATTATGTATTTGTAAAGTTTTTTTTTTGTATACATATTTATAAATTACAATTTAAGCCAGCACGCAACTGGATATCGCTTAGATGAAGTAGGAAGAAATTTTCATCAAATTATTAAAATGAAATATGAGTGTCAATATATTTGTGTCTGCCAGGACAAAGAGCCTCTTAGAGCCATTTATTTGAAGGACATCAGCAAAGTCCATGAATGTATGGTCAAATCAGGGTAAGAACATGTCTCATACACCTTGTAGTCTCTGCACTTCATTGTATTGTAAGCAAGTTGGATGCGTGTGGGTAATTCTTTTATTACCACTTTTTACTATAACATTTCTTAGGGAGCTGCTGTTGCGAGATAACCTGTTTGAAATCATCACCAGTGCTAGAATCTTCTACATACAGGTAAGTCTGTACATGTTTGTCTTTATTCGGTAAATCATTAACATGAATGTTGTACTTTACTTTTATTCTCACTTCTTGAGATGTCGTTGTGGTGCAAATGCCACAAATCTTTTCATTCTTTAATCTCTGCTGCCCTCTTTTTCATATGTTGAAAATTGCACTTTAGATGTAGAAAAAAAATGACTGCTGGCAAGCGGCCTGATCATTAAAGGGGAATGAATTCAGTGTGAATCATGCGATTTCTGTTCTGATCTTTATAATGTGATATATATATGTGTTACTTTTATTCTTTTACTGGGTAAAACTGGGGGCGGCATGGTGGTGCAGTGGTTAGCACTGTTGCCTCACACCTCTGGGACCCGGGTTCGAATCTCTGCCTGGTCACACGTGTGTGGAGTTTGCATGTTCTCCCCATGTCGTCGTGGGGTTTCCTCCGGGTACTCCGGTTTCCCCCCA
>JAODJX010000042.1:15099601-15116981 GCA_026776945.1 Isichthys henryi | reverse complement strand
GGCCCCTCATCCTGGGTTGTTCCCTGCCTCGTGCCCATTGCTTCCGGGATAGGCTCCGGACCCCCCGCGACCCAGTACGGACAAGCGGTTTGGAAAATGGATGGATGGATGGATGGATGGATGGGTAAAACTGGTCTGACAAGATTGCATGCTAGCTAGATACAGTAAACATTGTTCCCATGCTGTAAAAATACCGTAGTTCACAGTGGAAAGAAAATCTTGACAGAATGTGACATCTGCAGATTGATGTGTTTTGGTCATTGATCAACACAGGCAAATATGAAGGGTCAATTTGTGAATAGATGGGCCCCTCCCTCTCCTCTGTCAATAAGTAAGGCCGGGCATCACAAGCGGAGGCCGTGTCTTCCTTGAGCAGCTGCACCTGTGTTTATGCTCACGGTCTGCAGGGTGCTCATACTCCTGAGGTCCTGTTTACATCGCTGAGCTTCCTTCCATCTGTGTTTACGACAGGACTGAATTTATTTTTTTCGAAATGCTTTATCACCCATGTGTGATGTTACTGATGTTTTTCTTTTTTTCTACGATAACCTGCGTGTTTTTCTTTCTCGATCTCGAAATAACGGAAAAAAATGACATGCTGAGTGTTCCCTGGGGAGTGTGGTTAATTAAAGGTTCTTATATAGTGTGTGAGACTGGCTTTGTGATCATTAACCAAGCCTTAAGAAGAACTTTAATCATCTCTGTGCTGACAGCATTAATGAACTGAATGCAGTGGTTTTAGTTTTACACGGTGAAACACATTGAAACAACATATTAAAAAAAAAAATGTCCAGTTTTTATTAATGCTATCAGGCTATAGAAGCTTGTAGAGAATCTCATTGTGTTAACCCTTTATCGCCACCTAGTCATCAGTAGCCGCCACTGCAGCTTGACAAACCCCCCCCCGATACTTCTGCAGCTGTGGGTGGTGATGAGGCTCAAGTCACCGCTTGAGTTTAAAATCAGTTTTTGAATCCCTTTAGTGACACTTGTTTAGTCAGATATAAATTTATAGATTCTTTCATCTGACGCGCCAGCATAACATTACATAACATAAACGATTTGTGCAGCTGGGTCTATTTGCTGGATTGATTAGATTGCTTATGTGTACCACAGCAGTCCCAGCTGCTGTACCGTTACCTGCTACTCCATTTTGACCCATTTATATGCTTCGTGCTGAGAAGCGGCTGCCGCCTGGATTTGGCACATGAACAGTAAATACGTCTGTGTGTGTTTCAGACGGATACTCCAGAGGATATGCATGGCTGGATCAAGGCGATTTCTAGCAAAATCCAGGAGCTGCAAGGCCCCGTTAAGGTAAAGCATGACTCCAGTGACACTTTGCCAGTTTATTATCTATTAAACAATACTGTGCAAGTCCAATATTGAGAGAATCCTAGTTTTATTCGGATTTATTAACTCGATCAGTAGAATTGCGGAGTCTGTAGGAGTGTAAGAGATATCTATTTTACAGATTACACTCAAATTTTAACTCATTCCTTTAAATATCCTCTATAAATCTGTTAAATATAGTATCTAACAATGAAGGAGTGTACAGATGCTTTAGATAATGTGGTTCTGGTGTAATTTGCTCATTAATTCGTGCATGTATAGCAGTTATATTTTATTGCGCTTCATCTGGTTACCTTCCTCCCTTTAGGAATCTGTGTTTGGTCGGTCCACCTCTTTGTATCGTGGCAACAAGCCCCCGAGTTCTGGGGCTCGAAGGAGACAAGCGGGTGGTGAGGAGAGGAAGGCCCCTCTCACCAAATCGTGCTCAGTGGCCCCATCCTGGCAGCCGTGGACCCCTGTGAACACCACCAGTTCCGAGCTGCTAGTGGTAGAGGAAGGGGAAACGGGTTTCAGCTCCTTGCCCCCCCTGCCAGCAGAGCCCGGGAAGGATCTGGACCCAGCAGGCTCCCGACGTCGCCACCGATCTCAGCCGCAGGCTAACACTGACAAAGTTTTCCCCTTTAACATTGACGATGACGGCATACGCACCACCGATGTATAGACTGTGGCAAAGGCAGGACAAAATGAAACCTGCATCTTGGGGTCTTGCTGCATTTTCACCACGGCTTTGTCTTGTTTTCCAGTTGTGCCTGTACTGGACACGCTGCTATGTCAGTGAAGGCTGGTAGTGATGACATAGAAAAATAGGCAAAATGGTACATTGCAGACTTACTACTTATACCCTTAACAAGGAGGCTGGAAAGGTACTTGAAGGAAGGATATTGAGGAGGAGGTATAAACTTGTGAATATTCCTAAATTGTATTTGTTTATTCTCATTAAATTCTATGGAACAGTATCTCCTATTTTTACTCCAATCTTCTGTGAAGAAAGTACTTAAACTTTTTTGTACTTTTTGTTTTTTTAAGTTTTCTTTTACTTTTAATGTTTTTTTTTTAGTTGATATTCGCATATATTGTTTTATTCTTGCTATATCAAGTTTCTGGTGATCGCATCACCTTTGCACTTGCGTTGGCAGTGGGTTCAGTAGAGAGTAGAGGACATCCGGCTTGCCTGAAGTGTATTTTTCAACACATTTAGATTTTTACACAAGTATTGTCAGATGTCCTTGAATGGAAAATTGTCTGTCAAGCTTTTCTGATTTTGTTACTGAACTCATTTGCTTAAAATAGCAGAATAGGAAGTTGGAAAGTGTTGAATTCTGGCTACATTGTTTTATTCGCCTTTTCTTACTCTAGCTTTCAATGTTTTCAGTGTTGCTATATTTAGACATAAGGGGAGCCCATGGATTAAGAAATTATTTAACGAACAATTTGCCAACAGAAACTAATATTGAAGGAATATCGGGCATCTTTAAGCATTTTATTTTTTATTACTAAGGAAATGCTTATTCATTTGTTTCGTTTACTTCCCCATGTTTTTATTTTTATTACCATCAGCATGTTAAGACTGTCATCACAATGGTTCAAAAATAAATGAAGGTTTTATTTTTACTGGATGTGTGGACAAGAAAATACAAAAGAGTTTTGCACTAACATACCATACTTGTGAAGCAATTTCACAGAAAAATTACAGAATATACCTTTGCACAATGAATATAATGCATGATCACATAAAGCAGTTTTTTAAATACAAATGAATCTTTTGATAGTGTAAGTTAAAAAGGTCCAAAATTATTGGTCTACATTTGGAAAAGGTATTGAATTAAATAACTAAATGGGAGCATGCATGTCCTCCCTGTGTCATCATGGGGCTTCCACTAGGTTCTCTGCTCTCCCCCACATTCCAAAAACATGCCAAGGTGAACTGGAGTTGCCAGATTCTCCATAGGTGTGAATAGTGTGTGTGCCCTGCAATGGGCTGGCAGTGGTTGGTCCTGGTTATTCCCTGCCTTGTGTCCATAGTTTCTGGGATAGGCTCTGGAACCTGACTAGGACGAGTGGCTATAGAAAATGGATGGATGGTAAAGTGTGAAATATGCTGGTTGGATTCAGAGTAGTTATGATGTAGTCACACTGACACACTGATACAAAGTGCTTTGGGTGATGCTTAGGCAATACTTTCCAAACCTTACTGTAATATTGATAATTAATAGCTTTAATATCCATTGTGAAAATGTCACAGATAGTGTACTTTAATACAAGTACACTAACTTAGTAAATGTACTATTTGCATCACGATACGTGTACATTTTGCCCCTTATAAAGTGCTGGGCATTTGAAACCTGCACCTCCAACCCACCCTGCAGCTGCTACTACCATTACTAGCTACAACGTAATAAATAATAATACTATTAATAATATAACATTTTAAAAGACATAATCAAAGTTCTATAACGAGGGCGAAGGGAAAAGGACAATAAAACAAACTGCAAGATAAAAACCACAGAACCAAATGGTAACGTAATTGTGAATGAATAGTGTGCAGCAGCGACACAGTTCGGGAGCTTCCGGTACGTGACGACGTACATTTGACGTCATATCCGGTTCACGGTAAAACACGGAAGACGTTGGAGCAAAATCCGTTTCGGATAATGTTTTGGCTTGGTTTACAGTTCTCTTAGGCAAATTTGTCACTCACGTCGCTAAATTTTAATATTTGGCTGCTGCACTTTCCGATCGTTATAGGTGCCTGATTTTTCGTTTATTTTGGTAGCTAAAGAAAATATATGTACATAAAGGACCCGCATTAGTATTTCTTAGCTGCTTGTACACCATGAATAGTCATTGGATGTTACTAGCATTACTGGTTTAGTCATTCATTTGAAGGAAGTATGTTTCGGGTTTCGGTGAGCTACGTTTTGCTGTGTGGACAGGTGCTCTTACTTCTGACCGTATTGCTATTGCAATGTTTGGAAGGTATACGGTCTCAAAATGCGTCCATCACGTCTGAAAATCGGTCGGTGACGAGTGTTTTCGATGAGCCGCTTAACGAGACGTTTTCCGTATCAGTAGTTCAAGGGAACGACTCCCTGGTGTATAATCCTCGATCGCCAGTTGTTCTTTGTAGCTACTTGTAAGTTTTTTTTTCTCCCCCCCATTAATACAATTTCCTGTAACCACATTTAATTATCACTGAACTAATTTGATACGATCACTACCACACAATTAGATAGAATCGACGAGTATGAATGTATTCTTGATTTTCAGATTGTTTATGTTTATGTAAAAATGCGTGGTGTCGACTGTTTGTGAACAGACCAGATGAATTCGTAAACTGTCAGGAGCCTGTGGACCACCAGGGCAACTCGACGGCATTCCAGGGAACGGGGTACGGTTGTGTGAAGGCAAGTGATTTTTACCCAAAACCTTACTGGTATTTGAATGCGTTTAACCACAGCACTCGTTATATATAATACTATGAAGTCAACACCAGTAGTATGGTTCAGAAATAATTACAACGCGTTTTATGGCTATTTTCTTCCATATTTTATTTCAAATTTATTTAGCTTTTTTTACATACAGATGTGCACAGTGATATGAGGTGATGTTCCCTTCACGTCCTTGGTGCCACATACAGTCAGAAAGGGGGTACATGTCCATCAATATATGGAGTAACACGGCACAATTCACGAAACAGGGGGTTCAACTTAAGACTACAGACTGCACATAGTGTGGCAACACAAAATACATTTTAAAAATTACATTTTGAGCCCAAAGTGTAGAAATGGATGCCTACCAGATTTGTGATTAAATAAGTGCATAGTAAGCCATAAATATAGTTGCACATCTGTGACGGAATGCATTAAGACAATAGTAGGGTACAGGCGGGTGGAAAGGGGGCCAGCAAGGATTGAGGGTCCTGACAGCTTCAGGGAAGAAGCTGTTACAAAGACTTGGTTACCTGGGTTGGTTCCTGTGGTAGCTTCTGATATGAAAGGAGGGCACAGAGTCCATGGTAAGGGGGGGAGGTGTTCCGGGTACAGGGTTTGAGGACGATGTACCAGACAGTGATACAGCTGGCCTGGGCCCTCTCCCAGGTGCCCTTGTAGAATGCGGTGAGGATGAAGCAGGGAGACTGCTGCACTCCCTTGGCTGATGTGGTGGTGTCAAGGGCCCAGATGAGGCCATTTTCCAGGTGTACATCAGGCAATTTGTTGTTCATAACCCTCTCTGCCGTAGAACCCTCAAGGTGCAGTGGATTGTGGACAGTATGGGTCTTCCTGAAGCACATAAGTGGGTCAACAGTCCTTTCTTTTGTTTTCTCCACACTAAGGGACAGATGGCAGACTGGTATAGGAACCAGCTGCTCCACCTTCACTCTGCACTGACTCATCAGCGTTGCGGATGAGACCCACCACTGTTGTGTTGTCAGCCAAATTGACAGCACTGTTTGAGCTGTACCTCTTGTGGTAGAGTCGTGAGTCAGCGGGGTGAACAGAAGTAGGCTGAGCACAAAGCACTGGGGGGCGCCAGTGCTCAGTGTTGTGCTGCTGGAAATGGTCCTACCCATGCAGACTGTCTGGCGTCTTTCTGTCAGGAAGTTCGGGATCCATTTGCAAAGGAAGGTGTTGGAAGTCCGGCAGAGTCAGCTTCTGAGGGATGGTGGTGTTGAATGTTGAACTGAAATCAATGAACAGCAGTCTGAGAGGTGTCCTCTATCTGTGGGGGAGGGGGTCAGGTGAAGTACTCGGGATTCGGGGCAGTGTGCGATTCAGCGGGTTAGAACTCTCTGGTAGAGTGATTTAATCATCGGACCCTTGAACAAAATTCTGAAGCACATTTGCTTCAGGGACTGTCTGACTCTGCTGTCTGGTCCTCACTTTCATGGTGCTTTGGACAGAAATGTCTGCTAATATAATGTAATGGCATACTAAGTGGACCGCTTTGGATGATAGGCAGTAGAAATATGTTTGATTTACAACCAAATTTGCAGTGATGTGATGGTGTATTTCATCTGCATTGACATGCTTTTAAAAGCGTATTTGTTGTAAAAGGGTTGCATATTTTTGTCCTGCATCTTACAGGCGAAATCTAAGTATTAGATCTTCATTATGACTGTCAACACTAAAAACATGCCCCTTTCTGACACATTTCACCCCCCCCCCCAACCTCATCAGTGCATAAGGGCCCACTGTGCACCACAATAATTGTATTTATTGTGATGTTTGTCTTCATTGCAGTTTGGTGGCCAGGCGTATAAAGATGTGAACCACACTCGAGTGATTTGCTACGCTCTGGATGGCATTGAGTGCGCTGGATCTCGAGAGTTTTTGAGAGGAAGCGAGCCTTGCATTAAGTAAGTCAAATCTATAACTCTTTTTATACAAATAACATGGTTGTTTCATGCTAAAATGCAATCTAGTTAAATAGTAGCTACTGTGACTGAGGATTCTTGGGGGGGATCCCTGCAGTCATGTTGTCTTCAGTGTGTCATTAGTAATCATTTTTTATCCCATTCATTTACATGGGATAAATTAAAATCTTGACCTACAGAGTTTGACAGGGCCTAGCCAATTTGAGCCAAATAATTTCTGTAAAATACTTTTTTGCCACCAGGGGGCAATATTTCTAAATTAACTATGGTTTTGCTCCTGGTGCCTGTGGACTTTCCCAGGATTCATTTTAAGTGTCATTCAGTGGGGCTCATTAAAAAGCACAGAGACTGAGCTTTCTGGTGTGGGCTACTGTTAGAATAATTGCAGCTGGAGTTAAAAAATAATGGAACATTAAAACTGAAACTAACTGGCTGTGAATTGTGAATCTTACCAATGTAATTCAGTTATTAAAGAAACGGAGGTTTTCTGGGCTAGTGGGGGGTGCAAAAGTTTAGTAAAATGTAGACAGCTTTTGCTATATATAGCAGTAATATAGGTTTCAGCTTACAGCTGCTGTAATGTCAGAGAAATGCTCAGTAAGCAACGATGTAAGCACACAATCAACATCTATTGAGAGTTGCATTATTTTACAGTGTTTGGAAATTGGTGTATGATTGCTGTCAGTGTCTTTAATAGGGCCGGTGGCGTAAGTCCTTTTTATTTTGGAAGGTTTATTAAGTGGTAGATCAGAGCTGCTTATTCCTGCTCCTGCGTATCTACCACCCTGCAGAGCTAAGTACAGCCCTAATTAAGCACACATGTAACTGGCTCTACTAGTGAGATGCTACGGAAGGGCCTGATTATCTGTATCAGGTGTTAATTAGGGCTGCAGCTAAACTCTGCAGGGAGGCGGATCTCCAGGAGCAGAATTGGGCTCCACTGTGGTAGATTATAGGTGCCATCATTTTGTGAACCATTTGTGGGTTATTGCTGCTGTTCTTTACATGTATATTTTTTGTCTTGAATTTTAAATGTGTTTGTGGTGTTGATTGCTCATTATAGAAGTGTTAAATGAAAGTGATTTGTAAATATATATTTGGGTTGTAGAAATTCAATGCAACATTCATTAAGTTTCAACACAGCATCTTATTCATAGTCAAGATTCACAACAGATTTTATGTTGGAAGCAGTAAAAGGAATATTTTCATTATTTCAAGCCTGTCACTCTAATGTTCTGTTTCCATCCCTTGCTATGTAGGACACAGTCTGTAGTCGGCTGTTTTAATATGGCTCCCAGTGAGCATTCTGCTCATCTTCTCCTCGGGGTGGGGGGTTCCTAGGAACGCTATTATCTACAGACAGTCTGAGGTGTACATTGAAGGCTAAATTTTCTACCTGCTTTCCATACACATTCAGTGCAAGTTGGAAAAGATATTTTAGGTGGTAACTTTCTGGGAAAAGTGGCCAGTGCTGTCTATGAGGTTTATGTTAGCAAAGCACCACTGGTGTATCTGTTAACTATTGCATCTCAGTTGACCTGCCCTGTGCTGCCAGCTGTGATGTCAGTGTGTTTCCTCTCACTGCATTGATCTTGTCCTTCTTGAGTTGCTTTCATTTCTCATGGGGTTCATCTTCTGCTGTTTCAGGTACACGGGACACTACTTCATCACCACGCTGTTGTACTCGTTCTTCCTCGGGTGTTTCGGCGTAGACCGCTTTTGCCTCGGCCACACTGGCACAGCTGTGGGCAAACTACTCACCCTGGGAGGTCTGGGCATCTGGTGGTTTGTGGATTTAATTCTACTCATTACTGGGGGACTAATGCCCAGCGATGGCAGCAACTGGTGCACCTTCTACTGAGAGAGAGACCTTAAGGCGAGTGGTGGAATGTTGTTTACAGGCACCGTTCACTTAAGTTAAAATCGGTCATTTCATTTTGTTAGATGTGTAGCGTTGGCGGGTCAAGTGTGTTAAGCTCCAGTGCATTCTGGAATGCTCCTGGAGATACGTGGACAGTAATATGTCACGTTCCTGGATTGATAAGCAGTGGGGTCAAAAATGAGAAATGCATTGATTAATGGAAAAACATGACCTGACACTCTGAACTGAATGAGGGCAGATTCTGATATTCTGCTTTGAATTTACAACCACACAGAGAAGTTAGTCTCTTAGGCGCTCCAACAGAATGCAGAAGCACACTCCTGTTTGATGACTGGCTTTCCAGAGAAGCAGACCATACAACTGAAAAACGCGTGTCGTGTTTGTGCCAACCACACTGACCAAAGTAAAAGGGCTCACAAGGACGTCTGAACGCTTTGACGTGCACACTGGTTTTGAGATGGTTTTTGCTATTCAAAATGTCTGTGTATATTTTACCTGTTGGTGATTCCATCCTTATCCCAGTTGTATGAAGAAATGTACTTGTACATTACTTGTGTTCCATATTTGACAGCAGCAAGTATCTTTAAAACCACCAAACAAAGGGAGCTGATGTATTTGGCTATTCTGTAAATTTAATGTGCAGTGAATTGTAATGTTCACAATCAGCTTTTTGGGCTGTAAATGTACTTAGATATTTGTTGGTCTGTATCATTTAAAATTTCAACTTAATGATCTAAAAGATATCTTAATAACCTCCATGGTAGACACTGTACTTAAATTCTGTCCTTTAATTACTGGTGAACTGTAAGAAAATTAAAGGAATATTGTTCTATATAAACTGTTCCAAAGTCTACACAACAAATTTCTTTTTGTAAGATCTTTGTACAGTAATCGTATGTTATGAAATGCTCCTGACATTAATTATATACAGATTATATACAATGTGGTAAGGACACCCCGGATTTGTGTAAATAATTTTTGTACTCCACAGAATTGCTTTTTAGAGCAATATATCTCTACCCTGCTGGTTTGATTTGAAAATGTATTCTTTTGTTTTGTCTGAATCTGAGTGTGTGTGAGGCAGCATGATATGTGAAGCAGTGTTTTCTCTCCCTTTTTTATAGCGTTTGTTTGAAATGTGCTGCACTCGTTGGGCTTATACATTCACGTGACACTGTTGGTGTGAATAAACAAATATATGTAAAAGTTCAGTGTTCACTGTGTGGGCTTAGTGATTATTCTATTTAAGGGGTCTCCTGAGGGTTCTGAGATTAGATCATTGTGTCCTACCTTCCTTTTAGAACGTTTGTGTTTTAAAAACATTAGATTTGCTGGAAATGTTACGCAGTTGTGTGAAGGGCCTAGAGGCAAAACCCCATGTGTTTTAAATTATCTTTACTTATTTGATGATATGGGAGGTGTAGAATTTGCCCAGCCTCAACATGGTATATTTGTTTAATGACAGAACATAAGATCTCTTAAAGGTCCGTGATCCATTTTTTATGTGTCAGCTACTCATATTCTCTAAGTGCCGTTTTCTTACTCATTGAGAATATTTAAATAATATATTTTTTTAGGCACATACAAATTATATTTTGAATAAAGTTCTGGTCAAAAATGACCAAACTTCTTGAGAATGTTTATGCTTAGAAAAAATTTGTATCTCATAATGAGCATTGAGGAAGGATTGGTTTTGCCTCGCACTATGAATGGGCCTATAAGGGTTTTGTCATTATAGTGTGGTGGGTGTAATAGAGATTGGTGGTACATTCTATTGGATACCTGGTTAGAGTCATTTCTAGTCTATTTCCTCAGGGATCACCGTGAGTGTCACTTCCTTGTCCAACCGCCGCACCACCACAGAAAGTGTTTCGCTGGACTGGACGGCCTGACTGACATCCTCTGTGGTTAGGATGGGCTCACTGTTGATGCTGACGATCACGTCCCGGTCCTTGATGCCGGAGCTGTGGATCACAGAACGATGGCAGCAGTTCAGTCGTTCCTGCGATACACGGTCCTCCTTCCCCACTCACATTCTGTTTCATGTGGATGACTTCTCCCATTCACCTGATGAAAGAAACAGTGACCAGAAATATGCCTTTGGACCAGACTGAGTCTTTATCGGAGACCCAGATGTGAACGGAATCAGAGAACGTAGGGGGATGCAGAGGTCAAGAGAGGAAGTTACTTTTAGCGTAAGTCTCTGTGGTGTTTTAGCTTTGGAGCAAAACATAAAATTGAACCCCAGCTATGAAAGTGTACTTGCGAGATATAGGAAAAACATCTAGCCAGTCATCTCAGAGTGTTTCTCAGAGCTCTGGATTATGATAGGATTAGTTCGCCTGTTGCTCACGGCTTCGTAACTCAGTGGCTTTGGGAGCCGCCAGTCTCACTAAATTAAGTGAAAAGAAATTACAGTGAAACCACTGAGGCATCATGAACACCGCTGCGTCCTTCCTCTTTGTGGAAGCTGGAGGAAAATGATTGGAAATGAGGCCTGTGTGGGTCGGGGGTGCAGAGACTCATCAGCGGACTTGAGAACTCCGGGGGTTTGTGAGTACTGTCCCTGTAAATGAGTCGCTTCCAAACCTAGTTAACTCGGCATCGCAAATCCTTTTGGGGTGAACAAAGAGCCCGAATGAGTCCTGCAGCGGAGCAGCCTGGTGAGCTTCCGGCCGTATTTCCCGAGGCTTTTAACTTAGGCCAACTGCTGGCACGTCGTACTAGATCTGCTTTCTGGATATAGCTTTTGAAAAATGAGTCGTGTTTTTTGCAGAAAGAAAATGTTGAGGGTTATGCACAGTTATTTTAATCGGCAAAAAACTCAGAAGATAAAAAAGAGAAATGCAAATTTACTGACACCTATAAAAATATACAGCCATCCTCAAACCCCTTATCCTGTTCAGGGAGCCTGTTCCTGAAAGTGTAAAGTACAAAGCAGGTGCTAAATTCTGGAGGTGAAACCAGAAACACACACACACGATATGTATTCTATATTTACCACAAATGCACATCATGGTGTGTGTGTATATACATCCATCCATTTTCCAAACCGCTTATCCTACTGGGTCGCGGGGGGTCTGGAGCCTATCCTGGAAGCTATGGGCAGGAGTCAGGGAACAACCCAGGATGGAGGGCCAGTCCATCGCAGGGCACATTCACACACCATTCACACCTACGGGCAATTTAGTAACTCCAATTAGGGGGAACTGTGGGGGGAAACCGGAGTACCCAGAGGAAATCCCACAATGACATGGGTAGAACATGCAAACTCTGTACACATGTGACCCAGCGGAGACTCGAACCCGGGTCCCAGAGGTGTGAGGCGACAGTGCTAACCACTGCATCACCATGCCGCCTGTGTATATACAGTATATACACACACACACAACATCCATCTACTGATCTTCTAATCACTCTGACAACAGAGGACATAAGATTCATGCAGGGCACAAGTTTCCACACACATCACTGGCAATTTATTGAGACGCCAACCTGATCTCATTGGACTGTGGGAGGAAACCAAAGAACCTGGACTGAACCTGCAGGAAGTGTGGACACACAATGCAAGCTCGATGCACAGTTACGGTGCAGAGAAGAGACGCAGACCTCCAACCCTTGAGGCCAGCGGTAACAGTGCTACACACTGAGCCACTCTGCCTCCCGCCTAAAGTCCCATCCTACCTAATATTAACATGAATTTAATGAATATAATTAAATAATGGGTAATAAATTTGCTGGCCAAGCATTCCCTCTAAGATAAGAATTTACTCTCCTGAGACAGGCACGAGGTACAGGATACAAGTGGGTGCAAAAGTATGTGTTACCTGGCTGCAGCTGTTCCAGGGATCACCTCATAGACGTACACACCTGAGCTGACATCTGGAAAGTCTCTGTCACGGTCCTTCAGATTTCTGATCAAACTGAGGTGAGAGAGCCACCCTCAGCACGTTACTATACGTTTTACACTCCATCATCACTTCAAAAGATGAAAGGTCACTCCAATCCCGCTGGTAACTGTTCAATGATTACCTTTTATCTAGGGGCATGATCAGATTGAGAAGGATGTCCGAATGCTCCCCTTTTGGAAGAGACTTACCCAGCTGAGAGCTGAAGCATTCTCACTCCCATGTACTTCTTCTTTGGGAGTGTTTTTCCTAGGGGCACGCATGACTTCGTTAAGCTGAAAAGTCTTACTCTTTTCGAGCGGCACCGTCTCGCTCGAAAAATAAACGACAATATGGCAGAGATCCCACAAACCTTTCATTTGCCGGTCGTATGATTCTGCGAGGAACTGTCGTATTCTGTCCGAAGGAATCGCGAATGATATTCCTGCCGTGACCTTCAGCGTGTTAATGCCAATGACTTCGCCATCCTTGAAACAATTCAGAAGGCGAATGCTTCAGTGCACAGAAGGCCCACAACAAAGGCTCTGCTCAACAGCTTGCTTGGATTCAGCCCAGAGATCTCATTGTCAGATACCTGTGACGCAGTGCGAGTCTCTGTTTTTAATATTAATTTAGACCCACCCGTTACTGAGGAATAAATGTAAGCTCAAGCTGAATAAACTAAAGTGTGTCCAAGTAAAACATAAACTAAATGAACAGCTTGCATTTGATGATCAGAAAAAAAAAAAAAACGTTTCAGTTGGAGGGTTGCCTCAGGGTAAGAGCTTGGAACCTGAGGGAACAGCAACAGCGGCATCTGGCACCAAAGTGCACTGGCGTCTCGGTAAACAGCACAATCCCTAAACAGCTCTCTCTGTGCAAATATGTAACAATGGGAAGCTCGGCTAAATGTCTTCTTGGCACACTTAGGTCTCAGCAATTGGTTGCCCTCCTGTTAATAATTCGCAGCAGAATAACACGTCGATGTGAATTCCGCTATTTTTTTTTCATCATCGAAAAGAGGGAGACGCTGCTTTAGTGGAATTATCTTCCAGGTTTTGCATGGGCTGTTCATTTGAAGCTTGCATCTGTACTTCTTCCTTTTGATGGTTTGTTATGCTCTCAGTTTCACTAAAATATGTAATTGGAGTTAAGTGTGGTCAGACTGATTTGGCTTATTTAGGTTTGTATGATGCCAGAAAGCTGACATACGATCATGAAAAACAAATGCATGCGAGAGTGTAATGGAGACCTTAAGCTGTTAGGTAAAATTTATCGTTTTTTCTAATTGAGGTAGTATTAATTTAGCTACTTTAGATATAACGCTTAACTTACCAAGTTAACTAGTGGACCTCCTGAGTTTCCATACTGTAAAAAAAGAGGAAACATGATGATTGCAATAAATATTTTAAAATACATATTTATAATTTTTCAAAGCTGCAAAGCGATAAAGCTGCTAATCATTATAACTAAAGCAGGACAGCAAAGACGTATGGCAGGTTCTAAATATTCACGTTAATGATGGCATCAGTCTGGATGTATTCCATGTCAGAATCCTTGAGGCCCAGCTCATGACCTCCACGCTGCGTGGTGCTGATGATTCCCGTCGTGACGGTGTTCTGTAGGGAGAAGGGGCTGCCCACCGCAACCACGAATTCTCCGGGCCGCAGATCTGACGAGCGACCCAGTAGCAGCACTGGCAGGGGATTCTGAAATGCAACGCGATCAGAATGAAGTTTAGCTAACCTGGCGGCCTTGTCTCAAGGTGACTCACTACTTTCTACATCAAGCACGTGCCTCTGCCCGCGCCGTTTCGCAGGAGCTATAACCTGCGGGCTTTGAGTATTTTTGGGGCATGTGAGATCTTGACGATCGCTTTCGTAATGCCAGTGTAACCTCCAACAGCACTGTGAAGCCCTTAACACTTTTGTCTTGTCATCTGTCAGCACATATAAATATCCCCCAGTTAAGTTCGAATGTCACTTTAAGGCTGTTATCCTGACTGTTGCTCTCTATTGTAGCCCAATGCCTAAAGTGTGAATTGTTTGCACTGGAGGTGTGAAATATTCACTGCACCACTGTTTCACACTCCAGCTGACCTAAGGTGGCTCTGCACTGCAGCTGTAGGAATTAACAGCTCTCATGACCTGCTAAAAACACGATATCTGTACCTTTTATCTTATACACAATTACATTTTATTACGCTTCATCCACATATTTGCATTAACTTAGTCAAAATTCACACTGTTAACTGAAATGAATGAATCAGTGAAATTAACTTTATTAAATTCACACTTCCAGGGCTGGGGGGTTCAAATCCCAATTTCCATGTGTGGAATTTGGACGTTCAGATGTGATGCGAGTTTCCTTTAGGTACTTTACTTTCCTCAACAGTCCAAACAGATGCAGTCAGTCTGATGTCTCTACATCGGCCATTGTATGTTCATATGTGCCCTACAGTGGACTTGCATTCTGTCCAGGGTGTTCGCCAGCCTTGTGCTCTGCGCAGTCTGGGTTAGGCTTCGACCAAATTATATAGTTAGAAGACGAATTTTTTTATTTTCCAAAATGTGTATTTGCGGTAAGAAAAAAAATATGTTGGATAGAAGAGTTTCATAGAAATAAAAAAACTTGACTATGAATAGCTGGTTATCTGATGTTAAATGATCTGCATGTTTGTTGACTAGGAGAAGCCCAGAAGTTCTTAAACGAGCTCCGTGACACTCTTTATGCTGTTTCTTCCAGAAGAAATAATCACTCCAGAAAAAATCAGTCTTGGAAATGAACGTGTCAGGCAGGGCAATTTAATTCTAGTCACTGGCCTGCTACTGGAACATCCGCTGGACTTTTTGGTTGTGAGAATAATACTCTTTTTGGGTTGCCTGATGGAAGTTATTGATAGTAAGCCAGTGGAACTCAGCTGATGTTAAACAAAAAGACCAATGAGCCTGAAGGCATGAAATGGCAGCCAATACGCCCCGGGGGTCTTACATCTGACTCGATTTTAATGAGCGCTATGTCTAACTTCTGGTCCACGTCCTTGACACTGGCATCATACTGAGTGCCGCTTTTCAATCCCACTTTGATGCGCTGTTTATTGGAGAGGACGTGGGCATTGGTGACGATCCAGCCGTCTTCGGACACAATGAACCCAGAGCCGCTGGATACTGGGATCTCTTGCTTGGAGAATGGCATCCTGGAAGTGAAAATAAAAATGCTTTTTAGGCATGTCTGTTGTGTCAACAATCATACTCCAATAGGCAGTTCCCGGAAAAAGTAATGATTTTCACCAATTTCTACACACATTGCAATCAGGCCCGTTTTTGGGGCTAACCCTGACCCAACAGAAATGTAACACTCCGAGTCCCTGACCATCAGGGCCTTGATCAAATGCGATTTCAGAAGAACTTAAGAAACAGTGATTTGTTGATGACTGTCAATCTAGAAAGTGTCAAAAAGCCGAAAATCAAGAATATTTTAAACAGCAGAAATTTTTTTTTTCCAAGATTGGTCACCTTGCTAAAATCTCTCAAAGTGTATGACATCCAGGAATCTGTATAGTAATAAATGGAAGCCAAGACTTGGTTACTGAAAACATTTGGAAATAGCACATAGCAAATATAAGTACATTGTATGGTGCGAGCCTACTGCTAATCTTCGGATGCAGTAGTGATAGGGTTAATGTATTGGGGGTGCTTTGTCACTTCTGAACCTAGATGACTAATCACTGAGGAAACCAGGAATTCCCTCTGCTCTACACAAGCTGGGCTAAACAAGCAGATCATGATCGCCAAACTACATGATCTAGATGTCTGTAAACCTACAAAATGGAACTCGGAAAAATTTCTCCCCGGTGCAGATGCAAACTGCTCAATAACCACTGAAAGCATTTTTTTTCCAGTTGTTTTTTACATGGGGGATGGTGATGTGAGGAAGAACTAAGGTAATTGAGGTGGGTTTTACCGAAAGAAACGCATGAGGGGAAAAAGAAAGCAAGAAGAATGAGGAGGATGCAGGTTAGAGGCATCGGGGTGAAGCGTTCTGCAGGATGAGGGGGGAAAAAAAGAGAAGCGAATTTCAATAATGAGACAGGGGTGGAGTGAAGGAAGGCTCTACAGATCACGCACTCCCAGCCTTAAAGTATCAAAATACAGTTTCTAAGGCTGCCTTTTATATAAAACTCAGAACTGACATAACATCTGACAACATGTACTGCCAAAAATAAGGAAACATTAGAAAAGCAGAGAGGATGAAAACTGAGAGCCGCAGCTGACCAGGATCACCGCAGAGAGCTGCTAAAATGTTGCGCATTTATTCATTTATAAATGCGGCTCCGTCTCGATTATGAACCATTAATAACGACATTCATCAGGATGGGGTAACAAGTGCGTAATGTGGCCGCCTCACCTGAGGAAGAGCTCCAAATGGACCACTGCTGGGGCGATCTTGTCCACCACGTCTGCGATGAAGTTGAATTTATAGCGCATACTTCCAGGATTGTGTGGTCCTGAGAACATAGAGAGTGCTGATGAGCCGATCCATCCATCTTCTATTCTGTTTCCCGATCTGGTCCTCGGAGCCCGACAGACAGTCCATGTTTTTGCTCCCTCTCAGATCAAAAATGTGGACCGCCTGGCAGGGAGCTCGGGGGGAGGAAAAACGTGGACCGGCTGTGGGGCCCCGAGGACTGGTTTGGGAAACACTGCAAAGAGTCCTAATCTAGTACAAAGTCCTGGCGACCCTAGAGTCCATTCCAGCAAGCACAAGACATGAGGCAGAGGACATCCTGAACAATGTAAATGTAAATGGAATGTAAAAGCTGTGTGTCTCTTTGCCTCATCTCTTTGGAAACTGGAGGTTAGCTTGTCAGATTTGTTTTTCCCG
>JAODJX010000042.1:15074218-15096300 GCA_026776945.1 Isichthys henryi | reverse complement strand
GTTACAACGTTCTATGCTTATAACGTACATGTTTTTGATATCCCGTCTTGTACGTAGTAACGAGGTTCGACTGTATACCATTCAGGGAAAATGCCCATTCAGGAAGGTACAATCTCCACGGAGGACTTGAACCTGTGTAGATCACAACTTCATAATCTCTAATGAAAGCAGTAAGAGGCTATGGGCCTGTAGGCACGGGAGATAACCGTCTCGATATTCTGGCAGGTTGGGAGTAAGCACACGGCAGCGTCTGTTTGACTAACTGCAGCTCACAGGCTACGTGTTACAGGAGGGCAATGGACTCCACATATAAAACCACAAAGACTGGCTTCCCAGTGGGCATTTAATCAGTGTCTTTCCCTTCAATTCATGTTTGGTCTGTATTGTACGGCCCTAATACCATATCCCAAAATATATATACCATACCCCATATTTTTTTACGCAGAATAGCAATACATGATATATATATCTCTGTACCTTTTAGCAGGTGGGCTAAACGTTCAGTTATCAGTCAGAGCCATATGTCACAGATACTTGACTAAAACAAAATGTGGTCAAAATAAAGGGTTTCCTTCCCTGTTTGCAAATATATATACTTAACAGTTGTAGTATATCTTCATTATTTCAAACAGAAGTCTCAAAACAAAGAGTATAATAAAGGATGCATGGGTCAAATGAAGCAGCTACAACATAGAAACGTTTCACTCCACTATGTCCACCAATGGACTTTTCCTTCTCAGTTTAGCACACTGCTCTCAAAAAAAGGCAAATGTTTAAAACCCATTTGGCAAATGGCTCTAAAAACAAGCCTGATAAGCAATGAAAGTGCATTCAATAACTGGATAGAGCTTCCTGTTAGCTCTTAACAAAACAAATATTGCAAATTACGATATTTTTAACCTGTTGTGATCCTGGAAGGAATACTATTAGTATTTATTAAATATCTTTAATAGAGCCCTAGTTTTATTGCACAATAAAAGTGTGAAAAAGATAAATGGTATCATATCATGTTATATCATTTTGAATACATACTGATATACCATAAACATCTCATATACCATCCAGCAATTTATCGTAAATTAAAACAAAAAAAAAAACACAATAAGGACAGGAGGGCACTTTCAAGTAATTTGACAGAAACACAGAAACCACAAATGGGCGAGCTTTTAACAAGATCGACTGAATCAAAATTAACAGCACTTACAAGTCGGTTATGTGTGTTGAAGATGATTTCATCACTGGATAGTGATTCGAGTGATGAAAGGCCTTTTCGTCGTATAAATAAACCTCAGTAGAGGCCCGATGTGAGGAAGATCCCCACAACGACGTAAACACGCCGCCACTCCCAACATACGCTGTTGACTTGAGTGTTTTTCATCCTGCATGGATGCGTAAATCCGGAAGTGCTAATCTCAGGCCGTTTAACCTCACAGGACTGCGTGATCGATATGGAGCGCGCCAGCCGCCCCTGGGCCTCTGCATGCCCTGAGCTTCAGAGGTCAGGCCTGGCTTGGCACTCTAATGGAACCTGATGTATGGCATGGCGGCCCATGGCTTGATTCGGCTGACAACTCCCACGGGATGCCTCTCGAGGAGGGCTCATCAGCTAAGTGTCACAGCGGCATGTTACAGCACGACTCATCAGGAGCACGCCTCCCCCGTCTGCACACCTACGTGGGCTCTCGGCCTTGTCCTATGACTTCTGCTGGCCCGGAGATTTATACCCTCCCAGTTAACATCCCCAAGTACCTGCACGGCCACTCCAAAATGTCTGGTAGCCAGCATTTCATGGATTCAGTTGTTCACCGTTTATTTTATGGCCACTGAGAAAATCACACACCAGCAATAATGGCATGCAGGAAGCTGCTGTCTGTGACGCATTCCCGTAATGGAGCGTGGTGCTATAACAAATACCATATTAATTTTTCTGCTGCTGACTGCTTTATTTAGTGCCAGAGAGATGGTGTGGGTGAAACAGTGAAAATCGAAAAGCAGCTACATCTGATCCTACTTTCTTTCTAAAGCAGCATTTCCCAATCCAGTCCTTGGGTACTGCCAGACAGTCCATGTTTTTGCTCCCACCCATCTCCTGTTAGGTATCTAGGAGGGAGCAAAAACATGGACCGGCTGAAGGTCCCCGAGGACTGGATTGGGAAACACCAATGTAAGGCACTCCAAAGGTCCCCCATACTTAAAGGAGCTTCATTTAATGCTTTGCAAATTCTGACATAGTTACTTCCCCAATTCTTATCTAAGGATTCAAGGAAGGGAAGAGTGGGAAGGCTTAGCGAGTGCAAGGCTCAGCACCGAGAAGGTCACTTTTGCAAATTGGGTTCAGTAATCTCCAGGCACATTGCTGACCCTCTGGGGGCTGACTTTATACAGCAGATTAAAGCCAATCACGTGCATGGAGATTAGTCAGCAGTGAAATTTCGGTAAACTGATAAAGAGAGGTTGTACTTGGACTCCTTTAATAAGACTGACCCCCATATCTTTGTTAAGCTTAAAAATTGTTCTGGGCGGAGAAGGGATCATGATGTTCAGATCAGTTTTTACTGCATTACTGAGCAACTGTTTTTTTGGTTGTGTTTTCATTCTTTTTTTGTTTTATGTAAGATGGTTGACACCATGTTCTAGGATGGCTTCTTTTAACCAACAGGAACAGACGGAACCAATCAAATCCCAGGTTTTGAAACAGGCCACTCGCAAGACACATACTCATGTTCAGCACCGTGTCCTTGTGCGAGACAGTGGCCATATCCTACCTACTCAAAATCCAGTTATAAAAAATAAAATCAGGAATAAACCGGTTCTAGGGTGCCCATAAGCTACAACAAGAAGTAAAATTATCTTGTGACCAGAAGCTGGCGAGTTCAAGCAGCAGCACTCGACTTTTTGCGTTATTTGGTAAATATTGAGCTGCGTAATAAATTAGGTGTGATTTCTGTGAGCTCTGTAACATATGGAGTATAAAAGCTTTCTCTAAATACATAAATTAGTTCAACTATTAAAGACCCTATGAACTGGGCTGAGTCATAAGTGACTCACCTCTGGGACAATATTCTCCAAATTGGTAACCTTCAGCAGGAAAATTGAGCCTATAGCACAGAGCAATTCTAAGTACCTAGTCCTTAGTGATAGTGTGCAAAGAAAAATCAAGCCACCATGTCTTGTGAAAAGCCAGAACCTCATTCCAGGGAAGGCCGACAGGCTAAACAGTCATGTTAATTAGGTACTTTGTTCTCTAAATAAGGTCATCTAAATTTCATCAACAGCTTTGGTGAACTTCCATATTCCATATGGCAGCCTTTGTGTGTGGTTCCACTCCTCTGTAATGATGCTCATCAAAGATTTAGGCTCCATACAAGGATCAGTGGCTGTTTTTTGTTCCCCTTTAACAGTCATGGCATGCATGGTCAATGGTGTGTGTTGGAGAGTGTTGTCCCGCTGGACGAGCGGGCCAGTTCACTGCTTCAGTCTTTATTCACCAGTACAGTCGGCATACTAGTCAACACAGTGGACTGTAAATTCCAGGTCCAAGACCAAGTTTCTATAGGAAAATAAATCACCTTGATTTTTCCCAGCATGTAAAAGTTTAACAAACGAATGTAAATAGCAGTGTCTGCTTAACAAGGAAGCAGTCACTCATAAAATTCATTGTCATCCCAGCAATTTCAGCTTCACAAAATACATGAAGTTTACACAAGCCAATCAAGCAGGAGCGTATTGTTAACATTTCATATAATTGTGGTAATGTGGCAGAAAACAATTTCCTTGTTTCCAATCAGCCACCCCAGATGTACATTTGATTAGTTTGATTGAAAAACAAGTTAGATTATCACCATGTAAAGATATTTTTTTTCATCATGTGGTTGCTCTAAACAATGACAGACTGACTTTTTAAGATACTCATGGGAAATCCGCTACACCCTCTCTCTCTCACACACACACACACACACACACACTCAGTGTTTCATCTAGCTCAGATTCAGGTAGCTTGTCAGCCATGTTAACCAGTGGCTGACAGCAGCACCAAAGGGTCCAGTGCGAAGACTATGGGCCACTACCCTTTCAGATCTCATCACACCTGTTGATTGACGATATCTGTAGAGGATAGAACTGGCTTTGCAGTGTGTGTGTGTGTGTGTTACAAAGTATAGTTCCATGTCAACAGGAAGTCCAACTGAGCAACCTTACACTGTTCAATGGCATGGGACATACACTCCTGAAAGCCGTTTCAGTCTACCACAGGGTCCAGTTACCTCCTGTGTGTGTGTGTGTGTGTGTGTATATATATATATATATATATACACACACACACACATACACACACACATATATACACACAGACACACACATATATTGTCTAGGACTAGCAATAGCTCTAAGATTGTTTGAATATAATTTCTTATTGCAATGGCACTAAACTCTATAATCATACACAGAACTGCTTTCAGTAATAGGCAAGATTTGACAAGAGAGAAATGTCCAATACTACTACAGCAGATATAACACAGAAATGAATTTATTGCTAAACAATTTCTGGATGTGCAACACAGTTGTGGATAAAACCATATTATAGTTAGGCTGTCACATTAAACAGGAAGGAGCATGTTTGTAACTCTATATTTTATAACCCTGCTATTGAAATTTTACTTCTTTTATATGTAATACATTTTTTAAGACCTCCTGACCCTTTGTATGACTGGACACAAATGACCATGTGGGCTGTCAGTCATTGGTGGCGAAATTAAAACTGAGGAATGACTGATGCTTCTCATTGAACTGGAAACCGCGGAGCTGTAAAGGGGCTATTTGTCAAAGCCGACTCCCTTAATTTTCTCCAAATGGCTTTTTTTTCCTCCTCTCTTTTACTACCTACTAGAAATCACATGATAATGGGTCGCACAGGTTAATGTTAAAACATATGGACTTTATTGGCAGATGGCTTATTTGGAATCTCTGGGGTCTTGCAGTCGGCTGGGAGTGATGAATACCGTACATGTGACTCGGCAAACAAGCAACGTAATCTGTGTAGCTCTGTCCACAAACTTTGTGACGCAAAAGGTCAAAAGCCGTTCCTGTTTTCCTTGTAATTGTTGTTTGTCAGACTTCACATTTAATGCGACTGCTTCATAATGTTACTGAGATTCAGGAAAAGCAGGTTAATGATGTATACTTAAAAACGTGGCCCTGTGGGATGACATCTTAGAGCACTGCAATACTGTATTGTACTTACTGTAGATTCTTTAATTGCTTTTTCTGCCAGAATGTGCTGCCAAGCACTTGGGAACTTCAGTTTCACTTTTCAATATTGTGAATGTGACGATGTTCAGCCACTATGCAGCTATTGAGTTATGCAAAGACCTGCATTACTGGAAGCTACGAGGAGCATCGCTCCACGCCTCAAGACGGGAAGGTGGTTCTTTTCCCATTACCAACACCCAGATCCACGGTGCTGTACCGATTTAACAGGTAGCTACTTGTTAAGAGCCCCACAGACCCTGCTGCCAGGAATATGTTTTTTTGGGAATTATACCCCGTCAGCTGTGCAGCAGTCATTCCAACATTCCTTGTTGCATACGCATCACTAACTTTTCGGTGAATGAAAAGGCCGGGGTCTCTAATGACTGAATGTCAACTGCTATAATCTCTGTAATTATGCAATTTGCAATTCATTCTGCTCGTGTTTAGGGAGTTTTGAACCTTTTAGTCTTTGCAGGGAATTTCATGTAAATAACGGAGCTTAAATAGCGTTTAAAAACATCCCACTAGTCTGCGCTGACATAGATCAAGGCCTTCATCCTGTATTTTATTGTTCCAGAATTAAAAACTTAATAGAACTGAAAAAAACAGAGGCATTTGGGATAATACATTAGCATTATTTTTCAATTTTATGCAAATAAATGCTTTGTAAAAAACAAAATATTTGCATGACTTCTGTAAAAACTGATAAAATCTCCTTTGGTAAACTTCTTACCATTTCTGGTGTCAAGTATGAAATGGATTTATGTTTAGTGTTCAAAACTCTCTAAGCATCCGTCCATCTCCATCTATAAGGGGGGGGTAGTTACTTATTAAGCCAGTGCTTTCCAATCCGGTCCTCGGGGATCCACAGACAGTCCATGGGAGCTTGAAGGGAGCAAAAATGTGAACTGTCTGTGGGGAAGGACCAGGTCGGGAAACGCTGGTATAACCAAATAGATTTGTGAGGTCTGACAAATCAATATAAGCCATATTTTAGACTAGGGCTGGCTAATTAGCTGTCACAGGGCTGGACCTGACCCTCCAGGTGCTTTTTTACTGGTCATTTGTTTGGTTCTTACCAGCTAATTAAAAGAAAAATAAGTATGGATGATCACTTAGGTTATCAGGGTTGTAAAATACATCAGTTATTCTGATCTGTTTCAGCATATCGGTGTTACCAGGCAGTCACAATTAGCGACCCAAACTGTCAGTGTTCTCAGGCTTGTGTTGGCTGCCATGCACTTTCCCGCTCTCTGGTCTCCAACACAAGTTATGTCTTTCTTAGACATGAGGAAAAAAAACATGTGGCTCCCACTTGGAATCAGCCGAGCATCCCTGCATTAGGTGGCATGCCAGTTCATATTCACTCACACGGCTGCAAACGGAAGGAAAGCCAAAGGACATTAAATTAGCTGAGCTGTATTTGTTGGAAGTCAAGGGCCACAAACAAATAACCTGAGAAACAGAACAGAAGCAAACGTTGCGTATATGTGTCTGTAGTGTACGTGATGCAGTTTCATTTCAAGTAGAAAGGAATAATGTTACGCTACTCGAGGACTTGATTGCCTCCTTGGCCCCCGTGTGTGGAGTCTCCAAGACTCTGTGAGTACAAACCACCAACATGCAGAGGAAATCATCTAGAAGGTTTTTACCTGGAAAAAGCCAGATGTTAGGTGATGCATATCTATCATAAATTATTTCAGCAAACCAAAATTGACTGAATGTCAAATGTAGTGCTGCTAGCTTTTTTAATGAGTCTTATTGCAGGAAGTGACTACAGGACAACTCTACAGTATGCATGAGGCAAAGGATTTTTGAAATCTGTGCTTCCAGTTTATCTGAAAAAGAAATGGAAATACTGATTTAATTCCTAAGTGACTTTTTTATTGGATTTTGTTATTGGGTGCTGTAGTGTCTAGCACTGATATTTCACTCCTCGTGAGTTGGTGGTTCAAATCCCACCGGCACCTTGTGTGTGCAGAGTTTGCATGTCCTCCCAATGTTGTGAAGGTTTCCTACAGTCCAAGGACATTCAGTTAGGATAACTACTAACGGCAAATTGCCCATTTTGTGTGCCTGTGACGGAATGGCTTCTGGCTCAGAGTGCTTCCCTGCCTCGTGCCCCATGGGGCAGGGTTCTGAGCCCCCATTTTCCACTATAGGTCATTGGAAGATGGATACATTATATACTTACATCTTAAAATACACTATAACAAAAAATATTATGGGAGAGGTTCTGGTAGGTGTTAACAGACTGTGTCTTCTAGCAGACTTTTTAAAAATAAGAATTACTGTCTTTAGAATCCCATTATATGAATGATTATAAACTGCCATAAAAGTCAAAAGTGTTAAAGCACATGGCATTTTGGACAGTAGTGTCCAAAAGGGAAATAAATTAGGTTACCGAAAGATTTACACCTCAAGCAGTGGTATTTTTCTGCAAAGCCCAGCGGCCTGCAGCAAACAGGGTGTGCAAGTACAGACCCGCAGCTGGACTCCTGCAGCAGCAAAGTGTAGGCGCAGTGAAGGCCTAGTCACTGCTTACTTATTAAAACACTGGAATATTATTATAACATACAGAGGATCTCTACCCACTTTCAGTTTCAATTTGCCAGGTAATACAAATAGGTGAACATCCTGCTGCTTCCAAATACCACATTTTTGTCTCCAGAAACCCCTGCTTTAAGATTTAATCAACACATACAGGCTAAGGCTACACTGTTGGTATGAAGTATTTACCCCTCCCTTCCCTTTCAGAACAGAAACATTTAGCTGTCTGTTTTGACATTTAATGAATTAGCATGGTGTTTAACGTCATAATATTTAACAATAAAGATTACAGGTTTTTTTTTTCCTGTGCCATTTCCCTATTATTGAACAAGCGCACATTATAAAACATATCGTTCTGAAATGCCGCCACCTTCAACGGAGGATTTTTTTCGTTTTTACTGATCCTCAGCTATTTTTTATGTGAGCTTCATGTCTGTGAACTTACACATAACTTCAGCACATACCCATCCATCTTCGCACTGTTTATCCAGCATAGGGTCGCAAAAAGCCTACAGCCTAAACCAGGTTTCCCATAAATCTTGGTACTTTGATAACAGCACCCAGGTGATACTGACGTGTCAGGAAATGATACTTAAAACGCTGTGACCCGCACATTAGGGAAAAGTACATGAAAATTTTAACAAGAAAAGAAAAAAACTATATCACCATATAAAAGCATTTTAACAATACCTATAAGGATCGGTTACGGGGTTTATAACACGTTTAAAGCTACTTTGGTTAAGAATTATTCAAGGTAGTACAATAGCTTCTTATTTATACCAGACATATGCACCGGACGTATGCAAAAATACGGCTCATTTTACCCTTTAAAGAAGAAAAAACTTGAAATGTGTTCCTACCGAATTGGAACTATATTTAGCACAAAAAAATCTGTTTTAATCAATTTATCGTATAGTTAAATCTAGATTACCCACATTTGTCCATCTAACGGGAGTGTAGGAAGTAATGTAAATGTTTGTAATTTGGCTTGTTTTTAACTTGTTCGCAAAGAAACTACTGACTGAGCGTTGCTCTTGTTCCTATACTTATTATAACGGCTACAAAAATCAGAAGCCACTAAGTTTGCAAAAACAGGCAGTAAGGAAGAGCAAACTTTTCTCCATTTAAATGGACGTTCCTGTTTTTAAAGCAGTTGCATAAAGTGATTAAGAGTATAAACTCCTCAGTTAAAAGTTTTTTAGCGCATCAATTGTTAGAAGTATTTTAGCGAATCAAATTGAACACATTGTGCGGTTTTTGCTGTTACATTAGTATGAGGGGACTGCAACGCAACTGGAGAGTGGCTCACCTGAGTCGCAGCTCCCCCGCTGGATCAGGATCACCCGGGGGGTCCCCTTCAGGTCAGCTCTCCTGTTTTCGGCTCTCAGGCGGCAGACACTGGGGTACGTCCTCCAGTCGCTCCCGCACACGGGTTCCTCGGAACTGCACACGCAGGATCCCCGGTGCTTTCGCCTGCTGCTCTTAGAGTACCGGCAGACCATACCCTCGCCGCACACCCCGGCTCCGCGATCGCCGCAGACGTCGCCCTCTCCGGACGCGCAGACCTGGCAGCAGCCGCAGCGGTCCTTCACCACGCCGTAATAGCACGACTCCGGGCTGGGAGGACAGGTAGAGGAGTCGCAGACCTCTGGGCAGTGCGTTTGCCTTTTTCGGATTAACCTCGAGTCAACCACGGAGAGGAAGAAAATACAAGCCGCAAACTTCAGCATTTCCACACTATCAAGAGAAAGTAAAATAAAAGCGACGGGAGATAATGGACTAGCTCGGAGATCCCCTAAATTTCAGTTTTGTGCAATTATCCTTTGTTAACAAGGATCATCACGGCAAACTGAATTTAAAAATGCATTTTATATAACTCACTAGTAGCATAAGCCTGGCTCACGTAATGTGACAAGGGGAAAACCAGTGCATTAATTAAGTATTAACAATTTACTCAAAATGTGAAATTGAATGCTGTTACTGTAGTTACTGCCTTTTACTAATCTCGTCCCAAAGCCTCTGAGTTGTAATGTCTCTAGGAGATTTTCTCAGGAATACATTATTTAATTCCCCACGCTGACCGCTTAGGAGGAGGGCCCATTCAGCGCAGTGTACAGCGCAATTAATCAAACTCCTCTCCGATGCACTCTAATGGATACGCTTAGTAATCCATTTATACAACATCTATTAAACACACGCACACAGTTATTTAAGTGGCCAAAAGTTTTCCCTGAGTGATATTTTCAGCACGGTAATCCGACAGAAAATGTGATTATTTGAGCAATTTGTGCCCAAGTTAATAGAGTGCAATTTTAACTTAATTTTAAATACCACAATATAGGCTACTTGCCCTGTTGATGGAATTTTGCATTTCACTTTATGTGGTTTAACCTCCTCAAAATTTAATTCAAACAATTAACAGAAGTAGAGATAAGAATGGCTGCTAGCCAGGCAACCAGGGTTGAACCAGGGCTGCCAACTCGCGCATCTGGCGTGACACTCACGCTTTCAGTCTCATGCAAGAAATCTCATGGTAAATCTGTATTATTACGCTATAAACTAAAAAGTGGCTACATCAAAGGGGTAGAGGGAGTTTGCAAACCTATCGATTAATGACAAGGTGATAACAGTTACACACATGGAAATGACCAAACCTGGCAACCCTGATGAACTTACGCTTCATGTCTTTATGTTTGATGACTAACATGTGGCCGTATAAATGATCGCTGTGTCAATCTCAGTATTTTCTAAATGCCTTTTATAATTATATTGTTCCCTTGTCTTCTGCAAACAGCTACATGTATTATTACACGGTAAAAGATTCTTCCTTTCGATTCTGAAGGCTGCGGTGAAGCTGAGGACAGTTCAGTCCCGTGTGCCAGCTTGTCTTGTCTTTGACTTGGCAGCTTAGGGCTAAGCAGGCGAACTCCAGCGCCAGAAATCCTCCCACACACCGTGCGCTAATGAGGCTAAACCCCAGGCCCTGCAGGTGGCACTGTTGCTGCAATGCAGCCAGCTGCAATTCAATGCTCCAGTCTCCCTGCTCTGGGCTTTGCCCAAATCTTTGCTTGCGTTTTCCTGGGCTCTGGCCATTTCCACTGTCTCTCACCCAACTGCAGGAGAGGGACAAACCCTTCAGTGAGGAGGTACAGTCGCATTTGGCTCATCTTCCTAACTACCCTGAGTTTGCTTTGTTTTACCTTTACCAGAATATACCAATAAGACTCAGCTCATAGCTGTGTTAACCAGTGGATTACAGGAATAACAATGGTTTTCAATGATTTCAGTGGCTTAAGTCAATTGGCAAATACGTTATTCTACTTTTTATTCATCATTTCATTACTCAATGCCTTGTTTTAACGAGTTTTCATGGCCACTATGCTTTGAAGCCTTTCTCATTCAGTGAGGTCCTTAGTGGCAGCACCCCCAACCCCCCCTGCTGATGTTTAACAATCTGCACCACCCGCTGTTGTCATTTTGGCAGGATTTGAGTGTAAATCTTGAAGTAAAACTTTAAATTATAGCATGATACCTATAGGTATTTCTTACAAGAGGAGGCTAATGAGGAGTTAGCTGTCATGAGCACAGTGTGTTTCTGCAGGTTATGCCTCTGTGACTGTGATCACTGGGTTGCTGGTCCAAATCCTGTGGTCGACAGAGTAGACACGTCACCTTTGGACCATCGAGCAAAGCCCTTTGAATGCTCCAGAGGTGCCAGGTGTATAGCTGACCCTGTGATCTGGTCGTAAGCTGTACTCACATGTATATGTCTGATAGCAAGATGGGCTACACCGAAACTGAAGAATTCCTATGTATGAATACTGTCATTATTTTGAATGGATGAATGATGTAAACGGTTAAAAGTGTCCTCTCATGTTCCTATGTGTAACAGACATAGGACATGGATAACGAATGTGTATGTTAGCAGTGGACCCATACATGTATTCGTCCCGAATTTTTTAAGTAAGGGTCTTTTCGATTTGGTACGCATATGTACCGAACAAACGCAGGAAATGTGGAACCTTTGTGTGTTTGTGTGTTTCCCCTGAGCAACATTTGGAAGTTGCGCCACTACGCATGCGCACATACATCCTAAAGTGAAGCTGGAAGGTGTTAATGTCAATACAAGTATAGCATGGGTACTTTTACAAAAAGCTGCACCATAACGGATATTTATTTTGTTATTCTTTGTATTTTTGGTGACAATTTTTGTGCTGCACAGAATATGAAGCTGAAAGCTGCTAATATGAATACAGCAGATATCAGGTGCAGTTAATTTTCTAAATGTGTTTTTTATTTGTAGGTAGCAGCAGTATTGACAGAGAGTTTTTATTTAAGACAGTCGCACTGTTTAATAAAGAAAAAAAGAAGCCTCCACTGTACCAAAAACATACTGCATGACTTCAAAACCGAGTTACATACTGAACTGCGATTTTTGTGTACTGTTACACCCCTAGTGTATGTCTGTGGCAGCACTTTGGTATTTGGTTGATGGACATTGGTATTTTCCTCATTGTTTTCTAAAGTGTCACTCTCTGATCAGCTGCGAAAATTAGTCGACTGATGAGATCACAGAAAATTAGCTAATGCTAATGCTAAACCAAGACGCATATCAAGTTTGGTTGGGGGGCGGGGGGAGCAGGAAGTGCTTAAGTGCCTGTCACAGAATTCAAGTGCTGCTTCTGAGTCTTTCCTCATGTAGGCTGCTGCTCTCTAACCTGCCTTCTTACCTCCTGTTCTTAGTGGCACATCTAACAAAACAGGCAAGTGTGCGTCCTTCTGCTCGCTATAAAAAAGCCGTGATGTCACCTGACCATGTCACCTGACCCTCAGGTGGGGAGACAGCTGTGTGCTGATGTTTTTAGCATGTGCATTGTGCAAAGTTCCCCAATTCTGATCCTGGAGGGCTAATTTGCAACACAGTTTGCAGGTTTCCTGGCTCAGACACACCTTATTCAGCTCCCTAGCCAATTACCAGGTTTAGTAAGTGTGTTTGAGCTGGGAAATCTGCAAACTCTGTCGCAAACTGCTCCAGGACCGGAATTGGGGAAACTTAGTCTAGTGTGTTAAGTCTAAAACATCTCTACAGCTGTAATCACCATTCTCCTCTTCTTTATTGTCTGATAGACGTTCTGTTGTGAGCCAGGATTTATATGGCAGAAAAGCTGTTTTTGAAGCTACATTGAAATCATCAGTTCTTTGTATGAAAAAAAGAGAAATACTGTATGTATATAAGGCAATTTAGTGGCTTTGGGGGATCCTTTCTCTGTTTTGTGTGCAGTTTGCATGTTCTACCTGTGTGTGGAGGTATAATATAAAGACATGTGGTTAGGCTAATTGGTGGCTCTGAATTGTCTGTAGTGTGTGTGTGTGTGTGTGTGTCATGTGATGGATCCGTATGCTGCCTGGGATTTATCCTTGTCTCATTTCCCTTTGCTGCCATGACTAGGCGTCTGACCTCGAGCAGGATAAGCTGTTAGAAGACGGATGGATGGAAAATGCTGTTTAGAAATTCTTTAGTTTTTATTGTGTACATTGTAGCACTGTTTGTCATTTAAATCTGTGACCATTATATTTATTTAACAGACGGGTTTGTCCAAATAACCTACAGGTGAGAACAGCTTGGAGGCAGACAGCAGGTCAGCCAGTACCCGTGGAGTAGCTGGATTTAAGGACCTCTCTCAACAGTGATAGGATTATTCTGTCACAACCTTCTGGACACCAAGCCCCACCCTGCTGACCTTTCAAATCTGAACTTTATTACTGATAGTGAAAGTTCCAGTTAGATCCCAAGGAAAAACGTACTCAAGATTAGAAACTGGTGGCCTTTCTGAGATGCAGGTTCCTTAAATACTTAAATCTGCTCTCTGCTTCCCTTATTTTCTTCCCGACTACTTGCAATATGCTGCCTTACTAAGGCCAACTTTAAAGCCAGTGACTTCAAACATTCCATTACTGGTGACTTAATGAAAGATGCCTTTACAGCTGCATTTGGACAAGGTGTGGACAGAGTATGAGACTGAATGAATGAGAATAAGTTAATATATCGAGTGAGCTCAGGATGTTGACTCAGCCTTGCTGTCCTGACGTGCTGTCATTCATTCTGTTGAACGAAGCTTGTCTCTTATAAGCAAACCTGTATTACATTTCTGATTTAATTTTCCAAAAAAAAAAATGCTGATGCATTTTTTTCTGGCAAGTCTGTTGCGTGGAATACATACTGTACTAAATTGTGGAATGATTATTTTTTCCCTTATATATCTGTATTATGCCATATCATTCATTAAATCTGAACCTAAGGCAAGTTGTAAATAACAGAATACTCATAAATATTGTGGGGTTTATTCATCACAGTCATAAATGATTGTTATATAAATATTTGCTGCCAGAACTTGGTCTTCGATATAGCCGAGTTTGCCTCCTATTGTACTATTGGTTTTTTGGTTTATATCATCTGTTGTTAATACTATTATGTGCATTAAGGTTGATTTTCTTCCAAGAAGTAACCTTACATGTCAGGCTTAAAAAGATTATTAAAATTTTAAGAGTTTGAATATATGAAGCTCAATTCTTCATACTGATAGAAATTAGACAGTAAACAGAGAGGTATTTGAAATGATTTTAAAATGAAAAGCAGCTAAATAGATGAGAAAAAAAAAAAACATTTACCTGTCCACCTCACCGAGTAGAATGCCAAGACTGAGCTGGGCTGCATCCATCTATCAAACTTCTGACATCAGGTTCCTGGTCGGAAGACCGGGAACTCATCACAGGTAGCATAGGGCACACGGAAGGGGTCCGTGTCAGGATCAGTGCCCGTCCAACCCTGTCGTATGTGTCTTGTACCATTTTGGCCAACAGGCATCGCTGGTCATCCTACTTCCCCGCCCCTCTCTGTTTTGCAGCTCATCAGCCCCTATTGTGCTTTGTAGCTCCCCAGGTTGCCACGTAGCTCAATGGGTTGACTGTACAGCCTCAGATGCTGAAACCCTCTGGTCATGAGTTTGAGGTAGACTGGAGGCCAGCCTCCCCTATTCTTTAATATTTATTGGTTTTCTATCTCCTTAGTGTTTGTTATTGTTTACATTGGTGTCCCTATTTAAGGTTTACCCTGCTTGTGCCTGGTTTAATTCTGTTGTACTTGTTCTCTGCTAAATTCCTAGTCTTTTCTAATGTTAGCCCTCAGCGTTTGTCAGTGATCCCTAGTTCCTCTGCTTGTAATTATTCCACCTGTTGCTTGTTTTTCTGTGCCTTGATTGGTTGATTTTGTTATGGTCCACAGATGCTGGTTAATCCTTATTTCTCTTTGTATTTAAGTGTCTGACTTTGTTCATTTTCTTGGTCAGTCATTGTTGTTGTTACTTTGTGTTAGTAGCTGTGGTTATGCTTGGTTAGTCTCGCTCCCAGTATTTTGCTGTCTGCTAGTGTGTTAATTTGTGGTCACTTTTTAGTTAATTCCTATATTTCCTGTTTTGTTTTTCACCTGTATGTTCCCTTTATTTTCTGGTTTCTGCTTTGTGTTCTGTTCCGTTTCGTTAATAAGCCCCTTTTTGTGTGAGCTGCTCTGTGGATTGTCACCATTTCCCCCCCTGTGCCATGCACAGCCATAACAGTACATCCTGGATGGGATGTGTGTTAGTTCTACATTATTATAATGCTGATGTGGTAAAAATAAGGCTTTTGCCTTAGCTCAAGAAGCAGAAATTTCTATTTAAAAATCAAATAACAGTAATGTAGACCACCTCCAGCTGCAAGAAATCCAGGTGCCCCCACCTCCATTACTGCGTCCCCCCGGGCCAAAACTGAATACCTAAAATGTCTGTTTATTTATTTGTTCGTTTGTTCATTCAGTTGTTTATTGATTGATTCATTCATTGTTCTTCATCCACCTGTTCATTTATATTTTTCCACTTGATTTAGTCCACAAATTATGCCACTATCTGCCGAATTCTGTGACAGCAGAGTAACCGTTACCAGGCTGTTCACTGCCTAACATTATTGGTATGTGCAGCAGGCAGTAGATAAATCTTGAGCTTGACTCCTCTGGGTGTTGCGTGTGAAAATGTTCTGTCCAATTTAGTAGTGTCAGAAACTATGCAGGAGATGCACTAAAACCATACTTGGCAGGTGAAGGGCACGGAAGGATACCTAGCTATCTATCTTTTCAGCTGTTCAGAGGCAAGGGAGAGATTGCTATCTAATATGATAATTTTTCATCCATGACGTTGGGTGAAAACGAGTGGCTGAATTCTGCCGGTGCCCAGTGGATTTATTTTAAATGAAAGTTTTCTCTGCAGAAAGCAGGAAAATGCCACAAAAGCTTTTAACATCTGTTGCGATGATAGGTCCCTGGTGTTCAGTTTAATGGGGGGGGTCGTTCTAGCATCCATTGTATTCTCATCTGTTTTGGCAGTGAGCAGCACGTTATGTCACTGACTATTTTTTCAAAAAGCACATGGATGTAAAGACATTTTCTTAATGATTGTCAAAAAAGTAAATGCTGCCATTACAAGGCCTTGCAGCCGACATGCCATTTATTCCATGTTTTTGTTGTAATCATGCCCTGCGATGGGCTGGCCCCCCATCCTGGGTTGTTCCCTGCCTCGTGCCCATTGCTTCCGGGTTAGGCTCCGGATCCCCCGCGACCCAGTAGGATAAGCGGTTTGGAAAATGGATGGATGGATGTTGTAATCATTGTGTATAAAATGCATATTCACAGACCTTAATGGCTGTTGAACGGCTGAATTAAAAGCATAGAGTAGATCCAGAAATGTTTGATCAATTTTTTTGGTACTATACAGGCAATATGAAAGGGGTTCACTGCTGCTAATGAAGGATTTAAACTGCTGCAGTAGGTAACTGTCCCAGTGCCCTTCAGATTAACTTTAAAACAGTGATCGGTCGCAAAATCATTCACCATGTTAAGACCATCCAATGTCCATAATGGAAAGTAGACAGCAAGGTTCTTTTTCTTATCACAAACTAATAAAATATTAACATAAATCTAATCATAATGCTTTTGAGCCGTTACACTACATGCATTAAATAAGCTTCAATATGCTATAAGACACTTCCCATTTGCATTACTACAGGTTGACAGTTAAATGCACTAGCAAAGCTGTCACATTTATTATATATGCAGGCAATTTCAAATGTAAATTCATACATGAATAAATATCACAGAATGTCATATACACTTTTTTTTGTATCTGGCAAAATGTGGCAAAATAACAAAATCATATTTCAGGAGATTTTTCAGACATTAAATTCAGAATCTGGCTTTCATCATATGTTAAATCAGGAACGAGGGAATGCACTGAATTTTCACATATGTGGACTTCATAATTAGGGAGGAGTTTCGGCCAGAGACAATTTCAGTCGAACATCATGTACACTAATTTACTGACTCACTTCTGATTCATCTGCCGATCAACAGCTAATTTCTCATACGAGGGCTTCTCCTGTTCTCCCCACACCGCGACTCCTCTGCAAGCAGCGCATTGATGTCGCAGCTACTGTAATCAGCGGCGGACACATTTACAACAGCAAACTAAACATTCCTGACTTTCTCTGCAGCGCTTTGATCATGCAGGCAGGCGCTCAGCACCAAACAATCTGCCTCCAATGCCTGTGTTGCACAGGGATGATTTATTATCAAAAAAGTTTGATTTCACAATAAAAAAAGAAATGGAGACATGATGAAATGTGTGCTGTGGAATTAGATTTATTGCTAGTGCCAGAATATATTTTTAAGCATTACCAATGTGCGAGGATCTCTTTTATATGTGTACACATTCTGGAGGTGGGCCAATATTATCTTATTTAATTGGAAAGAACTGGATTTCAGTCACTGATCTTACAGGTTTTTTCCCATTTGAGTTATTCATGCATTTAAATGCAGAGGCTGGATTATTTTTAGCAGGTTTGTGTTAACTAAGAGTGCGGTATAAGAGGTCTGCCTGGCTATGATGCAGTTTGCAGACAGGCGAGACTTTCAATGGTATTATCTTGTGAACAAAGATAATCATGGTGTTTTCAGTGCGAATATCTAATAGGGAAGGCGTGTTAGAAATTACCGCAGACCACAGTCAAGGCAAGGTATTTCAGCTTATGGCTGATATGAAAATAGCAGTTCTGCCATTAGTTTACATACTTGTACGTATTAATATTTCTGTTTTGATATGGCTGGTCTTCATATATAAGATGAAAAAATGTTACATTCACGCAAAATTTTCCATTCATCATCTTGCTGAATAATAATGAGATTCAGATGCTACCAAGGGGCTTATTTTCATGCTTCCCTTCCCCTGCGTCGTTTCATTAGAGTTTCGAAGCACAATCTGCTTCAAGCATGCAGCATTTTGTTTCCATGACGACTTGGTGTGTTTGGTTAATATGAACCACTTAATTACTAAACCAGCTGAATACTCCTGGTTTCTTTTATGGAACACCGTTCATCTGAATCAATTCAATTGAATTTTTAAATTGAAACGGTTCATGCTTTGTTGTATCGCCAAGACATGTAAAATAGTTGGTGATGTTTCACCCATGAAGCAACCAGAACTCCCTCACATTCAAATGAGCACATTTTCATATTAGTGAGTGACACTTCAGCTGGTTTGCTTATTAAGTGGTTTCTAAGAGGGAAACAGACCAAATCTTCATGGAAACTTACTTGAACCAGTGTGCATGGTGCAGCCTTTCAAAAAACGGTGAACACACGGGCCACCAAAAGCCAGACATTGGGATAATGACACCATCTGGACAGTGCGGAGATTTCAGTAAGCCATCTTAACGATGTTCCGATCACGTTCCAAGTCAAGCCTCGTGCCTATGATGCGGGGGTCTAGAGTCAAGTCCCAAGCCAGTGGAGTGTGGTGCAAATATTTGGCAAGTTAAAGCACCATTTTCTCTCATTAAATCTGCACAGACCACACATTCAAACCAATCTCTTTTATTGGTTACCTTTTGTCTTATTTGTTATCATTGCATTTCCGTAATGTGAACAGAATGGGCATCCCTGTGTTCAAGTATAAAGACAAAAACAGAGACAGAAACAGTTATAAGTATAAGGAAGATGACTGTGCGATTGCCTTTAAAACAGATAAGGTTTGAAATGTTATCCCAGTGAAAATTCACCTGTGTGCTACGTTCATTGTCGTGAACTTGGGTGTCAAGAAATTTGGCCAGACGTCCTAAACCTGAAGTTTGAATTAAAAACAGATTGCTGAACACTGTATGAATGATGGCAATCCATTATTAAAGCACCTTTGTAAAGTAGCACTGACAGATCATTATACAGGCAGATCATTAAAAAAATATTAGCTACAGCACTGCAGGAGCTCAGCAGTGTTTCTGTCCAGCAAGTTTCATTCCTTAGAATTCCGTATCACAAAATGAGTGTTATCGGTTCCTTCAGAAATTAATTTCATTGATACAGGAAATGTTTAAATGGAACTTTAATATGCTGATGCTATTTTTGCTACAAAGCAATACATTCTATTCGTAATACAGCACTTTAAAAACCCTGAGCTCTTACCAACATTTTTATCACTGCTCATCAACAGATTGAAGCTGAAATGAACATTGTCCGCTTGAAATGAACAGGTCTATTTTTACTGTGCACTTCTATGCTAATTTTACAAGCACATGATAGCTAGACTGTGGATAGTACCTCCATAATGGGGCACTGGGGAAATGATATAAATCAAGCGATTCGACTCATTGAGTCGTTTATAAATGGTTCACGTGTTTGTGTGGCTTTGTATTTGCTCGACACTTGATGTGCACACAGTTAATGCATGAAACACTTTAGCAATAAGAAACATCTGTCAGCCGAGATGATTTATGACTTAACGTGGGAATAGAAAAGGGTGAGGGTACTTAGGTGCAAAGAGGATAATTAAGATTCTGTCAGAGAAGCAGATTAGCAGGGTTTTCTTGTGTGTTTGCGGTATTTCAGTGTTTCCTACTTTTTTGGCAAAGTATATGAATGACAGTGAAACCTGGAAGGGTGTGACTGGGAGGAACAGCCTGTCCAGTCTGAACCCAAGCGGTGCTCTGTTATTGGATTTCTGTGTTAACCACAGTTTGTCCATAACGAACACCATGTTCGACTATAATGGTGTTCATCGGTGCACCTGACACCAGAACACCCTAAGCCAGAGTTCAGTGATCGATTTTGCAATCGTATCTTCAGATCTCTGTCTGCATGTTTTGGATGCTCGGGTGAAAAGGGGATCTGAGCTATTAACTGATCACAACCTGGTGGTGAGTTGGATCCAATGGCGGGAGAAGACGCCGGATGTACCTGGTAGACCCAAACGCATAGTGAAGGTGTGCTGGGAGCACCTGATGGAGGCCTTTGTCTGGGAGATCTCCAACTTTCACCTCTGGCAGAACTTCTCCTGCATCCTGAGGGGGTCAGGGAACATTGAACCTGAATGGGCAATGTTCCGGTACTCCATTGTAGAAGTGGCTGTGCGGAGCTGTAGCCATAAGGTTGTTGGTGCCTATTGCGGTGACCTGGTAGTGGACATCAACAGTAAAGGAAGCTGTCAGGCTGAAGAAGGAGGCCTTCTGAGCTTGGTTACCTTGCAGGACTCCTGAAGCAGTTGACAAGTACAAGCAGGCCATGCAGAAAATGGCTTTGGCAGTTATTGAAGCAAGAACTTGGGTGTGGGAGGAGTTTGGGGAGACCATGGAGAAGATTTTTTTGTCAGCCTCGAAAAGATTATGGAAAACTATCAGGCAATTAGGGAGTGGGAAGCAAGACTTCACCCATGCTGTTAACCTCAAATGGGGAAAGAGTCAGGCAGTGGAAGGAGTATTTCAATGACCTCTTGAATGCCACTGATTCTTGAAAGCTCTTGAGGTGGTTGGGCTGTCTTGGCTGACACGCCTCTTCAACATGGTGTGAAGGTTAGGGACAGTACCTTTGGATTGGCAGACTGGGATGGTAGACCCAATCCTTAGGAAAGGAGACCAAAGGGTCTGTTCCAACTTCAGGGGGATCAAACTAACTCAGCTGCCCTGGGAAGTTCTATACCAAGGTACTGGAGAGGGGGGTCTGCCCATTGATTGAACCTCGGACACAGGATGAACAATGCAGATTCCATCCTGGTCACAGAACGCTTAACAAGCTCTTCACCCTCCCATGGATACTAGAGGGTTCCTGGGAGTTTCTCCAACCAGACTACATGTATTTTGTGGCATACGATCGTGTCCCTTGGGGGGTCCTTGTGGGGGGCACTTCAGCAGTAAGGAATATGAGTTATGGGGTATGCTGTTGTGAGCCATCGGGTCCCTGTATAATTGGAGTGAGAGTTTGGTTTGAATTGCCAGTAGTAAGTCAGATTCATTCCCAGTGGGTGTTGGACTCCACCAGAACTGCCCTTTGTCACCGATTCTGTTTATAACATTTATGGACATAATTTCTAGGTTTTGTCAAAGGTCAGAGGGGTCCGGTTTGGTGGCCTCAGGATCACGTCTTTGCTTTTTGCAGATGATGTGGTCTTATTGGCGTCATTGGTCTGTGACCTGCAGCAGGCACTGGGGCAGTTTGCAGCTGAGTGTAAGGTAGCCGGGATGAGAATCAACACCTTCAATCTTAGGCCATGGTTCTCGACCAGAAAAGGGTGGATTGCCGTCTCTTGGTGGGGGATGAGTTACTGCCTCAAGTGGAGGAGTTTAAGTATCTTGGGGGTCTTGATACCCAGAGTCGCGAGTAATGTGGACACTGTTCTGTTTTGTTGTGGTGAAGAGGGAGCTGAGCCAGACGGCAAAGCTTTCAATTTACCAGTCGATCTGTGTTCCTACCCTCACCTATGGCCACAAGCTTTGGATAGTGAGTGAATGAGATTATGGATACAAGCGGCAGAAATGAGTTTCCTTCATACGGTGTCTGGGCTCACCCTAAGAACTAGGGCTAACAGCCCATACATTTGGGAGGGGCTCAAAGTAGAGTGAAAGGAGCCAGTTGAGGGGGTTCGGCAATCTACGTAGGATGCCTTCTGGATGGCTCCCTGGAGAGGTGTTTCAGGGAGATCCAACCAGGAGAAGACCCTGCGGCAGACCCAGGACATGTTGGAGAGATTTAATCTCTCAGCTGGCCTGGAAACGTCTTGTAATAGACATCCCTGCTAAAACTGCTGCCCCTGTGACCCATCCATCCATCCATTTTCCAAACCGCTTATCCTACTGGGTCGTGGGGCGTCCGGAGCCTATCCCGGAAGCAATGGGCACGAGGCAGGGAACAACCCAGGATGGGGGGCCAGCCCATCGCA
>JAODJX010000042.1:15055586-15074118 GCA_026776945.1 Isichthys henryi | reverse complement strand
CGACGACATGGGGAGAACATGCAAACTCCACACACGTGTGACCCAGGCGGAGACTCGAACCCGGGTCCCAGAGGTGTTGGTGACACCTTCTTGCAGATGTGAGCTTTCGTGTTTCACTCACAGAATTTATTCTATTCAGATTTCTTTATTAGGCTGGTTTTCTGTTTGCCAATTAAAATTAACATGAAAATTATTGGTGTAATTTAGTGAGGTCTATATGATGGTGAGGGGACAAGAATCGAGCTAGTGTATACACTGGTATACCATCATTTCCACAACGTAATATAAATCTATTGCCTTTATTGTCTATTCTAACACTGATCTGATCCCATCTACCAGATACATGCATCATTTATATAACAGAATGAAATAGTAATTTTGACTTTTCCCAATTTAAACATATTTTAGCAGTATTGGGGTTTGAGGTGTTTTATAAATATGCATGCAGGTAATTTCAACACATGCACATTAAATCGCTGTATTTTATGTACAGTGGAACCTTGGTACTGGAACGCCTCTTAACTCGACCAACTCAGACGTCGAACGAGTCTGTTGAATTTTTTGCGACTTGTACCTCGATCGATTCTGCTAAAACTAGTATGGGTCGAGATGCGTTCAGTTCTACCAATTCGGACCCCGAACGAGTCGATCGAGAAAAATCAACCCGCAACTCCACCGAAAACTTGGAAAAGGACAAAATAAAACCTAGATAAGACCTGCTGAAACTTGTACAGATCGAGACGCGTCTCTGATGGGCTGAAACAAAGGCAAACGGACCTACTGGCATGCTGATGCTCTCGGAATTGCGGTACCTCTCGACCGACTTCGACGTGCGAAAGCAGGCGTGATGTTCTTGTGCTTTATCCACAGTACATTTAGTTATACAGAAATCATGGCCCGTAAGAAAGTGAGTAGTGATACCAGAAAACCAAAGGGTTAAAGTAGTGAGAGTAAAATTTACAAAGGATTTAAATCATAGCGATACTCGAAGGTGGTGCACGTGTGTCTGCTCTCGCTTAGTATAGGATTGTAGTTTATTGAATTTCTATTGCTTTTGCATGTGTGTAATAGTTTTATATTGATTTTTAATGCTTTTTATGATTAGGTAGATAGGCAGTCATTTGTGGGTCTGGAATGGATTAAATTCATATATATTATTTCTTATTGGGAAATTCTACTTGGACGTCGACCTAATCGCAACTCGACCGGCCTTCTGGAACGAATTAAGTTTGTGTTCCAAGGTACCACTGTATTAGCCTACTTTTTAGTTATGATTATTGTACACGTGTTTTAAAAATGTCTGGTAAGTATTCAGTATGAAATGCCATATTGATCTTGTGAAACACCTTTCTTTGTCTCAAAGTTCTTAATATAGGGTCTTTACAAAAAGTCAATAGATCTCATAACTTATAGAAGAGTGTCAAAAAAGCTCTGAAACTTAGAATATGATGGCGGCAGTCAAAAAAAAAAAAAAACGTTTTCACACGTAATCATAGGGAACTGAGTGTGTTATAGCAGAGCATGTGGCGGCGGCTGTGACGTTCCTGCAAAGGTCTGCATAGCTAGAAGGCAGTACTGTGGAGGGATTTGGCAGCTTGTAGTTTGTCATGGAGCTGAATATTGACGTTAATGTCAGCATGCGGATGGAAATAAATTTTATGATTATACCATTATAATCATCATGTGGTATATTTCTTGTAACATAACTATTTTGGCTCATATTTTGTGTTAAGTAGTCCTACAACCAAAGAGAAAATGTAAAATTATGTGACATTTCCATAATTGGTACCCATAACCGCAAAAGTCATCTATTATTTTAGAGCGTCTGTCGGCTCATTCTGAATGCAAATCCATTATGTTTTCTCTGAAATACTCATAATTCATAAGCTCATTACAGAGGCTGTGAATGTGAAAGCACTAATCGGCCTTAGTGCAATTTCCTGATCATAAGTGGCCTACTTTCAAAAGTCAAGAGTAGCTTTTCCTTTCACTGTTTCCCTTTAATTTTTTGTGTGACTTTGTGTTACGCAGCTTGTGTTTAATTGTTTGTGTGCAGATATGCAAACAAATACAAAAATGAGCTGCGCTGTGAGATTCTGAAATCGAACCCCCATTTCTTTCTCCCTGATGTGGCATTTGCATTGTCACTTTTTTTTTTTTGGTCATAATCATCTACTTACCAGAGGCCTTTACTGGTGCTATTGGCCACAAGGGGGCAGCACTCACCCAGTTTCATGAACTTTGTTAGGAGAGGTTAGCTTAAGAGACTGGGTCTCAAAAGAGCAGTTGATACCTGCAGAGACAAGTATACATGAGGATGGGCTGTGGCACCTCTGGGAGGCCATCTGCAGGGCTTCACTATGAGCAGGTTGGAGTCAGAACCAGATGGTGAATCTGGTAGGCAGTTCTGTGACTCCACTAATGCATGTGGCAAAACAAGAAACTGATATCAGGTGACAGCTTCTGTTTGCTCCCCAGACCCAATTTAAGAATCTGAATATGTGTGTGACATGGCGACAGCACATTGCAAAGACTCCAGGGGCAAGTGGCTGTTAAAATGAATCAAAGCGAATTAAAAATGAATGGTGAGTTAATTTAGAAGTGGCGTGGGTTTACCTGAAGTATCGGTGCGTTTTGTTTGGCTTATCCTTTCGGAAACTCTTCTACATGGGCACGGCACACTTTTCCAAAATTCATCTCCTGAATGGAGCTCTATACAGTCAATAGAAGGTCTCAAATTAAATTGACAAAAGGTTATTTTGGGAGATCCTTCTTGATTAAAGAAATATTTGCCTTCTGACACACTCCAGCCATCTTCACTTCCCTAATACTCTCGGCTGTCCTCAGTGATTTGCTCACCAGAAATTAGGCCCGCAACAGGGGGATAACCCTTCTTTTGATAAAGGTTTCTTTACACGTGACAGATCTTGCGGCTCGGTGCAGGAGAGCCAGCCGCGATTGGTGGAGCAGTACATCTCGCTCGCTGGGCAGCCTACACACCCGTGGTCACCTGACAAGTCTGTAAGAGGCAGTTATGCAGAATCCAGCTGGGACATTCCGCCCGATTGAAACCGTCCCCCTGGGGCCGATAATGCAGCTCAGGTTTCAGCAGCAGTTTAAACTATCGGACATGGTCTATGCTCAGGAGTGCTGTCATTGCCTGGGTCACTGCAGAATCCCCTAAAAGCCTCAAGGTAACCATTTTCATTCTAGATTCTGTGCAATAAGGGGTGGGGCTAGGGGGGAGATGAATCAGACCGAAAACGGTTCCTTATGTGAGGCACCTGACAGTTCCAAAAGAACATGGATGTCCATTAGCTTAATGCCATGTATTCCACGCTAAGGCAGGTGGCTCTTCACTGTGTGTCAGGGGCCACACACCATGCGCTGCAGGACACGTAACTGTCTGCAGCGCCGTGGATGACGGCTTAAATCATCATCACAGCACTTGGCAACCAAACATTCATTTCTGAGAGCGTTTCAATTTTTATACACTTTCCACTCTGCGCGTGCCATTTTTTTCTATCGCCATTTCCTAAAAATTAGTCAGGTTACAGGCACATTTACGAAATAAAGTGGTTGTAATGTGTGTGCAACATCCGCAAATGGCAGGAAATGTGCCACGGCAGCACAGTCGGTTGTGTATCTGAGAGACGGATGCTTCAGCGTTCCTGTTATTTCATCCTAACCCTTATCAACGCTGAAGTTGCACTGCAATCTGGCTGTTCAGTGGAGCCTGTTATGATGACTGACTCTGAGCCATAATTAACTTCCTGCATTTGTAAAACTGCTGGGGAAGGACTGAGAAGGGTGTCTGTGTGGGTAGGAAGAGGGAGTGGTTGAATTCCAAAACACAGAGAATCTGTCTTGTACAGAGAGCCAACTCTGTCCTCTGCTGTGGTTGAAATATCAGAGACACCAGTGAAGCTGCCTCTTCAGAGGCATTATGGGTAACAATTGGCATGGCGACATAAAATAAGTGGTGGTAGGAGCTGGCAGCCAGGTAGCCAGGTGGACACAGGTGGCCGACACTGAATGCTGCCTGGGAGCCTGGGAATATTTCAAACCTCTCAGCTGGCTACTTAGTTTCCAGCAGCTGAGCCTGATGAGGACACCTCTCCAGTGCACTCCACTTGAGCCATATGCAAGGGCCTGGAGCGAGGGCTGGGATCAGCTTCTGAGAGGCCCACAGGCAACACTGAGCTCCAGTGTGCAGAAGTGAATGAGGCCCCAGCAGGGGCTCTTGCACTAGGTGATGGAAACGCACATGCCTGGTGTCCAGAGTAGAGCAGAACTAACCATTTTGGCTGTGGCCCATTTCCAAAGTTAACTTTTCTGGCATCTCCTTGTGAGCCATTGTTTCACCATGATTCTGTGATATTGCTTTTGATGATCCCCATTGCTGTAAATGCAGACACATCTTGAAGCTGACATGCATGGCCTTTAGATATCTGCCTTTGGAAATTGCAACCGAAAGGATGAAATGACAGAGCATCGATGCACTGTTACCAAGGTGATTTGAAGTGGCATTTACATCATGGAAGATTTAGGCAGAGATCTGTAGATGCATCACCATTTTCAAAAGTGAATTTTAGTAGTATTGGATTATACTGGGAAAACATACATAATAAATGTGATTCAGTTTGCTTTTTACATTTTATCTTCTAAATGGGTACAGGATACCAGTATAGGAAAACCACCATAAAGCAGAAATACAACCTTTCTAGCAATGCAAACAAAATCAAAACTAGATCAACTTGTACTGTTCACTAAAGCTAAAAATTATACGAGGTAAATTATGGGTGTATTATCCACCGAGCTCAGTCCACTTATCCTGGTCAGAGTTAAGGGGCGGTTATATTATCCTATGAAAATTAGACAACTGTCAGCTTGATTTTCTTGAAAAGCTACCTTGTATGTTAAGGAAAACAGTGAAGATATCTTGGTGCTGTTTGTCCTCCTGTGACTTTCTATTGCCTAGACTTGGGGGACCGTCTCATAAGATATAGTTCTTTTAACTGTAACATTGATATATCAAGCATAAATTTGTATGTAGCAAGTATTAACATAATAATACAACATGTCTTAAGTTGACTGGTGCTTGTGATGTATTTCTTTCAGCATGCAAATATTTGTACTGTAATATTGGCTATACTGTAGTCTCTACATGACTGGCATGTCTAGCTGAACTAGGGTCTAATTTTCAGAATTGACAAAGCACTGCTTGCACATGATGACCTGGTTTCAGGGGTCAAACACAAATGTCCAATCATGAGACTGAAACGCAGCTGATGCATCGAATGTTTGTATGACCTTTTCTCCTGAACCTCGACGGCAGATCCCCTCGACTGTACTGCTGCTGGTGCCATGAGTACGCTGACGTCACCGGCAGGAACATATATACTGTATAAGCATCTCAAATGCTTATACAGAAGGGTGTTATTCTCGAAAGGGGAGATGAGACGGGGTAACCCCCCGGTGAGGTATCGCTGTTTAAACATGGGTTCTTGTTATAGAGATCTTCTTATGCAACTCCGTTTGGCTCCAAGAACATCACACTAAAGCCATCTGCTTACTGGTTCCCATGGTTTGAGTGGGAGAAGATTATTTAGAGAAGATTTTATTCTTCATTAACACAAAACAACACAAAGTATAAAATTATCGCCATTTTTACCATTAATATTATAATTATTAACTGACCGAGTTGATGGTGACCAGAAACTTTCTGCACTGACATTCAGATATGTGTTAATCTAAATGCAGGAGAAGTACAGGCAATTAAGCAGATTTAAGTATAGTTATACATGACATGCATCAAAATTAGATTAATTGTGGGGCATTAAAACAGTAGAGGTCTAATTTTAGTTCTCATATCCAGTTAAATGACTGGGCTTTCATGGTTTATAGACCTATGCAAGCAGCAAGCATATGCATTTCAATAATAAATGCACTTTACACACACACACACGCACAGACACACACACACACGCACACACACACTTTTAGGGTATACCTATCCTTATGGGGCCCGCTCATTCACCTCTATGGGAAAAATGCTAACCCTAACTATGACAATCTTAACTCTTAACCCCCACCCTGCCCTAACCATAACCATATGTAACCAAGCAAAATACAAGAGTTTTTGCATTTTTAGTTTTTTCATAGCAGTCACTGATTTTTATAAAATAGAGTTTTATAAACTCTAAAAACGGATATTTATCATGTTATGGGGACATTGTCTCCCCGTAAGGATAGGTATACCTGCTCACACACACACACACACACACACACATTTTTATATATAGCCATTAGTACTGGAGCATCGTTACTCATTTCCAGTGACTGCTCCTGGATAACAGGACTTCCTAAGTAACTACTGTAAATTAACAAAGATCTACACATTTACTCATGCATCCATAAGTAGAAATGTGCTAACAAACAGTTCTGCGATACAGCTGCCTATAACTGAAATATACTGCTCCCCGGGGAAGCAGCCATTCATGCATCCATTACTCTCCGATGCGAAGTGTAATGTGCTATCCACGCATATTATTTTACATCCCCCCCAACGCACCTGCTAATGAATTAGCATCTCGTTAAGATTATATTTAGTATAGTATAGGGAGCTAATGTGAGAGCAACTGAGAGTGACATGGCTATGAATCAGATTGATGGCTGCTTGTCTGTAGGGGGTGGGGTGGGGGAGGGGAGCAAAAGGAAAGTAATAGTGTTGACACAGATATAACAGATGGGGGATGATTAAGACCGCAGCTTCTCACAAGGCAGGTTAATTGGATTGAAAAGCTGAAATATGTTGGATGTGGTGCCAAGGTTCTGATCGTTTAATGCAGCTTTCATATAGTTATGATACATTTCCGACCTCGAGTGATTTGTAAATTCTGTCACTGTTTACACGCAGCAGCATGTCAGGACCAAATAGATAAGCGGTAAGATGTGTCCCTGAGTAATCGCTGTAGGGTCAGCGACTGTGTTAATGTGGCGTTCCGGAGTATTGTGTGGTCCTATATGGAAGTAGGATCGCTCACATATTCAAAGGTTCACAACTGACTCTGACATACAGTAATATCTTTTTCTTGTTAATTGGCGTCATTCATCTTAAAGTGGTGACTGAAACTTTTCACTAAATCATTCTCCCAGTAAATGGCCTGAGGTTATGCACGTTATATTGTTCATTCATTGCATATACAATATGTCAAGGATATACTTTTCTAATTACACACATATCAACATATTATGTCGCATTCGTAAGATTCTGCAGATTTTATGTGGACCTGTGGGAATTAATTTTGTGTTCATTTTTTTCTAATCTTTGGACAAAGTTACAATCAAGTAGTATAATTTGCTTTTTAATATATACTGTAAGTATGACTAGCTTTTTGTAATGGTTCATTATGGCAGTAGGCATTATATTGGTGAGGAGGGGTCACATAATTTAAAGCAAACATGATTCGGTGTTGTAAGATTTTTTCCGCCTTGTATCACATTGCATACGGTTGTGGAGTAATTTCAAACGAAGGCATTTTATTAAGAAAATACAGAAGTCGATAGAAGGGGCAAGATCCCATAAAAGAGAACAGAAACCAATAGTTATAAGGAACTGAAAGTAAACCCAGAGAACATCATTTGGCACTGAAACAGCAAAACAATAAAAATCCAGTTATTTACAGTAATAGATGAGTTCCTGTGTTTCCCTGTCAGTCTCAGTTATCTTCAGCTGTTTCTCCTAAACAGGCTTATCATTCTGGAATGAGGAGCACTGGGGCACCGTTGACGAGTGTAATCAGTATGGATCTGGCATGTGAAAATGTCAGATTTCTCCAATTCAGCCCCGTGCTTTCGTTCTGTCTCCCGCTGGCTATATATTCTAGCTACGTGTTTCATTCATTATCCTGGATTAATATGTAAGTGATGTTAAAGGGAATTCATTAGTTGCGATGGGCTACTGCTGTATTTGGCCTATTGATGTCATGAAACAAGTTGTCTGTTGAACAAGGTAGCTAGGCAACCCAAAGAGATGCCCTTACAACCCTCCCACATATCTGAGACTGAGCTGGGAATTAGATCAAAGGTATAGGAGGAAAAAGAGATTGTGCATGGAAAAATGCTCACCAGGGTGCTTTTTCTCCTGTCTCTCCCCAAACACCTGAGTTACCCCCCACTGTCGCTGTTCTGCCCTCTCAGCGAACCTTACCTAAAAAGTATATCTTTATTCTGATTCCCATAATACATCGTATGTAAGCATCCTCCCTTCTTAAATTGTCACTGGCTTTTACAAAGCAATAGAAAATCTCCCTCTGACTTAAACCTTTGATCTTGATTCATACAAACTTATAGACCACATGTGAGTGTAGCAGGGGCCAATGGAAATAAATCAACACTCATTAATAGAATAGTATAGCATGTGATAGAGGCACGACGGGTCAGTGGGTTGCTGCCTCATATTCCTAGGATTGGGGGCTTGGGCCTTGCCTCTGAGTGGAGTTTGCAATGGTCTTTGTGTATCATGTGAGGTTTCTTGACATACATCATGCATGTAAGTTAACTGGTATCTCGCCCAATTTCCAGCCTAGCATTCCACAGACTGGCATCCTGTCCAAGGTGTACACCTGCCCTGTGTCCTACGCAGCAGTCCCCCTCCCCCGCTCCCCCAACAGTGACCCTGTAGTGGGGAAGATGGATGCTCACAGTACTCAGAATGATGGATTGTAGTTTTCAAAGGCAGAAAGGCACGTCAAATAATGGGATCTTGACAGAGGCGAATTTTTTTTACTGATACAAAAAATGAAACGCCTGATAATCACTATGGTGACTGGTAATGATAAAAAAAAAAGAAATACGACAGTTAAATGAACAGAGAAAAGTATGAAAACATTTGTCTCATGCAGATTAATATTCAGTAAAACCTCTGTGTAACATTTTTTCCCCATTTGCTTTGCTGTCAGTCATGTGACTTTGGTGGGAGGGGTGTGATCTGTATCTGTGACTCTCCAGCTGCTGTCCTGGATGTGGGCCACAGCGCTGGTACTGCGGATGAAAGAAGGGGTACTGTCCCGATGCGGGGGCCTCATTGTGAACCGCGTGCACGCCCAGCTTCTTACAGGGAGGCGGGCATGCATTCGAGTAACGATGTTTGAGCACGATCGCTCCTCGTCTGCCGGGAGTGATCAATAGGGCAAGGGGACCTGGCTGGGAGACGGAAATTAAAGCGTTCCACTCCCGGAGTGTACCTGTCAGGTTCCTCTCGGTTCTGCTGCTGTCACTCCTCATATCCACCGCTTCAAGACCTGCTTTGTCTTTCCCGGGAACTTATCCCTTCCTGAAATCCCTGCTCTTCCCTGGCAGCATACACAAAATACGTGCTAGCCTGCATGGCATTTGCTGCGAAGACAGGATTGTTGAGTAGTGTCAAAAATAGGCCTATAGGTATAATCATGCACACTTCCTTGTCAGACTTCTTCAAACAAAGCAACAAGGAATAAAAAAAAAAAAGACCTTTTGCACATCAGTTTATTTTGCTGCAGGTGTCCTACTTAAATAGCGAAGTATGTTACAAGCTAAACTCAATTCTGTACCTCTAGGAAGTACTTTCTGTTTTTGTGTGTGATAGCACATATGGTGATAGCCACATGCCATATTGAAGCCGTCACACTTTCCCCCGCACTTTCAATAATGCATGTGTGCTTTTCCTAAATAGTCCCAGGTAAAATTAGTGAGCTAATTAGTCCCTCCCTTGAATTCCAATGTCTTTCTGGTGGCTACTCAATAATTAAAGGCTCACGCCAGAAGACTTGCTCTAAGAAACTTCTTATGATAAGTAACCATAACGCAATTTAATATCAGTTGCAAAAATTTTTTAATGAGTTGGGTTTCCCACACTTTTATTGAAATCTCTAGGGAAAGGAACAGCATTTCCTCTTCTGAACCTTATCTTTGGTTCATATGGGTGTCTTTGATGCTCACTGTTATTTGTGGTTTGTCAAAAACACTCATCTGTTTTGAACCTCTCAGCATTTGTCACACAAGGTAAACTTAAGCTGTTCAAATCAACAGAAGTGGTTCTTCTGGCTCTTTATGAATGTCAGGGCGGGTATATTAATACACTACTCTCATTTCATGATATTCAAGGTGACTTCAATGCAAGGAATCAGGAAAACATATAAAGGTACACTGCCTTGGGCATACCTGCGTATGTTTATGCGTGCTTGTTTGAGATGTTTGCCTTCCAAATCTTCCACTTAAGCATGTTTTCCATGAGACTGAAGTAGATTGCTCCCATTCCAAGTGTCTTTTCTACCATATTTCATTTCTAGGCACCGTGGAGGTACCCAGCATGCGCTTTTTTAACCTGATCAAAGTGATCCTGCTGCAATATAAGCAATAAAGCAATAAAGGAGTCCCCTGCAGTCTCATAATGGCAGAGGTGATATTTTTGGACGCCAGTCTGGACTGCAGATCGATGGCCGCAGCTGGCAATTCTGCTCAGGTGCATCTGTAGCACTCACAGGCACGTCACCTGCCCCCCCACCCAGCTCGACCGCCTCTGTGCTGATGAGTCCTGCAAGGCCCGCGGGGCGGATTCCTTTTGACCTCCGGGTGGGGAGGCTAGCTCTGCGGTCACTGGTGCTCCATATCCCATCAAAAAGAACCTCGGTGTGCTCGACCTTGCGATGGTCTCTTTTTTTTATTCTCCCCAATGTGTTGCATTAGGAGCTTAGGAAGATAGGGGGGGAATGAAAAAGACACAGGCTGTCAGAGTGAACATCATAGCTCTCATTGTTGGATTTTTTTATCAACTACTCTGGGCGTCATGGTATAGAAATGCCTCATGATATCAAATTTTGCGCAGTTCAGTTCTGTCTTCAAAATCATTCAGGAAACTTGTATAAAACATTTTACGGAGCTTTGAATAAAATGTGGCATATTTGCACCGTATCCCTAGGGTGTTAAAAATCATGTTTATGGTGATATGGTTACAAAGCAATCACAGATGAAACAAAATGGACTTTCTGCCTAATCCTGCTTGGAGTGAACAGAAAATGAGGTGTCAGTCATTGCAATCATAATTAAGAGAGAATTCATGAACTGGCAAAAGTATGAAATTGTCTTTCCCTCTAACAGGGTAGCCAAAGCAATCAAAAATTACTTTTCATTATTTTTTAGAATATTGATTACATACCCAAGAGCGATATATTTTTGTACCTTGCATTTCATGGCACACTGTTTCAGAAAAAATCACCTGAAAACACAACATTTCATGAAACAAATTAACATGAACATACAGCATTGATTGAAAATACAGTGGCATTTCAGGAAACAATATTAAAAGGAAACACTAATACTAGCAGTGTAACGGTTACTACAAGAAAGAAAAGGTATGTACAATTATCAAAAAGTTATTTATCTTGATTGGATATGTCAGGTCTCCACGATTGTTCTGTGAAGCAAGTAGAGATGAGATTGCTTTAATTCAGTGGTTGTAAACTCAAATGAAACAAGTATTGCAAAAAAAAGCTGAATGGTTTTAGCATTCTCAGAACATAGCAGTTAAAAAGAGGGAGAAAACCTGCACTCATAGTGAAGAGTAACCTATGTTTCATATAATCATCAGATATTTCACTTGATAATTGTAATAGACATTGGTGTTGACCTGGATTTACAGCAGAATACTTAAAAAATATTAAGCTACATCAACCTCTACAACCATATCAGCCATCAATAACAGTCTATATATTAGTAGTAATCTACAATATTACATAACAGCCATTGAAGAGGTTTGAGTGTGAATGATTTGGCTCAACTTCAAATAATATACAGGCTGGCACCAGTCTCTTGGAGCTAAAACCATCTATACAATCCGTTACATGAAATATTTTGAATTTGTGAGCAGTAACAATGTAAAAGATCATAAGGATTCATATTGTGACACTAACACCTTCTCTGGATCCTTTGCAGTAATGTTATGAACTTACACAGCTTTCTTTGTCCATCGCTGGCTAACTGCTGATAAACTCCTTAGATGTATCTGCCTTGCTACAATATTGAGCGAAAACTACAAAAAGCGCCACACAATATTTCCCATTTTGCATGTCAAAGCTGAAAGGTAACTGCACAAACTTTATTTTGAATGCCTGCCTTTACTTTTCACGTTTGTGTCCGACCTGTTTATGCTTCTACACAAACAGGTACTTCATGGGATCAGTGAAGGCAGAGATGGTCAATCTTTAAGCAATTTCACCATCAATCAATCCTTCCACCTACCCATACATTTTATGGGGATTCCAGAGCCTGTATGGGCACAGGGCAGGGAACAACGCACTACAGGGCACCCTTGCACATTATTCACACACGAGCAGCTTGATAACGCCAAGTGTTTGAACTGTGGGGAGAGACCCCACAACAACATGGAGAGGAGATGCAAACTTTTCATCTTTGTGATCTTGAAAAGCACTATATAAAAAGAATGCATCACTATTAACTCTACACACATAGAATCATGGCAGAGATTTTAACCCAGGTCCCAGATGTGGGAGGTAGCAGTGCTACCAACCGTACCTGCATGCTTCCACTTCAGCGACTACGATAAATGTAATAGTGATTAACTTAATAATAATGTCATACATTGAATAGTATTTCATTAAAATGTGGTCGGTTTAATACTAATACTTCGAAAAAGGCATATTGCATTTTAACAATGTTCAGCAATTCACATCTAAAACAATTCTAATGAAAATATTTGACTTTGCAGAAATCTGAAAAATGTTGTAAGTCTAGCATAATTTTATAAGTCAAAATAAGTGCATGTCTTCCACAACGTTAATACATCATCGATTAGACATTCAAGAAGTTAAACGTCTAAAACGAAAACCATACATCAAAGATATTCTGGATATTCTGGATAATGTACCAAGTCGCAACGGTAAATTTTGCTGATCGGGTAGCTTGCAGGGGGGCTTACGGGTGGCGCGATCAACTGTGAATGTTTAGGTGATCGTCCCGTTAGTCGTGATTAGCTGGTTGGCAACTGCTGCTATATATGAGCACATACATAAAAGTCGTGAGCAGAAATTTAGCAACAGCACAATGCTTTAAATCAGCACTGCAGGATTTAACGTTCTGACCCTAACTCTCCTGTCAGAGTATTAGGAAATATTGAGAAAATGCGACAACATCACTAATATACTGTCAGCAAGAGCAGTGGAACATTTAACATTAAAATAAACTGCTAATTTGCTCGTTTGATATGTTATTGCTGGTCTACCAACCTGTCTCTGTGGGTCTTGAAATGCTTGAAGTTGTCATTACTGTGTCAGATATCTTTCTTCACGTTTTTTTTTTTTCCTTCACGAGCTTAAAATCTGAGTAACCAGACTTTATCATTGTTGTTATTGATGCCGCCATGGTTAATTCATGCTAGCTCACTAAATGGCATTCATGAATTAACCACTCGTATTGCCTGCATTGTGGGTGTTTTGTGGGCTTTTGTCATGTGTTGCACAGCATTTTTGAGGTTCCGATACGAACAGTCAGAAAGACAGTTGTGGAGTCTTTGATTACAGGCAAAAAAACTATGGTGAAAACTAATGTTAATTGCAGCGATAGAAAGTGAAAGCCATTTATAGTAAGTCTAAGTCAAGTCACAAGTCAACAATAGGCCCTATAGAAGTCTAAGTCAAGTTAAGTCAGTAAGTCTGAAGTCATAAACACTGAGGCTTGGGTCTGACTTGAATCTAATCATGTGACTGGAGTAGCCCACCTCTGGCAAATATTGTACAATGATGGTGAGTCTCGTCTCCTCTGTGCAACAACAACAAAAAAAAAAAACATCCAAGGACCTTAGAAATGAAGGAGTTCAGCTAGCTGTCTGGAGACCAACAAGGAAACCGCAAAATTCAGCTGCTTTGAAAAGATGGCAGAGTGTTTTGGGAAAATAAAATTAGGGGGTCATAACTGTCTGATTTGTTTTTAATCAAAGATTATAGGAAATTACTGGATTATATAGTCCTGTAACTATTCTGGATAAACACATGAAAACAAGACATTATAGGTGTAATTACAGTGTGATATTCTGCTTTGTTTTGTATGTTACTGTCCTACATCTGCATTTTGGAAAAAATTACGTTTCTGTTTCTTGTTAATATAAATTTGTTTTCTGATAATGTAATTCTATTTTCTGTTAGTTTGTTTTATAAATATAACAGTATAATAAATAAATAATAAATATATAGTATTTGTTAAATTCTTGCTGCTACTTGCTATTAATAAATAACTTCAGGATGATCATTTATCTTTTACTAGTGTTAGAATTGCTGAAGGGTTCAAATACATCCACAGCATTTCATTATCTTTGGCAAAAATCCTATTTCACCGGGTTTGTTCTTCCTCTATCACAAAGTTCAGTCCATGTGTATGTGATACTCTGGGCATGCTCAGAACAAACTTTTAAAAGACCTCCCTCCCCTAGTTCTTCGCTGCTTTATTTCAAATGCCTTAGAAACCTCAAACCTGGTCTTGTTTTTCCAGCCAGCCACTTAATCCTCCTGTAGATCCCTCCCAATCCCATCAGTTTGCCGTATGTTGACAGAAATTCCCCAGTTATGCAGTATTGATTGCTGTTTTAACATCTAAAGGACTGACTCCTATCTCCTGTCCGCCATGCTCAATATTTTGTTCTCGGCTTACAATTCACATTTAATTAACCTGCTCACTCCAGACATAAATCGATATGTAGATCACGGAAATTGTTGGCATTTGGCAGAGCAATCAAGACAACAAACACGGCCACCGCCAGTACCAACATCAATTCACAATAGTTAAGTGGCTAAAGTTCAATCCGTGGTGTACCTGACCTTGTATTACAAATATGTCTGGGGAATCATGTTTTCTGCAGTATTTTGACTAATCTCGCATCAAGTTTCTCCTCTGTTGACGGATGTTTGATTGCAAATGAGATACAGCAGAAAAAAAGGGTTTTAATACAGATTAACAAACTGAATTCACATACAAAGCCGCAAGAAGAAAATGTCTGGAGATGTTCTTCTTGATTGGAGAGTATTCATCTATCATACAAAAGCCTTCACAAAGACAATGAATTAGAGGTTAAAGGTCATATGATGCATTTTGGAATTATGGAAAGTCTTCAACTGCAAGCGTATTCAGAGGGACTGAATTGGAGGAGCTCTATAGAAACAGCTCATGTCCACTTTGCATTTGTGCTGGGGTTAGATGAGAATTTGAAGAGAATTCAATACAATGATCAACACCTTATTTTAAACTGAAAGCAGATGTAAAGTTGCTATTCATTTTCCTCATAGCTTGAATTTACCACGTATGCTTTGGACAATCTCCTTAGTTCAAAACTAGATCATTTACAAATGATTATCAAAATGAATATGAGGGGAAAATCTAAAAAGGGTTATTTTAAACAGTGATTGCAATGTAGCTCTTGCGGTACAGAGATTCTACTGTGGTGGATTTGAGATCCGCTTAGTTCTGGGTTGACAAGTTACCCCTTTCTTTGGTGTAATTAGGCCTTTAAGATGGGTGGCTCTCTGGGACAGCACCAGCGTCTGAGTACTCCGACAAATAAATAATTTATTTCTTATTTTAAATAGCTTGACATTCAGAAGTTAAATTCACTCCGCTCTTTTTCTTTGACATAGAAGAGCGGAAAAAATCCTGTCTGATTTAGGCCGGATGGATTCAGATAAGCTGCCAGGAAAGAATCACCTCTTTCTTCAAAGATTATCTTTGAAGATTGAGGCGACATCACAACTGAGACTATGACGAGTCATGGCAATGTAAGGGTTAACCTATACTTTTTAAACATATATTAAATCAGATTAATGGCACAAGAAAGGGGACTTTTTATTGATAAGAAAGATACTTATTGAAACTCTCTTGCTTATATTTAGATTATATTTAAATTATTATTTTTTTTTAACTGAAGTACGTTTTGGCTAAATCTAAATTCCCAGAGGAATACATAAATTTTTCCCCCTTATTGGCCACATAATTGATTACATTTGTCAAGCATATTTTAAAGGTAATTAGAATGCAGTACTCTTCTAATTACCGGATGCAAAGTCCTATATTTAATTAAATTACTGCAGCGCTCCTGTCACATTTGCTACAGTCCAAAGCAGCACTGGTTGCTTGCTAAGGATCGATGACAGGTGCTCTGCTGCTGGCCAGTCAGCCGCTAAAGGATCCAGAGTCTGAAAGGAAAATTGGGGGGTGGGCTTGATACCGGGAATATGTGTGAACGTCATTTGTTAACCTTTCTAAGGGAACAATCATAATGTGCTCTATTCAGCCGTTAGATGTTTTTTTAACCACTGGTGCTATTGCTTATTTAACTTATAAAAATGTTACTCACACATTCTGTGCTTATTATATTCCTAGACCAATTGACTGGAAGTAAATGTATTTTTTGAGCATTATAATTTCTGTCTGCCAGCATGTTGTCAGTGGTTTATGTACTTCATGTTTGTAAATCAAGCTATAACACCAGAGATCTGCAGAACTATGCGGTTTGAATGAATAAGGTAATTTTCTCACCTTTACCAAATCTGTGGGGCTTGAAAATAAAAATGAAGATTATCCTGTATTGTACGAAAACTATGACACTGCCATCAGCAGTGCCAAGCTTGCGCACAGCGATGTAAGGAGAGTCCCTGGGGCAGATAAAGACACTATTTATGGTTCTTGCACATTGGTTAAAGACAGAGAAAATGGAGTTATCAGAAGAGAGCTTTTAAAACTTAGCATATGGACAAATAAATACTAGGGAATATGCTAGATGAAAATGGCAAATGAACGAAATTTAGAACATAAAACATAGAAATACACTTGGCAGAACAATCCATTAAAAGATCAGCAGGCTTTGCTCTCCTAACACGAGGGTTTCCAGATGCTTCCAAAGCAAGAATATAAGTTTAACAAGCAACAGGTTGTACAAGGACATGTTCTGGCAATTGATTTACAATAAATCTGGCACAATTCAGTCGTTATCATTTTTATTTCAGGCTTATATTTGATTTTTGTAATCGTATCATTCAATTGGTTATTTTCCAATACATATTGAGTTGAGTTTGATATATGGGAAGAAGTCCAGATCAACATGATTTGTATTGGTTGTCTGACTGTGAAAAATGAATTGGTGTCTGTGAAAAATGAATTCAACTTTTTCCTCTGGAAAAACTTCTCCTGTGTGCTGATTGAGGTTGGGGACATTAAGTCTGAATGGACCTTTCTCTAGGCCTGTGTTTCGCTACCCAGACCCCCAGATGGTCCATGTTTTTGTCCTCTCCCAATTGCCAGGGAATGAGAAATCCCTCCTCTAGACCTCAATCCTTGCAGTGGCTGTAAAGAACTAAAGATAAAAGGCAGTGGTTTCTGTCATATTGGTCACCCTAGGACCAGTCATTAAGTTGAAGACAGAGACCTTTTAGGAACTATGGGGTTATTGCTGAGTGTGGAAATATTACGTGACCTGGTGTACAGTATTTGCCCTCCCATCAAGTAGCAACATAGAGAGTCACTGCAGTTTTAGCTCCTGTTGTGGTTAGAGGCTTCTGTAGTGAAATGGATAGAAAGTAGATGAATTACATCTCGAAATTTTGAACGTGCTGCATGTTACTTTGGAGGACATGGTTGACAAGGCCAGTCTATTCAACAGTGGACCAGCTCATCTGCTTTGTGCAACTATATGAGGATTCATGTGAATTTACTACTATGGTCTACATCTGCTTTGTTGATTTGGTGAAGACATATGACTGTGGAACTTCATTCTGTAGGAGCTGCTGCAGAAATATGGGCTTCCAGGGATACCGTACTGTATGTGTACTATTTGGTCCCTGTACAAATATAGTGTGTGTTGGGTAAGCATACTTGGCACAAAAATGAACCCATTCAGAGTAAATATTTACTTTTGGCATGCCTCTGTTCATGTTTGTGATTTTCATAGACAGGATATTAAGGGTCAGCCATGACTTGAAGAGTGTCTGGTATGGAGGGCTAGAGGAGATCTCCCTGCTATTTGTAGATGATGTGCTTTAGGCCTCATCTGGCCAGAACTTCCAGGATACACTTCGAGTGATTCAGCACTGAGTGTGAAGCATCAAGGATGAGAATCGGCACCTTAAAATCTGTGGCTATGGTACTCATTTCAAATAGAGTGGAATATAGTAAGTACCTCAAGGAAAATGAGGGTGCCAGGATTAGTTTGGTAACTGCAGCTTTGTGGGCACTGCAGGAGTGTGCGGTGGTAAAGTGAAAGTTTTGTTGTTAATCATTTAATCTAGGTGTTTATGCTCATTGAATAATCACCAAAAGAACAAGATGGTGAATATGAGGTTTCTTCACCAGGTTGCTGGGCTCACTCCATGTGACATTAAGAAGTTTGGACATCTGGAGAAATCTCAAAATGAAGCTCATGTGTCACGATCACGGTTGGGCAAACCGGCGATCGTGCGGGCAGGTGGCCAAAGGATCAGGCAGAGAGGCGAAATCG
>JAODJX010000042.1:15045316-15055486 GCA_026776945.1 Isichthys henryi | reverse complement strand
CACACATCGATTAAAAATGATGGATTTACCCTTTGCTTAAGCTAAGGCATCCCCCTTTGCTATTAATATTACATAAACTGCACCCTTTTCTGTAACAAAAGAAAAAAGCTTGCTTTAATATTCACTGTTTACAGTGACTTTCGGGAAAATATTTTGAGCAAATTTAGCTGGTCAGTTAAAACTGATACCACTTTATTTATGTTACCAAAGAAAGAGAGAAGATTTACTGAAAAAATACAGACAGAATAATTACAATTACAGAAAGAAGCCAAGGACATACCATGGCTGATCATTGGCTGCCGATTTGTTTGGCTGATCATTGGCTGCCAATTTGTTTCGCTGATCATTGGCTGCCGATTTCTTTGGCTGATCATTGGCTGCCGATTTCTTTGGCTGATCATTGGCTGGCAATTTGTTTGGCTGATCATTGGCTGCCGATTTCTTTGGCTGATCATTGGCTGCCGATTTCTTTGGCTGATCATTGGCTGCCGATTTCTTTGGCTGAACATTGGCTGCCGATTTCTTTGGCTGAACATTGGCTGCTACTCTGGATGATTTGTTGCAGGGCTTTCCAGTCAGTGGCAATACTTTTGTGTAAGTATTGTACTTGTTTTCTTGTACTTTTTAACATTTGTTAGATTACCATATGTATGTTCTGTGTGTATAGGGTCAGGTAATACTGTTCAATGAGATTATCTATGCATATTTCTGGTTTACTTATGCACTTATTCACTAAACCCCAATAAAATAATTCTCTGCTCACAGACTGAAACTCTTTTAGTTAATTTCCTGTGTCACAGAAGCACCTGAGGACTATCTCATTTATTAATATGTAGTTTGATCAATGATGCCTGAACTCTTTAGTTAAAAACAATCCTTTGTTGAAGTTGTTATAAAGCTTGATTAAACTTTAATGGACCTGTCATTCAAAGGTTGGGATGTCTCCCTGATAAACGGATGGTATCCATGGCAATGGGGATGTGAGCAAAGAAGCTAGAAGAGGGTGTGTTAACCAATGCTAGACCATAGCCTCTCTGACCCGTGGGGGATTAGAATAACATTATGGAGGACAGCTCTGCAAAACGCATCAGTCCCCTCAATAAACTCTCCAATTTTTTTTTTTTTTAGATTCTTAGGCAAACATGCAAAGCAAAATATGAAATTTTTGCAGACGTTTTCTTTTTTTTGCCCCTAATGGTAAACTGCAGGGACATAACTGTTATAGGAAAACAATATAGGTTTTGTCACGATCACGGTTGGGCAAACCGGCGATCGTGCGGGCAGGTGGCCAAAGGATCAGGCAGAGAGGCGAAATCGGGATAACGGGGTTTTAATAAGGCTACGGGGAGCCGGGAACAGACAGCACGGACGAACATCCACCTAACATCAACCACAATGTCGGACAAGGGAAACAAGCAAGACCAGGACTTAAATACAACAGAAGTAATCACAAGAACAAGACACAGCTGGGTACAATCGGGGAATCACAAGTGGGTAACCAGGGGGCGTGGCACACACGAGGATCGGAACGAGCAGGGCATGACATCATGTTTCTTCAGATTGAGAAGAGTCAGTTGAGGCAATTTGGGCATCTGATAAGGATGGTTTGCTCACGGCACATCCCAGGTCTGAGGCCCCAGCGAAGACCCAGCAGGCATTGGCCAGTGAACCTGCTTGCCTGAATATTTGGCCTGGGGAAAAGAGGTCGGATTGGATCTGCTGCCACAGGAAAGGCAGTGTGAAGGTGAAAATAGATGCGATGTAGTTACTACAGAAACGAAAAGGCTATTTGAAATACCTTGGATGGTACTTTCTTTTGAAATCTGCACTTAAGTCCTTCCATAATAACAGGAAATTGTAACACATTGAGTTTGAAAACGGCAATAAAACACTGTCTTTACCTGGACCAATAGACATGTCAGTTTTGATATAAATAAAGAAAATGAAATTTTAAGTCTGTGGTTAGTAAGGACTTTGGCACATTACAGTCCTTCTGATCTTTGTATCAACACCTCCCATCCATCAATGTGCCAGCTTTTGAATTCCATATTTCATTTCTATTTTCCAATATTCCTTGATTTTGTGAAAAAATGGGTAGTCTAGATGATAGTAAAATACTCACTGGCACTTGTATCAAATTGCTGCATTACCAGCTAAGCTCTACACACCAGGAAACAAACACATTTTATTTCTTTTGAAAATCTATTAATTTGGTGCATGCAAGTAGACACAAGAGACAACACAATGATACAAAACTGACATGCAATTTTCCTTTAATTGCAACAATTTTTCATATAGTGTGTATTTGTCCTCGCATTGACCTGCATTCGCATTTATGACCAAGAGCACGAAATGCAAGTCAGTTTGGCGTCTTGATATTGTAGCTGTCCATCACTTAAAGATTACTGTATGAATACTGTATTATAACTTACACATGGATGGTGGGTCTTTGTGCGGCTGGCGGAGCTGCCCGTTCTCCTACACCTGTTACACTGAGCGATACACCCACCAATGACCGACTGTATCCGCTTTCAGCCATCTCTCAATCAGTGTATTTTAATCACCATGGACTCTGGATGTAAACCTGATCTGATATGACTTGATGAGGTGTAACTTGAAGTAAGACTGTACATGAAAAATATGAGGGGAGTGTGTGACTCAGTGGGTTTAGATGCTGCGCCCAAGGTTCCTGGTTGGCAGAATGGTTCCTGACTTGGGCCTGACCTTGACCACTGACCCTTCTTTCTGAACTGTGCGATGATTACATGAATATTTTTAAGCACACTGCTTTGTCATGCAAATATAAGCAAATCAAAACTGTAATTTCAGCTACATGATAACTTCTGTCTGCCCAGCACAGGCGCCATAAATATAGCTGGTGCTTCAAAATGAACGTACAGCTGTTTACAGACTCCAGATGTTTCATATTTGTTACTACTAATGACAGGTTGTTAGGTATGTAATTACTTTGTACATATAATGTGCCATAATTTCTTTCATAATTGTTGGGGGCTGTGCACATATCTGTCATTATAAGCACCCTAATCCCAGTTGTTCTGGATATTAGTCTAGTTAAATTTTCAGGGGTTGTATGGACACAGTGCAGTCCAGTGTTCTTTTGGGGTAACTAAGCACAACCAGGCTGTTTGGCTTTGTTTGACAACTGCAAAAGTTGTACTGCTCAGTACTGCTGGACACTGTAATGCAAGGCTGGGCAACTCCAGTGCAGAGCAGGGGGATCAACAGCCCCAACCAGGCATCCAGAGCAAGGCACGTGGCTGATATTCCTATTGAGCAGAGCCGTCTGCCTTAAGCGAGGGACTGGGACGGCCCCCTGTGAAGCACTACACAGCCACAGTGCCTCAGGATCCACATGATATTTTCCCACCTCCCCGATACTCAAATCATGTAAACATCTCCCGAGGTTCTGTCATTAAATCTGCATTGAGTAGAACCGATTAATATAAAGAGCTCTTTGCCTGTGGAGCCAGGTGCTGTTTAAAATGCCTTCAATAAAGGCTTGTCGTGCAGATGCATATCGTCTCTGGAATTAGCAGTGAATAGCTAAACAAAATGATAGCAGAGTAAATGCATTCTGGAGGTCCAGTGCATCTCTGTGGGGAGGAATGGATGCAGGACTATCGGCGGGGAGCTAAAAAGATTTCTGATGCGGATGCACCTGGGTCTTTGATTCTCACCAAATATGATGAGATGGTAAAGCACAAAGGGACAATAGCAGGAAACCTAGTCTGGGCATGTCGCTGTCCTTTCAGTTATAATACAAGGGGCAGGGGAGTCACCACGGACAAATAAGCCAGGCATAAACATATGGGTGTGCGTTGATTTGGCCAACCTGAGGATGAATGCCACCTGCACACAGGGTTCTCTGGCCAAAAACAGCCCTTATACATTTTGCAATACATAACAAACCACTGTACCATTGTATAAGTGTCTAAAGCTTGACATGTGATATCATGAAAATGAAGTTCCCCCCAGGTATATTGCCATCATCATTTCAACTGGTTTAAACTGGTTCTATTATTTAATTACAGTAGTACCTGTTCCCTTACATTTTTATAATTGTCTTTTTGCTGGAAAAAAGAAAAATTCCTAGAGCTGTCATTAATGCAACTAAAGGACTCATGGGTTAAAAAATGAACTGAACACAAAGAAATTCTACCTCCTTGTGACCTTCAAGTGTTGAACGCTTTCAGTACCTGAACCCTACTCACATGCCCCAAAGCAAAGCAAATTTTAACTTCACTTCCCCACTGTTCTCCAGTCAAGGCCCTGCCTCAATAAAGTCAAATAAGCAAAAGCATATTACCAAACAAAACAGAGGTACGCTTGTGGATATTTCCTTTATTACCCCACAGCTCCGTATCATCCTGTGTTTAACTGACAGGTAAGCAAGTTCCAGTTGTCTATTTCAGTACATTTTTCATTTCACAGTGAAACCTTTACAGCACACTGTTATCAGCCGAGCACAGGACACGCTGAATGAACAGTATTTGTGTTGAACGCCATCTTTTTAACAGTGACCATTAAATGTTATGCATTTCTTTTAACAATAAAATGATTAACAACATTTTTGTTTTCAGTTGAATATAGCATAACTCATAAAACAATGGATGTGGAAAGGATTATTATGAATTGTGAATACTGAGGCAGAAAGCTATAGTAAGAGTATTACATGTACAACAGAATCAAAATTCACCAAATACTTAAGCATACAAACACATAGACACAGAAAGAGTAACTGATCTTGTTTCATACCAAATCACAAATTATATGTGGTAAAAGAATTTAAAATTATGAAAAATAAAACACCCAAACTATAATTGGTTTTATAACTCATTAGGTTTGGTGCATAGTAATAATCCTGCATTTAGGAATATTTGAGCAATTTTTTATTCATTGTGTGAAATAGAGAATGATGAGTGCAACATCTGTTTATGTTTCCGTAATTAATAAACTTGAATGACATTTATCCTCTCATCTAATTCTGAAATTATAGACTGTATGGCTGCATTAAAGCTTTGGATATAAAGATCTGATACAGAGCAAATGGTTTTAGCAGCTTCATATCGCTCCTAGTTAGATGACTTTTAAACTTAAAAGACTGTTGCCTTTGACAAGGTATTGAGAAACAGATGTGCAAGATGTACATTGAAAGAAATGGTAACATTTCCATTTACCTGCCACCCCACCTCACTATGAGGGCAGCGCTTTCTGTCAGAACATTTTCTTTGGGTCTTTGAAGAAGAAGGCTTTTAAAATGTCACAATGACTGAAACAAAATGTACTATCCAGTTAAAATAATTATTCTTGCGCCCTGTACAAAGTTTCAACCAAATGAGACAAGTTTTCTAAAAGGAAGTTATTGCACTCCTGACCTTAGTGAAGAAAATTGAGATTGCAGAGAATGTGAATATGTAGTGCTGTTAAATATCTAAATTTCAAGAAAAAGCGTTCAAAAATTTGCAAAACTGATTGGGAACCAATGATAAATTATTTGGCTTTCTTCTCCGGTAGAAATCTGATAGCCAAATGCAACCTTTCTAAATCACATTAATATCATGCGTGGCATGAAAATAAATAAAATCAATCAATTCCACAAGACTGCAATTCATTATGTGCCATGGATAACGGTATAGCTAATTTTTATGCCTGTGCAGGTAAAGTCTGTGATAAAATTCCGATTTCATCCTCCACTGATGCATCTGAGTATATGTAAGTAATGGAGGTAAAATCATTCAAGGTTTACGTCTTGAATAATCTTGATTATGCACATACATTTTGGCTGAACTGTCCAGGCATTAATCATCAGCACAAACGGTATTAGTACTGCAAGGGTCGGATCATCCCTTTCTCTCAATGAAATAACCCAAAACAGCAACTATACAAATTCACACCTAATAACTGGACAGCATCTGCAGAGGATTCAATTTCTTCTTCGTAGGTGCAACTGCTGGATCTTGGCAATATGAGCTTGACCCACTTTGCAGAAGTAAGGAAGAGTGGGGTGTGAAGATAAAATTCCATTCCAGTTGTAATACCTGCTGAGCAATCACAGAACAACAGAAAGTTATTAAACGGAAAAAAAAGACACTTCACCTTATTTTACAATAACAAAACCTAGCAGAATCATAAATGAATTATAAACTGCATATTCAAACAGAAGTGATCACTTTCTTTATTGATATGTGTAGACAGAAAGTGCTGCTATATTACTCCTGGGACAATATGCATAGTAGCCAGATTCTCTGCATACAAAAGCATATATTAAATCTGCAATGGGGGCAGCGAGTATCCTGGTGATTAGCTCATTCACTCATAATTCGAAGGCTTAAAATCCCAGGAGGCGTCTGCAACAGTATTCTAGGTATTAAAGCCTAGCAAATTCAGTAATATATCCCAACATGCAAGTGGATAATGATTGAAATCTGCTATGGATAAAAGCACCATCTAAGTAACTAAATGCAAATGATGTGTTAAATCACCTAACAATCCTTCAAAACTTGCAACAACTGAATTTCTGACATGGCGGCTGGGTTGTTCTATGTTTGTGCGGCCTGTACATATTCTTCAAGCAGCCAAAGCACCGTGTTTATACCTGAACGGCACCAGATGGACTTCACAGAAATCAAACAGACCGCATTCTCAGTGACAAGCGATGGAAGATCCCAATTCAAACAGTAAAGACATGGCCTGGAGGAGATTGTGGAACAGATCATGAACAGCTGATGTGAAAGATCCAAGTGAAGCTGAAATGAAACAACAAAGCCGTACAACTTCCAAGAAATGACCTGGGGATTAAAAATACATTTGAGATGCTGGGTCTATTTCGTAGAGAACCAGAGAAAGTGTGGATGGAATTTAAAGAAGCCATGCAAGAGAAATCTGAGGGAAGACTAGTGAAAAACAAATGAGCCAAATACAGGACAGTAGGTGACAGAAGTCACAGTGGAAACCGGATTGGAGCTGGGAAAGACAAAGAGTAGTATTACATCAACAACAACATCTGCAAAGTAACTGAAGATGGAAATAAACACGGAAAACATGGCGGCTTTTCAGAAAATCCATGAGATGAAGCAGAAGTTTGAAACTTCCAGAGGGTATGAAGGACTTCAATGCACAAATAACTGACAGAACAAAGGCCAAGTTGAGAAGGAAGTAAGGTCCAGAAACCCTTCATAACAAAGACGTCAACATCTGAGATATATTTAATGAGGTCGATGTGACTCTGCAGGAATCCAGGAATCTACTGACAGGAGGTGCTCAGCACCACGCTGACAGTCAGTCAGCATGATCTCCCACATGGTCCCATGGAGCGTCTCGTGAGAAGCACAGATGAGATGTGTCTGGTGGCCACTGATTACCGCAGGTGGGGGTGCCTCCCCCAGCACCGCATAAATACGTGCCCCAGGCAGACAGAAGGGGAAAAAGTTGTAAGCGAACTGCTTTCGTTGCCAGACAGCCCTGAGGTCTGACGACCAAACGGAACTGCTGCCTCCAGAGCCAACTGCCCGGAACCATAGGGAATGCGACCAAATGCCCCGAGGTACAGTAGTAACACCCCTCTCACGCCGGCTGCCATCCTACCCATGCTCCCCACAACCCTCCCGCAAGCTATGTCTTCTCCTCACCTTCCCTGACTGGTAGGCTCCTTCATCCTGCCTGGAGGCTTCCTCCCTTTCCCTAAAACCCAAATACAGGCACCCTACCTGGAATGTTCCCCTGTAGACCAGCCTGGCTGTATCTTTGTGCCCGTAAAATCAGATGCATGGAAGGACCTTCAGTGGTGGACAAGCAGGACAGATTGGCCTTGAGATCACTGTCCAACTGGATGGCAGCTGGGTCTCATGGCATCCCATAAGCACAAGCAAATGAAGAAGAATCAAAATGTTGGCCAAGTTATGCCAGCAATTCTAGAACACAACTCAATAGCCAACAGATAGGAAGAGAGCAGTTTTAATTCTGATACCAAAGAATGAAGACATGACAGAGTGAGCAAACAAATGATCTCCCTCAAATCTTGTAAGACTCGGATTAGGCTAAAAATCATTCAACACAGATTAGAACCTGGCAAGGTATGAGACTTGCCTGGTGAACATGTTGGATTTATGAAAGTCTGAGGAACAAGACATAATTACTGACACACAATGAATAACTGAAAAAACAAGGAAATCCAGGAGGGGAACATGTGCGTTATAGATTATAACAAAGCCTTTGATTGCATCAACCATGTCAAACAATAGAATGGATAAATAGAACGGAATCTTCTCAGGGAATGCTGTGAATCTGAGCCTGATGGAAGAAACATTGACAGCCATCTACATGCTGATGATGAAAATCAGCAAATTACCTTAAGTCTATTCCAAGGCATCAGGCAGGGGTGAGCCCTGGACTGGATGCTACAGTAGCACACATACACTTCATCTCATACTGTTACCAGCTTAGTTATCAATTATCTTCAGACCGTGTCAGAAGAGTTGAGGAAACCTGCATACAACAACAAAACCTGTTTCATATTTTCCAGCAAATTAAAAATGACTTTTCCCAAAAGGTTAGCTTAGGTTATGGATATTTAATTACAGCTTTCCCAAGGTTACGAATATTTTTCAGGATTCCATTCCTACACTGGTGCAACTGTATTACAGCAAAATAGAAGTACTAAACTATCCTGAATTGGGGCATAAATTACACATTATAATTATATAGATGTGGCCTTTTGAAGATTAGACTTCGCAGTTCATAAAATTATTTAATTAATTTTTTTTAGATGCAATCAAGATAATAATAACCCACAATTATAAAGAAGTTAGAAAACACCGGTCATGTAGACATAGGGAACACATACTATGTGTACTTCATAAACAAGCCGTGAGATGAGGTGTTACTCTGACAAAATTGTTTTCGTGAGAGTACTTGCAACCAGCCTTATCAAAGATCATATTTGTCACAGTGCTTAGGCCTTCCCAGCGCGGAACACTACACTTCCCACCCATTTTCCAATGGACTTTGCATGTTTACTACAAAGAATATGGAAGAAGAGTGAGAAAAACAATCTGCTAATGAAAAAAGGAGCCAAATGCTGATATTCTTTTGGGAATTTGAGGGACTTTTAAAGGTGCTGCTGAAAGAGCAAAGGCAACCACTTAGATTAGTGAAGCAGCAGTAATAGGATTCTGCACTGCAGCTCATTACAGATTAAAGCTGAGATGATTTAATACCCCCACGGCAACGGAAGTGAATCCTCTTCTGCGCAGTAACAAAATAATACAAGAAATAATGTGGAGAAGTGAAACTGTTTCCATGGACAACTTTAGCTTTGTGAAAGAATTAGCCCAAGCTTGTGAGAGGGACTTCCGATTTCCCTTACTGTGTTTTACTTGGGGTATTGTCATTGAAGCTGTTTTTGTTGGTCGCTGATGCTCATCTCACACAATGCTTGTTCCCTAATGGTTCCCTAGGCTTTTCTGCAGCAAAACGTATGGCTATCTATGTGAAAACGAGGGCTGCATGATTCTGGGTGCAATGTGAACCGCAATTTTTTTCCACTCAGGATTGAAATTGCTGTGAGGATGAAAAATATTTTATAACAGGTTATTTTCAATATATACCAATATATACAGCACACACACACACACACACACACACACACACGGACATGTATGGGGCCCGCTCATTCACTTCTATGGGAAAAATGCTAATGCTAACTATGACAACCTTAACCCCCACCCAACTCTAACCATAACCATAAGTAATCAAGCAAAATGCAAGAGTTTTTGCATTTTTAACTTTTTCATAGCAGTCACCGATTTTTACAAAATAGAGTTTTCCCTTATGGGGACCAGGAAACACAAACACAGGTTTGTAATTATATCTTTGTGGGGAGCCTATATGGAAAACTCTAATCCCAACATGACGACCTTAACCCTGTCCTAACCTCAACCATAAGTAACCAAACAGAATATGAGACTTGGGGCATTTCTAGTTATTTGATTGGATTCATAGATCTTTGTGGGGACCTGAAAAATGGTCCCCACAACATCAAAATAGGTTTTTAATCACGTTGTGGGTCTATTTGGTCCCCACACTGTACTATCGGCGTAGGGGGGGGGGCGGCGCCGCCCCCCGCCCCCCCCCCCCCCCCACCAAACCACC
>JAODJX010000042.1:15012342-15028920 GCA_026776945.1 Isichthys henryi | reverse complement strand
ATTGCTTCCGGGATAGGCTCCGGACCCCCCACGACCCAGTAAGGATAAGCGGTTTGGAAAATGGATGGATGGATGGAGAATACACACTTGTAACTCTTTGCTCATGTATAGAAGATGATTTACAGGGTTTTCCAAAAGACAAAAAAAATAGTTTCCTTGACCCCTCTGGGAACAATCGCCTCTGATTGTACAGGGGGGACCATTTTCACACATTAGAGGTGCTTTTCCATCAGAGTAATTGAGATAGAACGTTTATGCGTTGTCTCAGGTGAAAACTGTTTGGATGGTAAATATTTACTGAACATAGGAAGGTTAACATTTGGCATCTGGGGAAAAGAAGTTTTTTTTACAGTGTTGCAGTGAGCCTTCTGTCTTTTTTACAGATCATATGTCTCATCATTTCCCTCATGTGCCTCATCACATCCATTGATGGGTGCTCTCCACATTGACTCTTTGGGATGATGAGGGACAGAACGTAACTTCATGTTGTACGTAAATTATGTTACCGATTAACTCAGCTGTGTATAACAAAACACCGTTATTGCCAATGCTCTAATCTCATTAGTAAACGATATTTCTTGTTATATGTAATTTTTGCGTCTTGTCCTGATATTACTGATGACAGAATACCATCAGATTCTTGGTTTCACAGTTGACTGGCGTCGCTGAGGAAGAATATGCGCTGAAAAATCGAAAACGGATTTTAAAATGTGTAAAACTTTTATTTCTGAAACTGCCTCTAAGTTTTTCCCTCAAAATTCTTCTTCGAAAGCCCCCAATCCTCATCGCTGTTCCAGCTTGTCAGGGTGTTGAAGACAGAGGCATGCTGGGAAGGCAGCACACTCCCAGTGTGGAAATGACAGGTGCAGCTGCTTTCCTCACTAACATCTCCTTCCTTTCTCAGCCCCGGCCCACAGATTGACACAGCTTGTCAGGTGCTAAACTGGTTTATTTTTCTCACTGCAGCGAGGGCCTACTTGAAAAGCTGAGGAAATGTCGGGCTCCGCGTTGCCCAGTCAGAATATCCATCCAACTCCCAAATGAACTTTTGCCTTTGTTGACTGCCATTCTGAGAGCTTTCGTGAGGGAGGGTAAGGGGGTCCTTATGCTTTCTGCACTTTCACATGTTCTGTGTACAAGAAAACACTAGAAGAGCTGAGCAGTTAAACCATGAGGAATTAAAGTACAGTTTGTGTGGTTTAGGCCACACGCTTTAATTTATAGGCCAGGTCCTTTTCTCCGCCCCCATGCTTTTTTGTACTTAGTGTGATGAAGTCACACTGTGTGGAAGAAAGAGTATGGAGTTCTTACGAGACGGAATGCCGGACATCTCATCGGGGCCATGTTTTATTTATCTGCCACGGTGTTCCCTGCACTACTTCGTTCATGCTTTCTCCTCTCTCTGAGTTGTTTTATTCATGACAGGCGCTGTGTCCCTACTGTTTTACCTGCCATTCTCTTTTAAATTGGCATAGTCATCTCCATAACATTAGGGAGCCTGTAGCACAGAGCTGAATGCCTATGATGGACCCTGAGAGGCCTTTCTTCTGCCATGCTGTGTGGCTCTCAGTTTGGTGTCTTTGGATCCTTATAATGTTCTATATACAAAGAGTCTGGGCATAAGTATGCATATTCATGGAAAAAACACAGGATGTGACAGGAATTAATATAGACAATTTGACTTTTTCCTTTAATATTTAACAATCTGGTCTCTTTTTGCCAGCCTTCTCTGCCTGTTCATCGCTCGTTTTAGATCATTTTGTTCCTTAGCTTGCAAAGGTATCCTTGTCCACTTAAATACTTCTACTACCAAACATCATATTGATTTCTCCGAGGAGATTTAGTAAATCATCTACTTCACGTGATGCGTGTCACACAAGACACAGAGCCTGGGCCTCGGCACTCCACCTGCATGTGTCCTTGGGTGCAGCTGTCTGTGGGAGTTTTATGGCCAGTGTGTGAGTGCTGTCATTTCTGTTGAATTTCAAAGCATTGGAGTTTGGTCTTTTTCTTAATTGCGATAGAGACAGAATAAATTATTACCGAAGTGACATTTAGCATAGCACATTCCCTCATTTATTTTGTAGTTAATTTATTCAAGAAATAGTATTTATTGAATAATAGATCAACAAAAGAGTCTATTATTTAAGGGGCAAAAATGAGACACAGTTTTGTTTTTCGTCATTACAAGCATTCCTTCATCATCATTATATTTGTTTCACACTCAGCTGCTTAGCTAATGATGTTGTCCAAAATGATTGAACATATGTAAGTAACAGTAAATCTAAAACTAATGCACTTATTGACATAACTTAAATTATAAAAGTCGTCAACAGTTCAATTAAGCAGTTCAATTAAATAGTTTAATTAATTAAAGGCTTTTCTGGAAAGTAAACCAGCAAACAAAATGCGGGCTGGAGAATGCTGGAGCAACTAAGCATTCTCTACTAATGTACACAGCAGAAAATATTACATCCATCCATCCATCCATCATCTGAAACCGCTTGTCCTATTCCGAATTGGGGCTGGTCTGGAGCCTATGCCAGAGGCTATTGGCGCAAGGCAGAGAACAACCCAGAATGGGACATCAATCCATCACAGGGCACAATCACACACCAGTAGAGAATATTATATTGGGAGATGTAAATGGTCAGTAGTGATCATGGAGTGATTCAGAGAATCAAATTCAGGCGGAAACGTGAATGCCCAAAGGAAACCCATAAACATGCAAATTCCACACACAGAACTCCATGAACAAGGGCAGGGTACCAAAAGAACATTTTACATTTTCATATCGTGACTGAACAAATGGTTTAAACAGCCAAGGTCATTGATGGAAAAAGAATGTGAACTTCTAGGGTAATGACCTCTTCAAAAGAGAGTAATTGGATTTAGGTGTTATTAATCAAATCAGGTGTGAGTTTGACCTGGCCTGCTGTGTATAAAACCACACAGCTACTCTTCATAATGGAAGACTATTCAACTGCAGTCAAGGGAGATTCATGTTGAAGCTTATAAGACTAGAAATGGTTACAATAGGATTTCTAAAGACTTGACTGTGAGTCCATCATCAGGCAGATGGTTTACAATTGGAAGTATTTCAGCATCGGTGACATTCTCCTTAGGTGACAAAAAATGAACCTGCAGGGTAACAGCAAAAGACCTTCAGAAATCATTTGCACTTGTATGCAAGTCTAAGTTCTTGTGTCCTTCACACTACATAAGAATGTTATTCATGGAAGGGCACCACAGAGGTCTCATGCGTGTTTCAAGTGTGCAAAAGACCATGTGGATGTTCTCCAATGCCTCTGGGACAATGTTCTGTGGATGGAAGAAAAATGAAAAGTTACATTTATACATGACCGCACACACACACACGCACACACACACACACACACACACACACAAAAGTTTTTAATTCGATCTTTGTGGGGAATCTTCATTCATTTCTATGGGGAAAACTTAAACTTTAAAACCCTAACCCCTACCCAGCCCTAACCTTATCCATAAATAACCAAGCAAAATACAAGATGTTGGGCATTAATAGGTTTTCATTGCAGTCACAGATTATTATAAAATTGAGGTTATCCTCATGGGGACTGAAAAAATGTCCCCACAAGGTTCCATTCGGACTAGCGTGGTGCTGAGGTATCACATGGCTGCACTCAGGTTCTCATCCCTGAGGTAGTTTGTTGTGTGGTGGGTGTGGCAACACACTGTAATCAGTGCATGCTCCTCTCTCCTCTCTCTTTTGTGGGGACCGAAAAAATGTCCCCCCCAAGGTAAAAAATAACAGGTTTTTATTACGTTGTGGAGACATGCATGCCCACACACGCACGCATGCACGCACGCATGCACGCACACACGCATGCATGTGGTAAGAATGTGATTTTATGATTCACCAGAGTCAGTTTCTATATTCTTCATTTTTTCACGCAGATCTTCCCAATTTTTACCAATCCAGTAAATTAGCTGTATTTAAATTATTCTTTTATATAGTTAAAAGTAGACAGGTTCATTACACTTTGAGTATAAAAATGGAGGGGCCCTTTATGTGTTAATATATATTGTAATTGCTTTATAAATACTCTTTTCCATTTTGGTTGTCATCTGTGTCTAATGTGTCAGATGTAATACAGTATTTTTTTTGACAACCGCATACTGAGCAGCTCATACCTGCCAAACTAATCACAAGTGTATTAGTGAGACTGCCAGTAGAAAAGCCTGGAAAGCCTCGCGAAGTCTTAAGGGGGCTGCGGGACGAAGTTGTCAAGCAGTAGGGGGGTGCATTTGGGCAGAAGGGGGTATTACGAACCTGCTGAGCTGGAGGAACGGGGGGAGGGACGGGCATGGTATGAGAGATGTCAACACTTTCTTTTATAATGGTAATATACTGGAGCTTTACTATGTCTCCCTGCTACAAGGGAGTCTTTCCGGTCATGATACTTTACAAGCTTAAGAAAATGTGAGTCCCGCTGGAGAAAAGTGTGACCAGGCAGGTCACAGCACATTTGTTCCTAAGACTATGTATACTCTTAAGGATATAAAAGCTTTAGCGTAGAAAACACAGTGATTCTAAATGTCTGGTATATTGGCAAGAGAAGGAAAAGAGAACTGCCATGGAGATGTGATGGCAAAGAGTAAACTGTAAGTCAATGACTCTTTATGGCATTTTGATACGGTATTTATCAATTTAGGATGACCCGATGACTTCGTGACTGGCAGTATTGCCTGACTGCTGCCAGGGGATGTGAATTCTGGGCCTGCTCTTTGTGTGCCTCCTATTTTCATGATGTACTGGCATTTTTAAGTTGCCCATAATGTTTTTTTTTTAATTTGTGTGTGAGTGTGTGTCCACTGATTTTCCCTGCCTTGTACCCAGTACTGCCTGGGATAAGGATCAGCCCAAAATCACTCGATTGAAACGGCTTCACTCTTTTTAAGAAATCAGCTCTGAATGTAAATGTAGGTATGTAACTTACTGTAAGTAATATATGATAATGTTCTGGAATTAACGTGATTTTATATAGTTGAACTCACACAATGGCCCAGATGATTTAATTGAATAGTAGGACACTATCATCTCCGGCCGTGTGTAATAATTTTAATTGAATGACTGTCCTTTTTGTTCTGACATTCAGTATACTTTTAATGTGTTTTAAGTTTCACTTCATCACGCCAGGACTCAAGAAGTAGAGTTAAGCTTAAAATATTGCGTTAAACAGATTTTTACATTTATAGCATTGAAAAAAACAAGTGCCCATTTCATCTTTATATAATTTATTGTAAAATAGCTACTGATATGGAGAATTCATAGGTTAAGTGGTTTTCTTAGCTGAAAAAAAGATGTTTTGATTCCATTAATAGAACCAATCAGTTGGTACAGTTCCAAATGAGAAATTTAATTGTATGATTACATACATGGGATCATAGTTTAATTAATGCATGAAACGCATTATGTCAGTGAACAGCAGAAAGTCCTATTTAAAGTCATCTTTAATTACAGTGAAAGCCTATTAGAAGGGACTGGACAATGGATGGTGAGAAGGGCACATCTGTTTTGTATTTCAGTAACTGCATTTGAAATTTGCCTTAGGCTTCATTCCTTTTGGTCCCAATCATTACGTGACATTGCAGACTTAGTGGACTGTATTGAGGAAAAGAGCCTACTGTTTGACGATGACGCACAGTAGCCAATGCCTGAGCAGCTGAGATGGCACAGGGGCGTGGCCTGTACCTGTCAGCATCACATATCTATCATTTAATTTACCTACAGTACGAGCGGTCAATGTGAATCACGCCTCTTCAGCATTAAATATCACACTTTATACTGCTGCCCATTTTTCCAGTTTATTAGAACGCTAGTGCTGAATCGATTTTATTGCCGAGCAAAATCACCGTACTGAACGCTGCACGATAAATAACACGCAGGTACCCTGGTGACAAGACTGTCAACTCATAAATATCAAGGATTTAATGATCTGTGATCTGGGTCTACAAACATGTAGCCTACAGCTACTCCTACGCCCCTCCAGAGAGGTGAGCTGTCTAGAAGAAGAGTATTTAATTGCTGACACCAAAAATGACTCGCTTCTTCTTATATTGAGGGCAAACACTACCTAGGGAGATCGCAAGCACTCTGCTTTGCCTCATGTGACTCAGAGGTTTTAAGTGAAAACAATGTATTTTATAAATATTATTGAACCAATAGTACTAGGATGAAAGCCACTGACGTAATTGTTCTTTTAGGCAAGATCACAGGGATGATGCATCCTATGTCTGCCCTGCATTTCACTTTGTGTCCTCCTAATACTGCATATGCATTAACTAAAACATAAAACATGTGCTTATATAGGAAACCATTCAGCTGATTGCTGTGATTATATTCTGTTCCTTGTTTGCTTTCTGAGTCCTTGTCTCTGACCACCCACAGTGAAGCTCCCATTTTTGCATCCTTGCCAAATCCATGTTTGCTTTTCTTCATTCTGGTTCCCCTCTCATTTTAATGAACACTCTGGAAAGGGTTGACTTTTGATATGTGTAGGACAAAAAAGTTTCTTCCGAAATGAGAAAATCATGCATAGTCATTGAGTGGCGATTAGAGGTCTGTTGTTATTCAGATTTTGCAAGCATGCAATGTTTAAATTGTTATTAAAAATGACCTAATTTTAAAGGATTTCAGCATTTTCAAAGAGATTCAACTGTGAACTTCGTCGCCAAGTAGAACCAATACACACTAAAGTGCTCTGGTGTTTCATCCAGACTCTGAACACACCTTTTTGTAATCTCTGTAATTTTATCTAGCTTTAAGAAATCAATCCCTGCCTACTGTGATTATAATGTGTGATGACAATTTTATGGGAACTACAGATTGAGCCCCAGGCCATCTCCTTGGTGCCTTTTAATATCATTCTGCTTGTTTGTCTGTAATGAAAGGATAAAGGATAAATAAAAAGCCATTTTGAATGCAATATGGACTTATCAGAGCTATTTTTTCAGAAAAAAAGCTCCTGAAATGAAGCTTGAGGACGTTCCTTCATACTTAAAATTCAATGATCAGAGCCAACTGTATTGTGTTAGTTGTCCCTACTAGCCAAGAAAGCCCTGTTTTGAGAATTCCTTATTTCTGATTCTTGTATGGCTTGCGAGAGCACGACCCACCATCTTCCCAGCATCAGTAAGGCCGCCTGCTGTGTTCTGTCAGCACAGGGGTGGGAGGTGTTGGTCTGCTAATTATCTGAAGCCTCTCAGCTGTCTGAATCTTTTGAACATTCATTCGATTTCTTTTTTCTTTTGGTCCCTCTGTGCCTGTCTTTCTGGAATGATGCTGGTGATAGAAGGATGAAGACAACTGCCTTGATGACTTTTTGCCCCATCTTCTTGGGAGCTTCCGACGGCCTTTTGTAGCCTGGTGTCTGACCTGCACTCTGGCACGTAATCTTGAGCTGCTCTGGCTGTGAGAAGCAGGAGAGTCACGCTTCCTCAAATCAGAAGCATGTGAACTGTTGCCAGACAGGCGCCTATGGCAGCCAGTTAGCTGTTACAGCTACAGTACAGTCTAGAGATTACCACACTAGGACTGTATTTATTTGCGAATTAGTAGCCTGTTGCTTCAGCACCGATGTGCTGTCAGTTTGGGTCAGCGAGATGCGGCTTCCTGTCTGGCTGGCACCGCTGTGATGCTGCTCATGTTTCATTGCCTAGTACCCCCTGGAAGAAGGAGGAAGAGCTACCATTATTGATCTTGCATGCACTGGGCTGCTATTCAGGATTTATGGGCCTCATTTTGATCGAGTTCTTCCTGCGCATCAGGAACGCTTTTATGACTATTTGTTTTAGAATGTACTTTAAAAACCAGCAGTGCTGTTACTGTCCTTGTAATTGTACATTTTACGCCCTTATTGTGCTTAGTCTCACATATATCTTTATTTTAAATTGTGTTTCATAGAAAGGCAGCCCACCCGTCCGTCCATCCAATCATCCATCCATTCATCCTCCAGATTCTTATTCAGTACAGCGTTGTGGGGAAAATAGAAAAACCAGGACACCATGTAGTGCAATTACAGGATTTTCAAGAAGTTAAAGTCTCATTACTAGGTTCAGCATCTCTGAATGAAGTATGCAGGCGAATAATGATCCTTACTGACTGTCAGCCCTCATTTTCCCCCTTTTCACAAAAAAACTCCAAGCTAACCTCTTTCGACTGCACTTCTAATGTATTCAATTTAATGTGCAATGTGCCTAAAACCGCTACACGTCACTCTGGACTATATTAAGAGTGCTATATTGCTTAATGTGCTTACTGCTGTATACACTAAGTCTTGATGCATTGCATGATTTGATCAGAAGTGTCTGCCAGCTCCATGGGAACAAAAATGCTTGGAAATGCATGCTTTTATTAATATATGCATGCAACAATGCACAAGGCAGACCATAGACCGCAATATTTAACAGAACAAGTAAAAACATGTACTTTCAAAGCAAAAATACTTATAAAAGAAGCATTATTAGCAATATCATCATTTTAGCACATTTTTGGAGAGATCTTGAAAATGAACTTACTAACATTTTTATCTCAACAGTTTTAGTTTATTATCAGTAATGTTTCTTTCCTGAAAATATGCAGATTCTCTACATTCGAACTTCATGACAAAATATTTAATAACTTATTTGCTTGTTTCACAAATACACATAGCTTTTTAGATCCATCTACCACAGCTGTCAAGGTGTTTTGAAAAGTGTGACGTGTTCCTGGGAAAATGTAGATTTCCTGTTTTGTGAACAACAAAGTATCTGTCCAATTATCTTCTGACCACTTTTCCACTGAGGGGTTTGGGGGCGGTGGAACCTGTCCCCGGCAGCATAGAGCATGAGGCAGGGGGACATCTTGGACAGGATGCCAGCCTTTTACAGGCCTTACTCACACACCATAGGCAATTTACTGGGCTGTGGAAGAGAACCAGTACATACTGTATCAGTAACACAGGCAGCATTTGCACCCCCAGCCCTGAAGAACATTCTATGAAATATGTTTCACCAAGCATCTGCAAAGACAGGTCACATAAGTATGTTCTTTAATTTTGGCAGACATACTTTCTAACTGTTTTTTTGTGCCTTTCTCCGTTTACTACCATTATACTTATGGTTAGCTGGCCCTATTTAAGCCTGATTATGCTAAGCTGCTAAGAGACTCATTTTCTCTCATCCATGGGAAAATCTAAAAATAATAATTTGGTTCCTGGGGAATCGTAGGTGGGGAGCGTGATTTAGTATTTAGTAGCGTGTGACTAGCTCCAGGGAAGAGCTTTCTTCCTTGGCCACTGACTGCGGCAGGAAGGAGTGGGGGGAGCACAGGTTTGTGGCGGGTAGCGCGTCGGCATCTATACGCCAGGCTCCCATTGCTGCGCCGCACGCCAGAGACAAAGGCATGTCTCTGCCTTCACACCCAAAGAGTCAATTCTTTGTGCACGTCTGAGATGCCGCACGTTTCATACAAATTAATACATTGTGAATACAGTGAGAGTGCCCGTCTGAACACGTTGCTACTGGTGATTAACGAATCTGAGATTGTCCTCAGTGGGGGGTGCCAGAAGAAAGCGAGTCGGAATGTTTGAAGCCCTCGGGGTTGATGACACGGACAGACACGGGTGCGGGCGCACTCTCAGAGGGGGAAGGCAAATATACATGCCGGGAGGAGGGGGTGATCACACCCGCGACAAGCCAGTGCCCTGCTTCATGCTGCTTTTGTTAGTTTTTGTAATGGGAGGCCATTAATAAATGTCCTTTAAAGCCGTTTGTACTTTGTATTATACAACCTCCGCATGAATACCAGTTATAAACTATTATCTAATTATGGTGATACACAGCAGATAAGGAAACAACACATATTTAGGAACAGTAAGTGATGAATGAATATGCGATAAAGAGTGGCTCAAGTCACAAAACTGCATGCTTGAATGGGTGTGTTACCTGCAGGAGATTGCAGATTTTGCTTAGACACGTATTACTGTATGGTGATTTGCTGTGATTGGGTGTAAACAGAATCAAAAGTTACATTTGAAACTGAACTCAGAAACTCCCCCCTGGACCCTGAATACTTGATTATTCTCTTTCCGACGTCAAGCTGTTTTTTGAGTTGCAGCTGAATTTCTGCCTCTCGTTAAAGTTGATTTAAGCAAAAATAAAGAATAGAAGAACGACATTCTAACTGGACTCAGATTACCGAGTTTGTGCTGGATAAAAGCAATTGTAGCACTTTTGGATAAATGTTTTTAGATAGGTGAAGCATTTTAAAATGTCAAGCCATGTCAAACTACCTTAAAAGTGGCCAAGAGGCCTCAGACTCCAGAGGGTTAAGTTGCTCACTGATGATCTATAACTTTATCTTGGCAGTTTAATGTATGTCTAGATACAGCTCGAGGTGACATGTCTTTCCTGGTTGTGTTTAATGACTACAGCAATAGGCTCAGGGTTAGCCTCTAAACATCGCCCTCTGAAATGTATCTGTTAATAGTCATATGGATCTCTGTGTAGATTACTTGCTTCAACAAAGTGCTGAGTTTTTCTACAGCACAGAACACAAGCATAACTGTTCATTCATGGTTGGATATTCTTATACTGGATGACAGTTTCGTCAGTGTCCTTAGGGAGTGGCTGGGCACATGCGGGCTGCTGGCTTTGTGCACCTAGCTGTCTATCTGCTACTGTAGGCTCTGGTTCTAGCTTTCTCTTTAATGAATGCCATATCGTTCGTGTGACATCTCGCTATGAGGTGCAAGTAGCATGTCCCTGAGGGGCCCAGCACACTCTATCCTTGATGCTTCCTGACATGTATGGGTGTACATTTCAAACAGCTAACTGAAACAGAGAGCTGGAGATGACTAAATTGAAGTGAACACTGAAGCACGCAAGAAAAAAAGAACTATTTTAAAAAGCAGGAGACTGATAGAATATTCAAGGACATGTAATTTTTTTGTATTCTTTGAAAAGAGAAAAACATTCTTTATGTCTTCTAATTCTCCAAAGACAGCAAAGTAGAAGGTAAATGTCTACATTCATGGCCACAAGAGATTTTAATATATATGTTTGGAAAAGAACAATACTGTACTTAAAGGTGCCTCTAGCACAAGATACTGTTATGCCTCATAAGTTTTATATAAAAATGAGAAAGCATCTTATGCCTTAGTTATCTAACAACGACTTAGATGCTTGTTTGTTAAATGAATAAAGGATTGTGGCTGGTGTGGCTGTACTACTTAGAAAACAGAAGTTTTTTTAAATTATATGCTACCTGCAAGCTTATGCACTCTGCTTGAATCCCTTTGTTCATGGCACATAGCTGTCCTCTTCCCCTGGAGAAATTACTAAAAAATTACTGCCTGAATGAATAAGTAAAAATGTGTTTACATGTACTTACTGTATATGCGGTGGCATGGTCACTCATTGAGGACTGTTACCTGGCATCTTCAGTGTTGTGGTTTCTGCCCCCGCGTCGTCTGGAGTTGGGATGTTCTCCCCGCATGGCTTGGCTTTCCCTGTACAGCCCAAGAACAGGCATTTAAAGGAATGTGTGACAACCAGAGCAGCCTGAGAGATGCTCCAGGCCTCCTTCTGACCCTCTTCGTGACCAGCAGTCGAATGATGGATGGATGTCACTCATATTATGTGCTATTTCAATAGTCTTTCAATTCAATAACATGTACCAAAGGGACAAATATCAGTAACATATTGAATAAATGTTATGTTTTTGTGCAGAGATTAGGGACAACTGACCATCTTAAAAGGGGCTGGTGATAGTAAAATATGCCCCCATGTGGATGGAATCATCAGTGCTACATGGAGACTTCAGTCTGGTATCATTAATACAACATCATACTGTACATGTCAGTTTCACTACCAGACCTCGCAGACACATATACAAAAAGACTGGTGTTTCTGTTGGAGTGTGTAAGTGCATGAACACAACCAGTGAGACCCCAGGACACAAAGGCACTATGCAACTTATACACCAGAAAGCGGGCAGCACAATGAACCACAAGCAGAGGCTATCCTGTGGGTTTGGTGATATGAGGAAAAGCCTGTGTGGGCCTGATGGTAGCTACATGACTGGAGGATGGAGTAGGTTTGAAGGAGAAAAATTATCTGGCAAACTCAACCAGATGTTGAAATTCTTGACATTTTTTGCTTGAATCATTAAACAACAACAACAATAATAATAATAATTCAAGTTACTTGAGTGGTGACACAATTAAATGGATGTGAGTGAGATTTTGCTTTTTAAACAAAATGTCTTAAATTAAATATAATAGGCGACCTGCAAGAAACAACTTTATTTCTGAGCCAACCCTTGTTTTGTGTAGTGACAGACCTTCTCCCAATCCCTTGTGGTGTGGGCTAATTTTGCAATGTTAATGTTTGTACTAATTATTAGACTTCACGGTGCAAGAAATGTGATAATGCAACAATGCAAACTAATTAGAATTTAGAACTTGCAAGAGCATGGCCTGACAGAGAGAAATCGTCAGAGTTTCATTTTTTTTCAGCAGATTCCCTGTTTTTTCACTTTTATTTCAAGAAAAAAGCGTCATATTCCTCATAAGGAACAATCACATGCAAAAAACCCAAATTCTTCATTTTAATTTATTCCACTCGCATTGCAGAGAGAGCCAGCTGCTAAGCTGGAAGGCATCATTTAAGCATTCTCTGGCAGCTCTGTTTCAGCAAAACAAAATATAATCTCAAATTATGTGCCGGTAATTCAATTCTGTACCTTATTAGAGACTATAAATAACATTGTAATAGCCCAGGTTATAGATACACTCAAGCTAATTCCAATAAAGTGACAGTAGAGTAATGACAGTGCAGCATTTTGTCGCATTCTAATAGAAAGCAGATACTGTGCACCATTCTCGCCTTGACATCCGCCATTTGGAGTATATTTGTGAAATATCTCTCTCGTTTCTGCAGCCCCAGAAGCCAGGCTTGACATTCACTAGCACATACGTATAATTGTTCACTTATTAAAACAGATGAGATTCTCGTTCCACTAGACAACATTAGCCATACACTTGATTACATGTGTTCGATTGCATGTATGATTGGCAAGATGTTAACATTAAAAACATTAGGATATCACTGTCTGAGGCATGTGTTCTGCTAGATTTATTCAGAAACAGATGGTTTAGAAGATTACATTTACTCAGCAGCAGTCAGTACAAGGCTATATGCTAATATGGATTCCTTCCTATTGACTCCACTTGCTCTGGAAAAAGGTTTTATTCATTATCCAGTCCGTTGACTTCATGTCCTTGACCTGCATGCTCTTTCGCTAATCTGTGTACCAAAACTTCCTGCAAATAGCACTACTTTATTTCCATGGGGGGTATATTTGTGCTGTAGTCATTATCTGTTGAGCTCTACAGCATGACTGCATGTAAGATCAAATCGAATGTGGCATCAAGGTACCTTTACCAGGGACGTCGTAAGACACCATCGAGGGCTTCAGTCCCATTAGATGTGATTGCAGCATCTGGGCCTGGGTTTCTTTGTGTTTTATCATATTCCTGCTGGGTCATTATTACTTGTCTTTTATACCGATCTTATTCACCAAGGCACAAAGGGTGAGCTGAGTATGAACCAGGTGTCTCTGTTACACATCACACAATAGCCTGCCTCTACCTCTCAGACTGAATATGAGTAGAACGTCATTGACTGGAAACACAATAATGCCACATTTCACAGCTAGCTAATAGCAGTTGACATTTCCCACCGTAATGCTTCACACTTAATTCTCTATTATCATCTCGGATTTCAAATGATTCATGTTCTTCAATTTACTTACATGTAGCTGAAATACATATATTATGCTAGTCAATGGCTAATTTATTCGATAATCCTACGTAGTAGTCAGTGCCGGTTAAAGCCTTTGTGGAGCTCCAGGTAAGCATCACCGTCAGCACCCCCTCCACCCTGCCTGTAGAGGGCGTCAGTACTTCTACGGGAGCAAGGAGCACGAAGGGACAAAGTGAAATCGGCTTGTTAAGTCGGCACTGCCTCAGATGATGGTGCCCTCTGTGGGCACCTGTATCGCCGAGTGGGTTCATTGGCATTGATAGTTCCAGGTAGGACCCACTTTTGTTTCCAGAACCACTTCAAGGACTATTTTTGCAGTTGTGGCTTAACGAGACATTTTCCACTGACTTCTTTCATTAGCAAGGCGTTTTCAGCAACAGGACTGCCACTGACTGAATGTATTTTGTTTGTCACACCAGTCTTTATAATGTCTAGACACCGCAGTATGAACATCCCAGGAGATTGGAGCACCATGCCTGGCAACAACAATCACACCATGTTTAAAATCACTTAGGCTGCACTTCGTAGCCATTCTGATACTTACAGTAGCTTCATAGTTAATGAACCTCTTGAGCTTGTTAACGTTCTACATATGCTTGGCTAATGACTCCTATGCTAATAAGCAGACTTTGTTAATAAGTAGGTACCTAAGAAAGTGGTCACTGATGGTATAATACAGGATCCATCTATGACTTATACTCAGGATCACATGTGCTATCGATGAAGATTGTCTTTTCGTTAAGGACATTCTACTACCAACTTCTGAATCGTTATTCTGTGTGAAACTAAGCTGGTTTGGACCTGGCCTGTACTTGGATGGGAGACCAACAAGGGAGGCTTGATTGTTGCTAGAAGAGGTGTTGGTGTGGCCAGCAGGGTAGCCGATCCTGTGGTCCGTGTGGATCCTAGTACTGTGACACTCTGTGCTGTAAAAATGGTGCAGTCCTTCAGATGAGATATAAAACTCAGGTCCTGACTCTGTGAGGTCATAAAAAAATCCCTGGGCATCTTTCGAAAGAGTAGGGGCTGGTACCCCGATGTCCTGGCTAAAATTACCCACTGTGGCCCTATCAGATATGACCTCCTAATCAACCTCTATATCTCATTGGCGAGTTCTCTCCTGCCCTTTGACCACCTTAGCTACTGTGTGGTGAGTATACTGGTGCCGAATGGTGGGTGTTACACAGAAGCTGTCGTTGAAGTGACTCCCCATTGGTCCTGTAATGCACTTTGGGTATCTGCAAAAGCACTATCTAAATGTAACATTCATTCACTCAAAACCTACTCTGCTGAAATGTTTCTCTTTTAATTACATTTTATTGATTTCTGAACTTATTTATATTTGTTTGTATTCATTGAAGGAAAAGTATTAATAAATATTACATCAGAGGCCTATACTGACCATAAGGTGTATTCAGTCCATGAGTACATTCAGCCAATCACAGGGCATATACATTTATGCACAATTCCTTGGGAACTAGATAATGTTAATGTGACATTTTAAAAATACATTGGAAAGGGTAGCGGTGAAACATATTTAAAGTCCTTGGAAAAATGTCAATATACAGACGAGTCCTATTTCAAGCTGATTAAAGGGAGCAATACAGTACATTTGTTGCTTTCAAATCCCTTTTATTACAAATATATCCTTCTCTCAATGTTCTTGTTTGTTTAAAAATGTGCCCTTCCTTTCTCCCTACCTGTCCATATTTGAAGTCATATGGCTGATTTTATACTTTTTTTGCAACTGTATATGAACTATAATAGTGAAATAATTTCAGAAGAGTGCCTCAGTACATCACCCTGCTGACAGAGCAGGACTGTGCTCAGGGTTAGCTTCCCGCTAATACTTTGTGGGGGCTCCTATTTATATTATGAATGCATCCTTAATTTCTGTATTTTATTTTGAAATTTCACTCTGCAGATTCACAGACCTTTACCATATTCTAGTTTTTGCTAGGGCCAAGTGAGAGGCAATTTTAAAACTTTCGGAGTTTTGGAAACTTTTTAGGAATTTGGATGGTATAGCATGAATTTTACAGCACAATGGAGATTTATGCGTACATTTGTTGTCATCCGTAGTCATTAAGTCTCTCAAAAGTACAACTGCAGCAGGAATACAGCAGAGATATATCCAAATGGTGTTTTGCTCATGTCCTTTGTGCATGCACTGTAGTTATTGTTATGCCATATGGCCAGTCCCGCAAGTGCCTCCCTTACCCCCCATAGTGGAAAGTGAGGTGAGACTGTCATTGAACAGTCAGGTAGACTACAGTATGCCTGCACCCTCTCCAGCTCGCAGTAAGAACCCTTGAATGGGATTTCGCTGTTTCTGCTTAGTAGTGCATATTCTGAAGATAATGCACCCCTAAAGATCACAGTGATTTTCATTTATTTATTGTTATTACTGAGTTGAGAGATTGCGTTAATGTAGATTTATAAGGATACGTCTCCATGAATTCTGTAGAACTATTAAGCCGCAAAAGTCTCTCCAATCAGATGCGCATTTTTTAACAAAGCATTTGTCATTGTTGTATTGCATTTCACAGCACAGAACGCTTTCAGGTGACTGACACTGTCATTTTGGCTGGTAACTCTGAACGTCCAGTGAGTAAAAAAAAGAAAGAAAAAAAGCAGTGGCTGGATGGAATGTGGGGTGGCATGGTGGTGCAGTGGTTAGCACTGTTGCCTCACACCTCTGGGACCCGGGTTCGAGTCTCCGCCTGG
>JAODJX010000042.1:14968616-14982262 GCA_026776945.1 Isichthys henryi | reverse complement strand
AGCATGTTTTTGGACTGTGGGGGGAAACCGGAGGAAACCCCACGACGACATGGGGAGAACATACAAACTCCACACACGTAACCCAGGCGGGGACTCGAACCCGGGTCCCAGAGGTGTGAGGCAACAGTGCTAACCACTGCACCACCATGCCACCCTTGATCCAATATATACTACACTTTATAGCTCTTTATGTACTTTATGTCTTGGTTCTGGGTATAACATATAACTACAGCTTGTGTTTATTAAAGAATTGCATTTTCTTAGACAGAAAAACAACATTCCATCCACTCATCCATCCATCCATCCATCCATCCATTTTAATGTCTCTCTGTTTATCCAGTGCAGGGCCTACTAAAGCACATGGCATGTCAATATAAAAAATTTAGCTAATCCTAAGTTTTTAATACTTTAGGAAAATGTGCTTAAATGGATAAAGAAAATTTAGTCTTTACATTTGTAATCCAATCTGCCCAGGGTTCATTACTTTGGTATAAACAAACAAAGTAAAATGTGCTGCATGTGCAAACTGATGATCAAGCACTTTACTATATAAATGGATTTTCCCTGTTCTTCTTTTAGGGCCTTTTACCCTTGACGTTTCATTAATATGAATATGGATGGTATAAAAACAAAAAACCTTGTTGTTTCTGGGTCTAACATATAATTACAGCTTGTGGCAAACAGACTTCATTTAAGAGTGGATGTAAAATGTGGGCAAACGCTGCTGAATTGAACGGATTTTGACGAGTCAACACAACATATTTACTTAAAAATGCTGAAAAAAGCTCAAATCATTACAGCATCGCTATACAGGAATATGGAAATATGACCTGTTTCAGTGTGTATACTGGAAAGTCTAAATTTTTATTAAACCGTTTTCTTGGTTACACAGGAGAGAGTTAAAGGATTTAGCTGTTTAGAAGATCAAACTAATACACATTTGAGAACAGGCAATGAAACATATCTCATATTAATACTGGATATTGTCAAGTCTGTGTTGACTCCTGGCGACCATGTACCATAAATGGCATCTCCCAGAACATTCTGTCTTCAGCCTGGGTCCTCAGGTCTTTTTTGTGATGATTGAGTCCATCCACCTTGTTGCATACCTTTTCTGGATATTATGCACTTTTATAATTCACTGGGTCTCTCATAGAAAACTGAAAATTACAGATTGACTTTGTAGGATTCATATTGACCAGATAACACATTGGCTAGAGTATGACAAATGAATTATATATCAAAAATAATTACAATTTACAGATAAATGTAACATACAGTCACATTCTCCAGTCTCTATATTACAATTCATTATAAAACTTGCATATTTTCATTAAATTCAGAGACAATTTATAGCCACCAGCTTAACATATTGTTTTTTTTTATTGAACAGTTTGAATGTATATAACACACTATTTTCACATCCATTATTGTTTGTGTCACGATCGCCGGTGCAGTGAGCGGCGATCGTGCGGGTCGGCAGCTAAGCAGGACGCAAGCAGGCAGGAATACGGGGCAAACGGGACTTTAATGGGAGCGGGGAACAAAAGACCAGGAAACATACCTCACTAACCACAATGACAGACAAGGGAAACAGGCAAGACCAGGACTTAAATACAACAAGACAGAGCAACGTAACGAGACACAGCTGGGTACAATCGGGGAATCACACGTGGGTAACCAGGGGGCGTGGCACACGGGAGGAGCGGACGAGCGGGGCATGACAGTTTGCTCACACAAAATTTGCCTTTCTGTGGATTCTTTTGTACAGTACATACTACTGTGTCATAACTTATTAAGATTAAACAAATTCCTAAGGAAAGTTTTAATTGGCAAGCATATCATTAATAAAATGAATATGAAGGATGCAGAGAGACATACAGTATATGCCGATCCTTATTTAAATGTCTAAATGTCAGCTTCTTTTTTTACCAACAAAGATGAAACCATTTCTTTTTACTAGGACCAAATATAAAGTTTTAGGTATTTATGCTTTATTTATGTAATCTATAAAGCGATATTCTTTTCTATTGCATATTATTTTGGGTTGTGTTGTGAGTCATAATTATAGCCAGCATAAAATCTTGTACAGTATAAACTCCACTTGTGAAACGATTTTTTAGAGAAGTTTGTGGATTAAGTAAGAATACTTGACAACCAGCTTCACCTTATTAATATAATTTGATTCTTTAGGCAGGGAAATATAACAATCAACCATTCTTAAACAGTTTAATAATAAATGAAATAATTCCATTAGATTTAGATTATTGCACCAGTGCTGAAATGACACCCACAACCACCCGAAATACCTGAGATATGCCTGTTTTAAAAGAGTCAAATTAATAGAGGTTTTAAAAATCATAACATTATAATATTTATGGATTTCACTGACTGGTTGAAAGGATGCTCTATTGATGATCTGTGGGAGTATTTCTTCATAAACCTATGTAGGACAACATGGCGGCGTCAGAGCTCCAGGGTTGGTGGTTTAAATGCCGCCTTTGCTCTGTGTGGAGCCTGTGTTGTCTCTGCCTACCACAGTACAAAGACAGGCAGTTGGGTTGACCTCTAACTTGCCAGTGGTCTGACTATCCATCCAGGGTGCATGGCAAAGTACAGAAACAGTGTCACTATTTAATTGACCTGAATCAAAGCCAGTCATAAGGTTTAGCTGCAGGTAAATTGTCCTTATAAAACCTAGCTTTCAGTCTTATTCATACATTAAATAAATTAATACACAAGATATTCAACACATGACATTGTTAATCTCATGCTTGATCTGGCATAAGAATTTACCAACCCTCCCTGATTGCTGCGTCTAGGAACTAGAGGCTATAGATGGTGGATTTTCATGATATCTTTGTGCCTCCTCTCCTAAATACTAAGCTCATGAATACTTCGTTGAAGGCACAAACAAAGGTTCCCACCATGCAGTCTCTAAAAGGCAGGGAAAGTTGGAAAAGGGAAAGTAACATTGCATTCTACATTTGCTTGTAATGCTATGCTGTGGCAGGCGAGTGTTGCAAAGGTCAGCACTATAGCCTCACACTGCCAAGGTCGTGGGTCTGTGCCTCCATACGTTCCTCCCGTTTTTGCGTGAGGGTTTTCCTCCAGTCCACATAATGTATGTGTCCTGCCAAGGTCTCCCCTGCCTCTTTCCCTGTAAAGAAGATTCCAGGCTGACTGCGACCCGCCCTGGATTATGGAAGATTGATGAACTATTCTCATATTTTTGTATCTTGTCCATTTTTGCATGCTTTGCTGCAGAAGGCTTATAGTTTAACCAATATTCAAGGACGCAGACATTGACTGTTTTTCATGAAGCATTTTATTTGCAGCTCAGTGTCTTTATTTACTTTTCACCTGCAGGATCGATTGAGACAATGCTGTCTTTGGTTAATAGGAAACACATGTTAAAATGTAAATGTATAATTATATAAATGATAGTCCATGTTTTCTGTAAATACACAATTCATCAGTTACATTTCTAATCTTATTCTTTGTGTTGTAACTTTCAAGAAATGTGCTATCAAAGGAAAACAAGGTCTCCATAACTAACGTAATTCTGATTAAAATGATCAACAAAAAAAAGTATCAATATCCCCAGGTCCTCTTACATGCACTTTTCTCTTTTAACTCACCCTATCCCCAGTCCTCACCTAATCCCAGTTGTTTAAATATGCTTAAACCCTTTGGTAATTCCCTTTCCTCCTACTTTTTGTAAGTTTTTTAATCTTCGAAAATGTGTTTCCACATCCTGCTCCTAAAACCAATCAGGATAGTGTGAATCTGTAGTGCTTGTTGGAGTTAAAGTACAGTAGTATCATCCCCACCCAGTGTTCACATGAAATCCACATAGATCATCCATAGAGCACCCTTTCGACCAGTCGACAGAATCCATCAACATTTTATAGCGATGACTTTTTTAACATCTATTAATTCGACTCTTTAAAAACAGGCATATTGTCGTTTCGGGCGGTCGTGGGCGTCGTCTTAATCCACATAGCCTGCACCTGCAGGGAGGATGTTATGTCGAAGAGTCACCGTGTGGGTAGCTGTAATTTTCGGAGTTCGCACATTAACAGAGGGTCTCGTTATGCCTGCGTGACAATTTCCCACTTCTACCCTTGCATAGTTTATCTCCCCGCAGCACATGTTCCATCTTGCTAAAGCACGGCCCCATGATGTGCTAAAAATAAATATTATTCATCTACATGGAAAACAGCCCTCCGATTCCGTGTGGTGTGACTGTGTCAAAGGGGAAGCAGTCTCCTTATTCTCTCTAACACTGAATGCAGGCGCAAGTCTTTGAAGCCACGCCAACCGGAGTGACGCTAAGAAGCTGTTTATACTCCTGTTGACGCAGAGTCAGACTGTGAGGAAAAGAAACAATCAAAGTTTATAAAAGTAGGTAAGACGTCTGGATGTTTTATAATTATCCCTGAGGAGTTTCATTTTTTTTCTTTTTTGACTTTGTATTGTAATAAATTCGGGTTCATGTGTTTAGTTTGGCCTACAATTTGGGTTTAACTGAAGTTCTTAAATAGTTCAGTAATTCAGCTGGCTGTACATGTCCCAGTAGGCTGGTACTGATGGTAAAATCATTGCTGGGATTTGTGATTTTTCCAGAATCATTTCCAGAGCCCGTTCAGAGAACACATTCTGTTGTATTTTTTCCTTGGTTCTCATGTGCATTTCCCTTACAAATCACACATCTACAAACTTTGCTGAATGACCACCCAATAAATGTTTCAAGAGAGAAAGCAATAACAAGGAGGAAAATAACAGCAAGCAATTTGTTTATATAGCCCCAAAACTGGCAATAACTTAGTTTGTATAACACCTGACACGAACTATTAAAAGTGCATGTGCTTATCTCTAAGCAGCTCTGCAGCTGGACAGCACCGTGCACTTGAAGGCAGAGCATTACGACCTGTCAACAATCAAGGCCACTCTGCAGGGACCTGCCACTCCCCAGCTGCTGGTGTGGGGCCTGCAATCTGATCAGTCCCAGAAGAGAAACTCATTTGCAATTAACAGCTCTGTTCAAATGAGGCGACGGTAGCGAGGGAGCGATACAGGGGCGGCGGGGCCGGAGGGTTGGGGGAATGCCGAGACTGTGGTCCTGCTGCATTGGGACATCCTCTGTTATGAAGACAGTAAATTAAATCCTGCCTTGTCTATGTGACAAAAATGATGCTGCTTTCCCTTGTAAGCTTTTATTTGCTTTAGATGTTCACACGCCCCAGAGGGAAATAAAGGAAATTCAGCCACTCCTTTAGCTTTCGTGGACAATGAGAGACGCTCCAGCTGCCACTATATCTCATTATAACACGCTGATTGCAGACACTGTTTCCTCTGTTTCCTGTTCTGTGTGGTTGTTTCGATGGGCTGCATATTTCTTTTTCATTTTGGTATATGGCGCAGTGATTATAATGTACAAATCTGAACTTCAGCTCTGTCCAAAAATTCATGTCTGCAGGCTTTATAAATGGATTGTTCATTCTTCTATCCACCTTTTATACTGCCAACCCAGTACAGGGTCACAATGGACCAGAGGCTTACCCCAGGAAGTGCAGACCACGCCTTCTCAGGTATGCCAAACCATTTTTGGGCACATGGTAAAGATGACTTATACTGTAGACACCAGTGCACTTGTTTTTGGAAACCTGAGTGTCCAATGAAGACAAATGCCACCCATACAAAGCGAAAGTAGGGAACCAAAGCGCCACCGGCAGAAGTTCAGAGACATTCATTAATTCATACAGTACAGATACTGTATATACCTGATGTGGGAAATGTTAGTCTAATAATTTGATTTTGTCCAGCATTTTCCAAGATTTAATGCACTATTAATTATTAAACAGGCCATAATTTATTATTTAGCTGTACCAAAAAGAGAATTGAAAAAAGAAGCATAAGTATGACATGCTGAATTTATAATATTAGAAATAAACTGTAAACACAATATATGTTGTCATAAGTTTGCTGTTTGATTAACTTTAAATTCAACTTCAATGCCTAGATATGTGAAGTATTAAAAACACTCTGTCACACTTGAGGTGTATCTGCTCTCACTACGTAATCTGCTTTTGCTACCCGTCTTTGCCAGCTAGTAAATCAGATGCCCCTGAACCCTGAAACAACTGCCCATTTGAACACACTTGCTTTCCTATGGCCTGAAACACATCACTTATCTTGACTGCTACTATTCTACATTTATATGCTACTATTTTATAGGGGACTGTATAAAATTCATGTACTAAATCATAGCCTATTGTTTGTTCTGGATGCTAAGGAAATGTATTATTATTATTACTATTGCTGTTATTGTTAGTATAATAATAATAATAATAATAATAATAATAATAATAATAATAATAATAATTAATAATAATAATAGTCCATAGCACTTTGTGCTTTGGACCCTTAATAATAATATGTAGTCTTACTATAGTCAAACGCCATTTTCTTTTCTTAATGCCAGTTCCATACTAAACCTGAAAGCAGTTCTTTGATTTAAAAAAAAGAAGTTCTCTAGTGCAAGAAACACAAAAAAAGCACCAAACCACCCACTTGTACCAGCTGTTCTGAGGGAACAAGAAATGAATGCTGGTACCTTTAAGAAAATGGCAGCGAAATCCACTTATTAGAGCTATGATGGATAATTCAATTAAAAAAAGAATAGGAACAGCAGACTCTGTTGGCACCTCCTATTCAGCATATGGTGATCATTGTTGCGGGGCAACAACAATAGCAGGGGATGACTGAAGAAATGCGGTGTTCAGCGATGGCAGAAGCACCCTGGCCTCGTTTCAGACACCATTCTCATTCTTCATTTCTCCCTTTACGGAGACTTTAAATTTAAATTAATAAAATGTCTGCTTTTGTCGCTGTTAGTTTAGGAAAAATGCAGGATATCCATCCATCCATCTTCAGTCCTATTCTCCTGGTGAAGATCGTGATAATGTTAAAGGGAAATCAACACTAATTCCTGAGTGTACAGAATTTCATCTAAATTTCCCTCTAGATTACACATCTGCATGTGACAATGTTTTCAAACCATTGCTATGCTGTTTTGGTGTGTTATTTTACAAAAGGTTTTATGCATGCGTTGTTGAATATACTAATGTATTCAAACCTTGAATGCAAAAATGTGTTCCTGTTAATTCAAAGTCTTGCCATTTATCTCCTTCTACCCACCTAGATTAAAATGAGGCATAACACCCCATTCATTAAAACATATATTTCAAAGACAGTCAAAGTTATAATTTCATTTATAATTATTATTTTCGGGCGGCATGGTGGCGCAGTGGTTAGCACTGTTGCCTCACACCTCTGGGACCTGGGTTCGAATCTCCGCCTGGGACACATGTGTGTGGAGTTTGTATGTTCTCCCCATGTCGTCGTGGGGTTTCCTCCGGGTACTCCGGTTTCCCCCCACAGTCCAAAAAATATGCTCAGGCTAATTGGAGTTGTTAAATTGCCCATAGGTGTGCATGTGTGAGTGAATGGTGTGTAGGTGTGCTCTGCGATGGGCTGGTCCCCCATCCTGGGTTCCCTGCCTTGTGCCCATTGTTTCTGGGATAGGCTTAGGACCCCCTACGACCCAGTAGAATAAGTGCTTTGGAAGATGGATGGATGGATTATTATTTTCAGTCATCCGCGATGGAACAGCCTGTTCTACTGGTAACGTGCTTGATCGTGTATCAGTTGTTGTTTAGAATGTGATTATCGATTTATTATTTGTGCACCTGGACATTTTACATGGGATAAATTATAAAAATTGTATAAATCTACAAATTAGAGATTGCAAAGGTATGTGCAATAAAAGGTCATTGTTTTCTAAAGATACTAATGTTGATTTCAAGTGGACACTATGAAGTACAATGTATTGTTCTAAATCAATACTTGGAAGGTTATAGTGTGTTCGTAGAGGAAAATCAAGCAAGCAACCACACTGCAGTATATTAAATCAAGAGGACCTAACAGGCAATAGTAAGTGTAATAAATAAGGTTTGTGGTTTGCAGTAATTGTTAGCTACAGTATGCCTGTTGTTTTGCTTTTTAAATTTTAACAAAAAGCAAAGGAACATACATATTTAAGACTTTCTGAGTACAAATCCATCCAGCCAGCTGTCTTTCAACTGTTATGCTGCGCAGCGACTCAGGGAAGCTGGAGCTCATCCCAGAAAACGCCGGAATACCGCGGCTGGCTTGCCAGTCCATCGAAAGGTGCACACTATGGAACATTTAAAAAACGCCAGTTCAGTTGACAGCATGTCACTGGATTACAGGGGGAAAACATGCAACCCCCCCCCCACACACACACACACACAAAGTACGGGTGAGATTAGACCCCCCAAGCCTTGCAAGTTGCAGCAACTGGAGGGTCACTGTGCCTCCCTCTGGCTAAAATATTGCCTGAAATACAAGCTGCAGTAAAAAATAATATCCAGAATGAAGACAAAACCCTGGATGGGTAAAAATGTAAAATGTTAGCCTGCATTTAACCATGCAATGCATTCATATGAATTTCAAGGTCTGGTGCGTTTAACAGTGTAATTCCATCCGTGAAGTTGGAATCTATTTAACACAGGCCTTGGATACTATTTAGACTCAGATGTGACTAATATTGTCATATTTAATACAAAACCTGTTCACTAAAAAATATAACCATTCAAACATAAACATATGTAGCAAATCTTCACATTAACTTTACACAAGAGATGTCAAGAGAAACAGCAGATATTTCACTCATTGCTACCTTTTTATGTGACATCAGTATGTTTGATGAATATGCTAATTCAAAACTGCAGGGATAGACTGACACGTATATATGGATTGTAAATGTAATGTACAAATGTGACAGAAGTGTTGTTGCTGTGTTCAGCGTTCAGTGTCATTACTGCTGTTTGGGGATAAGGTGGGCGTGGTAGGAGGAGGTGGAGGAGGAGGAGGAGAAGGCGGAGGAGGGGGAGGAGATGTTGTTCACTCTGATGGCAGCAGGCAGAAAAGAAAAACAGCAGCATTTCCTACAGCAGTGTTTCTCAACCAAGTCCTCGGGGACTATCCATGTCCATGTTTTTGCTACCAGGAACAGGGAGGGAGCAAAAATGTTCTACCGCACCATGATGTAATGCAAAGTTGGTAAAGGTACTTCAGGATGGAGTATTGAGGAGGGGGTGTGCGGGGCTCTTTATGATGGACTTCATTTGCCAACAGTCTCTTTTCTGCTACTGCCCAGTTTAAACCCACTCGTTTATTCATTCATTTGAACTTCACATTTGGAATCAACAAGGATTTGTCATCATTAATGCAGACGATACATAATCGAGTTTAAGTTTTATGAAGCATTTGAGACTCAGTCATCACAGCAACATTTGTAGTAGTGCATTTACAATTTAAATGATTGTCTTTGTAATACATTCCTTATTCCCAAAATGAAATTATTCTTTTTGATATTTTTATTTGATATTCAAGTTAAATATTTCAAATTCAAGTTTTTTTTAGATAATTTTTTTCAAATGAAGGTCATTCATAAAGATACTAATTCAGAATAAACTACTGAAAATATTAGCCAATCCAGTCAGTCAGTAGTTACATGCAAATAATCTGAATTGCCCTTAAACAAGACACATTATCTAAAGCAAGTTGACGTTTCATTTTAATATTCACCACCACAGACACAAGTGTTTTCTGTCCTTTGGTTCTGAAATTAATAGAAATGAATTGCTGTATCTGTTTTGTTGTGAATTCAAGTATGACATACAAATATTCTGTAACACTTAAAGCAAACATTATCACAGCAGAATCATGTGCTATTACCAGTTCAAAAATGAGCACTTGAGCCCAATAATATACTGTAAAATGCCATTGTACTTTTGTATTGCCTTAAACAAAGTATACTGGCTGTGGTCATCAATTTGAACCTCATGTTATAATGAGTGCCTGACCTGAATGTTCCTCTTTCTTGGATCAAGAAAAACTAGAATAATCAAATAATAATAATAATCAAATCAGAATCGAATATTTTTAGAAATCTAAGAATAAAATTAACAAGACTTATCAAAGATTATTGAATCAATAAAGACTTTGCATTTCACTTATTCTGGGCCTCAAATTTGTAATTAGAATTTCAATATTTTCAATAATTATAAAATGCATCTGTCCATCCTTAACTTAATTAGTTGTTCTTAAGAACTATGCTAGGTTGTCTGCATCTGTGACATTCAATGCGTGGGAGCTGTCTGAATGATCACGATTAATGCCAGTCTAACTAACGATTGTTCCCGGTACCACAAGCCTTTGCTTTCTTCTTTCCGCTACAGGATTTCCTCCATGATCTATTGCAGTGAGTCTAACTTCACTGGAGACATCTGCTCTTGTTGTGCACTCGCTTCAGCAGCACTCCACACCTCTCTGTCCTCTCACATTTCCTCTGTGAGCTTTCATTGTATTTGTCTTTCAAAATGTCTCTGTGCTGATCAGTTTAGAGTTTTGTGCCATCCACAGAGGCACTGAAAGAGCAAGCAAAATCGAAACTAATGACCTTAAATCATGAACAACGTGTGAACAAATTATACACAAACAATTCTCTAGGGAATCTTGTATCCATTGATGACATTTATGTTAACAATTTTTGCAAAACACTGCTAATGATATGCTAATCAGATACAGGAAGTGATTACATAATCTGAAAATTAATTAGAAAACTTTGAAACTAATGCTATACAACAGATACCCTAGTTTTCAGACAAGGAAGTGAGCTAAAAAAAACTTTAATAATGTAACCAAACTCGAGAAACTAACAACACAAAAACCCAGAATACATGAGAAAAAAAAACCTCTTGCACGATTCCCGTTGTTGCTTTTCCTAAGACTTGACACTCTGGTTTTCCCTCGTGTATTTCCCTTATGCTGTAGCTGAAATTACTTTTTTATTTTCGCTCATCTCTCATACTTTGTTAAACTCAGCCCAAATAAAATCCCCATCTTGCCATCCTTTCGTCATGTTGCTGTATTCACCGTCCCAACAATCAGCTAGTATTTGATTTGTTGACAGCTGACAGATTTTAATCTTTATGTAATTAATTTATGCTGAAATATAGGGTGCAGCAACACAAGAAGTAAACAGCCAAACACAAATATCATAGCGTAATGTATTTTTTCACGTTGCTTTACCAATTACAATATTTCTGTCTGTGATTGTGCATCTAACAACATGTGTTCAACGCTAAATAGGTCCCTGGTTTGTTGACAAGATGAGCTCTGACTGGAAAATGCATGTAATCGATTTATTGCACTTAATCTTCTGAAAGTCATCGGACACCAGCTTTCACACTTTTAATGGCTTGATTTTATTAATATAGTTCTCCCTCCTGGAAGTGACAGTGATTTTCCCATCAAGGAAATAATCCTGCAATAACGTTTCCACATATCTAGACGTGCCCAGTGAGGCCGTTGTTCGTCTTGGGTAAACCCACAATGCTGATGGGGGCTATAAAGCCTTGTCACAGCAGGGCTGAAATATGACTCAACACTGTTGTTTGAATTCCATTTTTTTCTGTTTATTTGAGTATTTTCAGCCTTACTTTACATATATCCATTTTTTACTTCCTATAAACAGGCTTTGTAAGGGAAATAATGGACTTCTATATGCCCAAATAAAGTAGTTAAATAAAGTGGTGAGAACCGTCAGAGCATGCCAGGGTTTGTGAAAATATGTGTTTTCTTGAACTGGAGTGAGATCATAAAATATTGAATGACTGACGATCTAAGGAATATGAACGCTTGCCAAGGTAGGAAAAATAATGGTTCTGAATAAAGTTGTCCTATTCCTAGCATGCATTAATAGAGCAGTACTTAATAAATTCTAATCTCAAACATCTCTGTTGAAAGGTGATTCTCTTACTACTTTAGTTTACTTTTTACCAGCTAGGTGTCTTGTGCTCTTGGGAGATAAGGGACTGCAGCATGGTTCATGAAAGGACATTTTCATTGTTGTGTCTAGTAAGTACAACAGGGCCATGACCAAATTTTGAATAAGAAATTAATCATTTGATATTAATGCTAGCTGTCAGATGGAAACCAAGCTCTGGGCACCAACCAGAATGGAAAGAATCTCAATGAAAAATCTCTGTTTTTTGTGTACGTGTGTGTAGGTTTTGAACACAGTGTTTTTGTCACACAAACCGCTTCTTTTCATCAGGTGCGTAGTTCCATCTACCCATTTTCCACAACTGCTTGTCCTATTCATATTCGCAAAGGGTCCAGAGCCTATCCTGGAGGCTACAGGTGCAAGGCAGGGAACAACCCAGGATGGGGTGCCAACCTATCACAGGGCACACTCACGCACCATTCCCTCACAAAAGCACACCTATAAACAATTTGGTAACCTTAATCGACACGGGGCAAACATGTAAATTCCAGCCAAATAGAAGTCAGGTGAAGACTTGAACCCGAATCTCAGTGGTGTGTAGCAACAGTGCTAATCACTGCACCACCATGCCACCTCCCGGGGCATAGCTGTGGATATTACTGTACATTAATATCTTGCATAAATTAAATGATCGATATATACGGTAACATACATAATGTTGTGTCTCTGCTGGGTGCCTTTCACAAGCACATACCTCATATGTAACAAGTTTGTACACCTTGGAGGAACATTCACATTGCAAGAAAGTATTAAATTCATCCATCATGCACCATGAATAGTTTTAGACTACACATTTATTGAGCCTATTGACAATATATTAAGAGACATCAGACAAACTAAGAATAAAGAGAAGATACAAAGCCAGAAATCGATCACTAACCTGAGCACCAACATTAATCATTTCTTTAGGAATTCTGCGTAGACTCAAGCTCATAAATAGATTATGTTATGGTGTGTATGCAGTGCAATATCTGGATTATCTAAAACCAATAACCTACTATTATTCATACCTGATAAAAATACTTAATTTCTATGAGCACCAAACCGGCCTGCAAATCCACTTTTAATGATTAATTTTGCCAAGCAACTGCGTGAAAACTTATCTGCAAAACGAGAGGTGTAATTTACTTTGCGAGATCTTCCTCAGAACTGCGCTTCCCGCCGGTCGTCCTCTCCCTGAGCTATAATTGAACAATGGCAATAATGAGATGCTACAATGATGAGATGATGAAAGGTGTTGTCACAGTCAGCAGTGTTTTTATTCAGAACAGTATCAGCTCACGGTCTTCAGTCTCATTCATAATAAGCAATCCAAGACTAGGAAATTATCAAAAAATTAAACTCTTTCAGATCACATAATTGTATACTAATTACCTTTAATTTGTAGTATAGGCTATTTCAGCTAAATATAAAGAAAATTTGTGAATTCTTGTTGTTGGGTGAGCATATATATACACTCTATATTCTTCTGCATTTGTAAATTCTGATTCTGCTGGTAGGAGGCTACGCTAAGCAGCAGGCTGCTTCCAGGTTCCAAATTTCTCAGACAGCAGTACACAAGAATAAGGTGAAGGAGGAGACACTGGGAATAACCAGAAACCAGCCTTATAATGGGTGGAAACGACATTCTACCTAAAAGACCTCATCTCACCCCGCACTGCACCACGATCTCTCCGATCCTCCAGCACGGCTCGACTGGTCCCAC
>JAODJX010000042.1:14941383-14958672 GCA_026776945.1 Isichthys henryi | reverse complement strand
TTCCCCCCACAGTCCAAAAACATGCTGAGGCTAATTGGAGTTGCTAAATTGCCCGTAGGTGTGCATGTGTGAGTGTGTCCTGCGATGGGCTGGCCCCCCATCCGGGGTTGTTCCCTGCCTCGTGCCCATTGCTTCCGGGATAGGCTCCGGCGACCCAGTAAGGATAAGCGGTTTGGAAAATGTGTGGATGGACATGACTGCAGTGTTCGTTAAATATATATTTTGTCCTTGCGTTCTGCATAATAAAAAATAAGGGCCACAGTCTCATTTATTTATTTATTGAGGCGGGGGGGGGGGGGTGCAGAAATTGCCCCTGCAGAGGCCGCAGGGCCTTTGAGAGGGACCTTTAAATATATAAACTTATATGTAAAAGTGAGTGGGGAGGCAAGGTGACATTGCGTCAGCCGGCCCAGAATACGTATGCCCCTGTCTGATTATGTAATGTTTGTCCTTCTTCTGAGAGTAGACCATGCCCTCTTCTGAAAACTCAAGTTTTCTGAATTGATATTGCTTTACTCTCCGCCGAAACATTTCTGTGTTATTTGGCCATTTTCTGTCCAATGCAGTCTTTGCATATATATTCTTTCCTTCAAAATATAAAAGTCTACTATAAAGTTAACTTTTCTGAAGAAACCACTGAAGAAGATGAGGTTGGATTAATGGATGAATGTAGGAATAGAATAACCACCTTGCTGTTTCAGTCTGGTCCATTTAAACCTATTATTGAGGGTGATGCCTCCGCCTGTTCCCGCTAACAGGTTGAAACGTTACAATAGATGGTGGTCATTATATTTTCATTACCAGGTGTCCATAAAGTTGAACGACTCTCTGCATGCTCTAATAAACTAGGATGGAGCCAAAGGGGATATTTAAAAGCTATGCAACGAAGCACTCAACACTCTCTGTGCACCCTTCGGTCAATTTGAGCTTTACGCAAGACGTAAAAGGGCAATCTCATATTCATATACACAAATAAGGATGGGGGGCATGGTGGTGCAGTGGTTAGCGCTATTGCCACACCTTTGGGACCTGAGTTCCAGTCTCCGCCAGGTTTCCGTGTGTGGAGATTGAATGCTTTCCCCATGCCTTTGTGAGTCCAAAAGCATGCTGAGATTAATTGGGATGCCAAATTGCCTGTAGGGATGAATGAGTGAGCATGCCCCAGGTGCCACTGTCCCTTAAACAGTACTATCTCATTGTTATATTCTTCTTTAACATCTTACCTGAAACCATCACAACATACAAGCACCATTATTCTTGGTGTGCAACAATAATGACAAAAGAAAACTTTGTACTCTAAAAAGTTATAAATGCATCCCATCTCATCTCATCCAGTGTCCACCCCCCCCCCCCCCCACACACACACACACACACTGTGATTCCTACAGTATGCTTTACGGTCATTGTGGCCCTGTGCTAAATGCCTGATCTAGAAAGAGGATGTATGGATAGATAGATTCACTTAAAGCAAAACCATTCACAAATAAATTCATAATAGAATTAGCAGCTATCACTCTCACAAAGCAAAATGTTTTCTAGGAAAACCAACAATGTAATGATGGAATAGGAAACGATTATAGTTCAACAGGGGCTGTAACATGCAACACAAATCCTGCTGTGGCTTTGAAGATTTGTATTGTCATGTGAAAAAAAAATGAATCATTAGTAAATGACAACTAAGTTTTCTTTTTGTGATAAATGCACCCCCCCAAATTCCCATTTCTGCTCCATGTGGCGAGGTTATTAAATTGCTGCCTTGATAAACACAAATTTGCATTCATGATGCTCTGCAGGATCTGCTTTCTGCCGCAAGCGTGCAACTGTTCTGCCATAAGAAAAAAAAAGCTTGATTGGAAGGTCTGTACTATCTCAAATCATTTTAATGCATTTTCTCCTGGGTCTCACAGCACCCTTTACATCTAAAAACATCCTGTGGTTTTTCTGCCACTTTTCTGCTGATGTTCCTCTACTGTGTATTTACATCACATCGCCGCTACATTTCTGCTTTTTCCTATTTTTTTCCCCCCCAACAATTTCATTTCATTTCAGTCGTGCATTACTTTATGCTTAAGGTGCCACAGTACATTAGGGTAAAAAGGGGAAAATATATGAATGAATACTTACACTGTGTTTGGTCTGTTGCCTTATTTATAATGTGCAGTGGAGCTCTGGGTCTGACAGAAATCACGTCATCGCAGTTACATTTATTCCTCAAGGAGGGAAATCAGTAAAGAAAAAAAAAACACCCAAATGCATTGGCGCAAATCAGGACCTTGTTTTTAATATTAACCCAAAAAGGGGCTATAAATAAAATGTAAGATTACAATATATTAGGAATTAAAGCTACAAAAATGTGTATATGGCAGTTTTCTCTTACTGCACACAGATCAGAGGAGAAAGATATTGTATTATGTCTTTCTTCTAACACGGTACAATGAATGACGTATTTCCCTTGAGACAGTTATTCCTAATGCAAAACAAAAAAAAGTCTCGCTTTTGGCCGCGACTGCCAAATCCTCTTCCTCTAGTCATTAGCATAGGTCACCCCGGCGACTTTTTCAGTACTATTAATGCACAGTGAAGCCAAGATGAGTCTGAAATTACTTTGTCTTTCAGAAGGGGAAGCAGGATGGGTCCCCATGGTATCTAAATGGTCTAATAATTCATAATTCTCGAGCTCATTTCCATTTGATTTTGTGATTGTGACTGCGATACAAAGGCACGTTCCTATTTTTTTCAGTCTTTGTCTTTTATCCATTATTTTTATCTAAGGTGGCATTCCGTATCTGGTGCTTGAGCAGTGAAATTGCCTTATGCAGTGGAAATCTATCTATCACAATTAACCATAAAAGTGTGTGTGTGAGTGTGTATAGATATTTGCCTAGAGAGCTACAGGTTAAGCGCCTTGCTCAAGGGCCCAAAGACATGTGACTATTCTCAAAGGCTGGTCTCAAACGGGTGATCTTCCGATGACGTCATGGAGGGTGACCCTATCTACTGTAGCCACACTACTCCCAGATACAGTATGTACCTGTACTGGTGAAAATTACCATGTTACATTGGATAATAATAATAATAATAATACTAATAATAATAATAATACTACTACTACTACTACTAATAATAATAATAATAAACTTCGAAAAACTGAACAAAGAAGCTTTTGCTATGAATATAATGTATCCCTTCTTTGGTTATACACAGTTTAGCAGTTCCTCGGGTGTAAAAATGGAAAACAACGTCTCTGCTCTGCACCCGGAGTCAGATCCTCAGATATATCTTTCATTTTTCAGCTGTAATTGCCTTGGACATTACCATCCTTAAGGAAGACCCTGGATATAAAATGAAAATTGATTTTAAAATAATCGGGAGAAACAACAGCTCTTGCTGGTGAGAGGTAAATTTATTGAGAATGTTACAAAAAAATGTACATTACAGTTGGGTCATGCTATATACAGTAGTTTTGTATATGGGGTATAGTTCTTGTTAATCAGTTTAAATAGATACTGGACACACCCCTAATCCACATGTAATGCATTTGATTTTACAGTCAGCCATAAATGATCAGCAAAATAATCAGGAATGATAACTGCAACTATAACATAGCCAGGTTTATAGTATATTATAATATATTTGTAAAGGTATATATTAAGTCAATATATATTGATTGCAGGTCCACAGTAGTTACTAGGATTGTTATTGACACACTTACAAGAAATGCTGTTATTACTTTTACTATTTTTTTTGCAAGCGCTTTCATCCAAAGCAACTTTTTTGAAAAAGCAGGCCCAGCCAATCACTGGAGCAATAAGGAGCTCGACCGTGAAACCACTCTTGTTAACCCCGGGATTCGAACTAGTGACCTTCCAATCACAGATACTGCATCCTAAGGCACTGAATCCTGTACGTTATTGCCAGCTTAACTGATATTTTTATTTATGTTGTACATGTTGTCCTGTTGTGCATGGAAAGCATGTAGAAATGTTCTGTTCACCTGCTTTATTTCTGAAGGAAAAAAAAAGTACACTAAGTATTGAGATGTTGTTGACGAATTGTTTCATCTGTAGTACAATCTGTAATGGAATTACAACCTGAATCTTTTGATCTACCACTCTGTAAATTGCTGTAAGAACTCTTTTACAAAGGCCTAGACATAATGCGTAGAATTGTTGTAAGTGCTGATATAATATTTACAAAATTATGAACGGCTCACAGGGACATATTGTTATTTGCACTGTTATTAAGCAAATATTTATACTACACGAAGTGCTTAATTGTAGGTTTTAAAACTAAATGTGGCGAAACTCCAGGTGGCTAAATGATTAAGTTCTTTGTAAGTAGAAGATGGAAGTTGTATGCTAATATTCATATCAGGCAGCTCAGTGTGAAACAAAAAATTCCCCATAATTTCTGTAAAGACAGCTTCCATGAACGAGGGCAGTCCTCCTAATGTGATTAACGGTAAGTGTCACTAATGTTTAATTGCCTTTGGTGAGGAAATCAAATTGGGGGAACATTCTCATTGGTGTAGAATTAAACCAAAAACAGGTGTTTGCTAATTAAAGCTCAGGAAATAATGAATGACCTGCCCCTCTCCTCAATGAAGAAATACAATCTTGGCATCTGTTGCCCCGCATGGCTCCAAAACATTCCCAACTCCTTTCCCCCGCTCTTCACAATGTATATTGCTGTGAAAGATTCTGAAGTGATGACGCTTGTAAAAGATCTTGTTGGATTTTCCTAGAACAGGGGTCACCAACCTTTTTGAAACTGAGAGCTACTTCACGGGTACTGAGCCATACGAAGGGCTACCAGTCTGAAACACCCTCAAACTTATCTAAACTCCTTTTGTAGATATTGTCATTTTCAAATCTATGTAAATGCAAATGTGATTAAAGAAGAATAGCAACAGTATAAAACTAAATTTTAGATGCTGCTCACTGGTGAGTTGTGCTATTTTTAGAACAGGTCTGCGGGCGACTCATGTGGTCCTTGGGGGCATCCTCGTGCCCACGGGCACGATGTTGGTGAGCCCTGTCCTAGAAGATCTGGGCTGCCTCTCAAACATCTTTCCAACAGACTGTGATGCTCTGAGGACTGCCCTTTCACAACACGGCCATATTCTGAAAGAATGCATGCCCTAGAAAAGGAATAGAACCATCTCAATGCTTTAGAAACATATGCTCTGGACAACGGATAGAAAGTAATCAAAGCATTTTTCTGTCAAAGGGCCTTTCAAAGCCTGACTGAAGTTATTATGAGAGGTTTTTACTGCCACACAGTGTGCATATTTTAACATAAACAATCACGATGCTTTTATGGCAGCCCAAATTATGGTACTACCATACAGTCACAAAGATTCTAGGTCCACAGCAATTGTGTTAAATAAAAATTGGATTTTCTAGTTGTTTGTTTCATCGCATTTGAAGAATGTAGCACCCATAGAATGCCAGAAATATGTTGTTCATGAAGAAATGACAGTCATTGTCTTTTGTTGTATATGTTAAATTCATTATTAAATATCGCTGTTAAAAATGTTCATTTGCTCAAAAAACACCACCATAGAGTATGTAACAGCTTGCGCAACACCTAATTTAACATGCATTTATTTTCACTTGACAATTTGCTAAGATGCCATGTGCCAACAGCATTGTTTTCCTGTCACAAAGTGTTATGACTCAACAGAAGCCACTCCTGGAAGCCGTGATGCTCAAGTGCACGAAAAGCAAATGTATCTAAACCAACTTGTGCAATTCTACAAAAGTACAACAATGCCCCTTTTAGTATTTGCACCATTTTTTTAATAACATTGTAGTTAATTGAATCAGAAGTACCCTCACTATGCACTGCCTTGTACTATCAGAAAGGCTGCCCTTTTTGTCTCCAGAACCAAAAATCGATAGGTTCTACATTCAGAGGAGCTATTTGGCACGCCACTCTTGTACGGAGCTGATGTTTTCACAACTTGTGGCCTTCCTGTTAGCTTTAACAATCCCATTCTCTTCTGACCTCTCTCATTAACATGGTGTTTTTTTTGCACAGAAATACCGCTTACTGGATTATGTCTGTTTATCACACCATTCTCTGTAAACTCTAGATACTGTAGAGTGTGAAAACCCAGGGTGGTGGGGTAGCTGTGCCTGAGACGCAGGCACCGCTATGTCTGCTACCAACAATCCCACCATGTTTAAAAGCACTTAGATTGCAAACCTTAGCTATTCCAATGCATAATTAAACAATAACAGAACATCTTCACCTTCTCTGCATTTACTTTCTTATTTGACTGCAGTTGTTTGCTTTTTATAGGTTCAGGTTGTTGGTAGTTATAAAGTTTGCAAAAATAATCTGCTCTTAAGTTGACAAAGCTTTTCCAGACTTTTATAGACTTAATCGGTTGAGAGCAGTTCCTTACTGCAGCAGCTACTGGCTATTTTATACTGGATGAAAAAGGAGGAATTTAAAGGATATTGGGGAGGGGGGGCTTTAGCCAGTTCCAGAGTAGGTTCCGCTTGTCTCTTGGTTTAAAGTGACATATTCTGCTTGTTTTTGCCTCCGCCAAACTCAGGTCCCTGTGCCTATCCTGACTCCTCCTCTTCTCATGAGGTATTACGCCTCAGCAGGCATGCACATTTCTTCTAGCAGAAATGGCTAAGTGCTGCATTTCTCATTCCAGCAACACCAGTAGGACATTCTGCATAGGCTTGCACAGTCTAGCGCTAAGGATCGAGCCATCTGTGCCTCCCTCCTGGAGTCTAAGCAGATTCAGGTCCTGAAAATGGGATATTAAAACATTTATTAGGAGTGTGATTTATTGAGATGGGGGTATGAATAGGAGACCTGGCTACTCTTCGTTTAAGGTAGAGAAGCCCAAATAGTTCTCCACTCCATCATCTTTCCCCGTTTATCCCAACAAAAACCTCACACCCCTTCGCTTGCCCCCTAGTCCACTCCACCTTAATTGACTCATTACTGTTCGCTGTTCAAGCGGTTTTCCAGCCCATTTCCCCATTTGTGCTATTATACAGGGTATTGTGGATGTAGATTATGAGGTTCAGCAAACTGACTAGGGGAGTGCACTGCTGCTGCATCACATTAACCTCTTGAAAGCCTGGAGGTGGCCAGGGTTTGTGCTATTGGCTGCATTGAAAGTCATCATTGAGAATCCTAGCCCAGAGCTTCCTAAAACATGGAATGTTGTTTTGATCTTCTGGGTTACTGGTGTAATGGTTACTAGCTTTGTTGTCCAGTATTAACCCACGTGAAAACTAATCTCGTAAACAAGGGCACATGCCTGGGTTTAATTTACAATGAGCTGCAACCTATTTGTGATGAACGAGAGTTCACTGAGGAAATGTGGTAAAATTACATCGCTTCAATTTATGAATAACTGTCAATCTGAGTAAGCAGTGACTTTGTAAATTACAAAATGTCACTTTTTCTAATTTTGTCCACTACTGTAAAAACTTGTCTTTATAAATATATGCAAACTGTTGTTTCTTTAGCATTTTGCACAACCTTTATGATACATGTGTAAGACTACAAAGCAATTGTTTTATTTAACTTATTATGTTTCTCAAAATGCATGTTGTAAAATACCTTAAAATATTATGGTTTGTATTTGCTGAAAATAAGACATTTTTGCACTAAACCACTTGTATGACTGCAACATACAAGTTCTATCGTTGAAAAATGGAAAAAGCAAAGCTGTGAGGCAAAAAAAAAATCTGAATGATTTCACTACCTAAGTTACTAATGGAAGCTTTTGTGAAATGTACCCCAGTTCGGCAGTAAAATAAGAATACTGAGGCATTGCAACGGCGATACACATGCAAGCAGCAACAACACTCTGACAAACATTGCAAGGAAACGTGGGGAGGTTACACAATAGGTGGTAAAGCACACACAGTTAAAATAAAATAATTTGCAAAAAATGTTAGCAGATTTACAGTTAGTGGAACTAAATTTAGCAGAAGCTAATTTTTTCGCTAACAATTTTTTTGTTTGTTGTGGAACAATGCAGACCACTGTATAATACTAATAACCAAGACGATTTTGGTCATACCATTTCATCTCTGAATCATCTGTCTCCTGGTCTATTTTTAGCAGATTTAGAATTAGACACTTGGATAATCACAGACTATCACATGAATTTGGAAAGGCTGCATTGTGTCAGATATAATTTTTGCCGCCTATTCTCACCTCCCTGTTAATTTTACATGCGACTGGGAACTGGACATATTTCAGTGACTAATAGATGGCGTTCTTCATTTTCATGTTGCCTTTGCTGCAGACTATCAGGAGGGAAATAGTTGCATTGCTTTCTGCGGTTGACAAAGGGACTATGGTTGCTCAGAAAGGTCAGAAAATCCTAGAAAATCATGCTAGAGGACAGAAGGAGATGTGGTGCTTGAGGCGGTACGGAAGTGTGCAGAGGTTTTTTCTCAAACGACATGGTGGAGATCTTTGCCTGTCCGCAGTGCTTGAAGTAGGCCAGTATCTTTTTTTTCCCCTCTTCAGAGCACTAGGAGTGTTTCTTACATACTGGAACTTCTCATGACCTGCTGGTACTACTGGTAGGTCACAAGAGGAGTTCTGGCACCTGGATTCTCCCCAATTCAAGCGCTACCTGTGAGCAGGTCCACCAAATAGATTAGGCAATTTCTCACCTTTGGCTGATCTTTACCAATAAATGACCTGATGATGAAGGTTTGCTGCAAATAAATTAGTAAAACAGCATATATTTAGGACCATTCCTGGGTAAAGGGGGGACTTGGTTAGCTGAGCCTTGTTGAAGACAAAGCACCTGGGACATGGTAGCCATCACTTCTTTGTCTCTTACTGGAGTTACAAGCCACTTGAGAAGGAAACATGAATCTCTATTAGTCCAAATGTGAGCATTGACAGGAGAGACAGACTGCTGGTGATCAATAAATGTGATTGAGAGTTGGCTGCTTTGCAGACCTGGGGGCTCGAAGAGAGTCATTACATTTACCACTGGTATCGTGTTGCCTGTACTGTGGGTTGAAACCTTTGGTAGGGAGACTGACACTGTGTGATAGAATTGGGGGTGTAAAGATGGGCAGGGTACGGTGGTATGAAACAAAAGAATAATCACTGCCTTGTGTCCTTTTGGGCATTTAAACTCATCAAACACACAAACACGTGTCTGTGCGTGTGTTTGTGTGTGTGTGTCTATGCCTGTGTGCGTATGTGTGTATATTCATGCAGCTCGATGTAAAACATCACAAAGTGACGATTTTCAAGTGTACTGACTGTAAAATGTAACATCTATTCACATTTATATCTAAAAAAGCAAAACAACAATGTTTTGTGACCAGCCACATTTAATATATTAAATCATTAAAATGCTGAGCAAAATGCATACTGTATGACAATGAATTTAAAATGAGGAAAAAGAAATACCAGGTTTACATTATCTTGATTACATCAAAGTTAGTCTGTAGCACATTTCATGCACATTATTTGTTATTTGCCTTAAAGACAATTACATTACATAAAATAGAATAAGAATTTTCTGTGGTTATTAAGCATATAGCTTTCTGTTACAAAAAAAAATCCATTTTATTAATGTCATGTCCAACTTCTTAATTTTCTTATTAAAATGCATTGAAAGAGTGTATGATAAAATGAATTCAGAAATCGTGCTCTTTAAATGTAATAGTAGAGCAGTATTTTGATTACTGTAATTCTTCATTCACACTTTATTGGGAAATTAAGGGCATTGAGTCCCCAGTATATTTATTGTCATTACAATTCCTTGTGTTTTCACCAAACAAAATGTGTCATGAGTACAGTAGCTGTGCATTCAGGTAGGCGTATCAGATTGGCGGGTTTTGAGGTTAGTTAGCAAAAAAAATAAAAAAACACAATGTAAATCCCTTTGGGTGTGAGAGAACAGTATATATATATAAAATTCCTCTCTGTTGGGTACAGTAAAAAAAAATCCATCTGTCAGCTATGTTCTTGTATAAAGTTTTGGAACTTGATTGGATCCTGTACTGTTATTCCACTAATTTGGAAATGCAAGTTTCTCTTCCAGATAGGAAAAGTTTTGCTTGACAGTTACCCACTCTCTTCTCTTTGCTAAATGTCAAAGCCTTTCTATTGCTTCATCAACACCATCCAATTCACTGTAGCAAAATTAAATTCAACACTGACAAAACAATGGAAAGTCAAGAAATGTAACATATGTAGTGGCCTGAAAATCTATATAGATGTCATTACTTCCAGCATAGCAATGCATCTATTTTTGCTGAGAAACATTGTATGCCATCTATCCTTCTTGCAACATTTATTAAGTACAGGGTCACAGAGGGTCTAAGCCTATCACATGCAGCGAAAGGCACAAGGCAGGGGAACATCCCAGATGGGAGGCTGCGGGGCGATCACACACAAACACACACTATGAGCAATTTGTCTAACTGCGTGTCTTTGTATTGTGGGAGGAAATCCACCATAAATGGGAAGAACATAACCCCACATGAATCCACAGTAGGGGTAGGATTTCCAGCCCCAACCCCAGTGGTGCAAAGCAAGAGAGCAATCCTCTGAGCAACACTGCCATTTTGTGAATAGCTTTGTGGATAGCTTTGTGGATAACTTTATGGATAGCTTTGTGAATAGCTTAGTGGTTAGCTTTGTGGGTAGCTTTGTGGATAGCTTTGTGAATAACTTTGTGGAAAGATTTGTGGATAGCTTTGTGAATAGCTTTGTGAATATCTTTGTGGATAGCTTTGTGGATAGATTTGTGGTTATCTTTGTGAATAGCTTTGTGGATAACTTTGTGAGTAACATTGTGGGTCGTTTTGCGGGTAGCTTTGTTAATACTTAAACATGTGAACTAGGCTGGACTGGCCATCTGACATTCTGTTCATTTTCATGGTGGGCTGATATGTATATGGGGCAGCAAAATTTATAGTGGGGATCCCCCCCGTTCAGCAAGATCTGGGGGACCCAAAAACACAGGGCAGATTTTTAAACCCATCCAGTCCCCCTTTCAGATGTTTATGCCTGGGCACATGCTTTTCATTATAATTGTAATCTTTACAGGATACACAGTAAAGGGCTATTTCCACTAAGGACACAGTGACAGTGATTTCAAAATAAATGTGTATTTATTTGTACTAAGAATCTGTAAAGGCAAATTGTCAGGCGCTTTTAGGCTTTTCAGGGTTATTGGAAAAGTGATTATATACCAGAAAATTTCTTCCAAGCAGTGATATCAGACATTGATTTATCTCTGTAGCATTAAAGCCTGTCCACAAATTCTCACAAAACTGTGTGCACTACCTAATCAGAGAAATTCGTTTTTTACATTACACCCAAGTCACATATTTAAAATCTATTGAACTCACATATACATTTGCGTTTATCATATTTTTACATAGTTTTACAGTATATTATATATTATAAATCAGTACTAATGCTTTTATTAACATGTAATTTAGGCAAATACAAAAGACAATTAACATAAAGCTGACATTAATTTTCAATTTTTCACCAGTTTATGTATAACATAAATCTCTATGCACAATTACAAATGAAGCAACTAGTATCATATATAAACTTTGGAAAAAGAAAAACTTATTTCTCTTAATAATCAGCTTGAATGTTCTGAGAAATTATCTGCAATAACCTTCTGTCTGCTATGCTCAGTCCATAACCTTCTGCTCAACTATAGCATAAAGCCGCTCCTAATTGTTTCTGTCATTTGTTTCTATGGGGAAGTAACTGAGATGCTCAGGCTTTGATCTTCATAAATTAGACAATAGGTGTAAACAGCAAACAAATAAATAAATAAACAAGCCACTTTCTGCTTCAAGTGTAATGAGTAAGAAGTTTAGAAGCACTGAAGCATTGATAATTTGCCTGGTAGAAAATGTGTTTCTTGACCTCAAGACAGCATGGAAGCAAAAGGAAAAAAAAAAAGACCACAGTTTCAGAAAGAGAATTTGGTTGCATTTGAGGGACCAAGTCTCCAAATTCAAATTAGATAACAATCCCCATGCCAACAAGCTATTTGCCAGGGCTGCCAGAAAAAAGCAACAAATGTTAATGCCTGGAGTTAGTTAAATGGCACGGCAACTGGGTACTACGGACAAAATGAGAAGCAAACAGATCTCTTTGGCCAACTGCGCATTTGGCATTGAATACATATGCAGAAACAAATTAAAAAAAAGATGCCTTCTATAAAACACGGGGATGTTTTTATTACTTCTTATTTTTGGACCCTTGTTAATTTTATTCATGACAGCACATTTGAACAAAAATCTCAGCTTTCTTTGCCAAGACATTGAAGAAATTTGGCAAGACCTTGCAGTAAGATAGGCAATGAGGAACAATTCTATGTTCTCAGCCAGTCTCTCCCAATGTTTTCTTCAGTCTCATAAAGCATTACTAAAAAAAAAACAAGACACAATGCTCTTATTCTTGCATAGGGAGATGAAATACTGGAAACAGTGCCAATAATTCCTGCACTTGTCAATTTGGTTTATTTAATTCAATCATAACAATCATCATTGTGTCATTCTCTGCATTATATACTGTACATTTTGGAAAGGTGCCAGATTCATTAAAATATATTTCGGAAAATGACAATATACCTAATTACTGTTATTACGCAATCCTTTATTTGATGACCTTCAGCAAGAATGCCAATAATTCTGTTGATAACTGTATGTACAAAACAAAATCTTAATTGCACTACTGATTTGGTTGTTTTGTATCAGCAACCAAAGCCTCTCTACCTCAATCAGGCTCACGCCAACTTGTGATCATTGCTCCATTGAATTATTGAAATTGATATGTAGCTGAGATTCTCGGTGGTGTCTCTGAAACCCTAATGAGTCAGATAACGTAGTGTGACGGAAGGGGGGGAGGAGTCAAATTCCATCTGCTCTCTATGCAGATTCACCTTGTGCCAGCCGGATAACTTCAGATTTAGACTGAAGAAATTGATTTATGATTTAAGCACCGGGGAGGACAAGCAGATTGATGCGGGATATAAACTGGAAATAGTCCTTTCGGTTTAAACAGGAAATGTTTTTCATTATTTATTTGTAGCACTTCTTTTTCAACCGATGTGAGAAAAAGACGCAGTGAAAGTCACCACTGTACCTTTACTGTTCATAAAAATATATAAATCCGCAGTCCCCAGACTCCCTTCTTTACTCTTCGACATGGCCCAACATGTCACACTACCAGTTTCTTTTAGTGTTCCAACATTTGCTTATCAGCATAGTTTTCCAGAGCACACTTCATGTTTCGTCAGACTGACGCTGGCTGGGTTTCTGAGCAGAACCATGTGGCAAAGGGCAGGTGAGGAAGGGATTTAGATTAACTTTAAACCAAAAGGCCACAACTTCAATGTCAGCAAAAGAGGAAACACGCATGAAAGAAAGACATTAGCCATTGAGTCTTGAAAATGATTTGGCCATGAGACTCAGCCTTTCTGTGCATTATTGTCTGGGCCAAAAGAAGCCAGATCTCAGTCTTATATTACTGGCAATGAATGTGCTCATCACCTGATTTTCTCACACTCTGGGATTCATTGTATTCTTAAGACCAATGACTTCTTTCCTCTAAGTTATACCAAGTCATCCAAATGTAAACATGTGCAAAATATGTAAAACTATGCATACTGTGCATCTAGTGGCAGAAGATAAGGCCATGGATAATTCCACCTGTGCTTCTTAAAATGTATGCAGAAAAAAAGACAAGCAGACACTGAAGCGAGTATTTAATATAGACGGGATACCAGAGAACTTCTGGATGCATATTTGCATATGGCTCTGCACACTGCTGGTGGGCTTCTGTTATTGACTGGGCTGTAAGATAATGGCTTTTCCTCTAAGGGCAACTGCAAAAGATAAGAAGCTAAATCGCCATTTGTCCTGAGAACCAGAAAACACACGTTTACAGGGTGACCTCTTGTGCTGTAGACCTCTTGGTTGTTATAATTCTAAGGCACTAAACTGATTGTTTCACTGAGATTAGGTCCCCGTGAGGCAGACGTGGGAGTGTTGCTTGAATATTCCATACAAATGTGTACTGTGTGGTGAAAACACCACTCAGCTTTTTATTAAAATGCAATTTCCTTCTGGAAAACCTCTCCCAAGCCTCCTCATTTCAGTCCAAGTAAAGTTCTTCCACCGTTCAGTTTTAAAAAGCCGATTTAGATCCAAACTGCTTAAATATTATTTCAAACACTTCAATTATGATGTCAATAGGTGTTTAATTATTAACTGATTAGAATTTGTGTGTCCTTCCCAAAGCAAGTATAGAATGGTACCCTGTGTTATACTACAACAACTGAAAGATGTTCTAATTTCTATTGTACCTTTCAACAGGCATTTGGGTTCAGATTGGCATTGGCTAATTATATGGAACTGTTTTAAATGAGCATTAAATAATTACACACAGATATGGTACAGAATGAAAACCGTCAGACAATAAGACTGTAAAAGCCCACAAGTGCTTGTCTCTTGTGGGGATGCGTCTTGGTAAACAGAGGAATCTTATCAGCTTCACTGGAAAATGAGGGCCTTGTTAGCTTTGTTTCCTCTAATGCGTCTGCATTTAGTTAAGTCGTGTAATATGAATGGGAGTTACAAAATTAAATGGAGATTATGTGGATTTCTTCTGTACAATTGTGCACAAGAGGAGGCTCTATGAAACGGCCACTGTACCGCAATTCGCATATTTTTATTGATAGCTAGAAAATCATCTTATGGTTACTTTCTCCATTCTTATTCATTTTTGTGATTATATTCAGCTATGAAGGAATGAAAATGAAGCTGCCTGTCATGAACTGCGCTGGGCATTGACCAGGGAAACAGGAGAATGAGATGAAAGGAGGGGTAAAAGGGATTGAATGAGAAGACAGAGAGGCATACGGGGTAAACAGCATCAAAACAATACAATGACAGAACTAGGGAACCGTACTCTGACATGGACTTAAATACACAAGACTAATGAAAAACAACTGGAAACAGCTGATGAGACGGGGAATCCACACGAGGTTAACGAGGGGGGCGTGGCACACAGGAGGATCGGACGAGCGGAATGTAACACTGCCTTTCAGTTTGGTGACAGAAGACTATGTGTTTCATCCCCGGTCAACTGCAAACCACAGTTTTTACTGTCACAATGACACAGAGTTGAGCAGGTGGACAGTATCATTGGACAAACAGATGATTTATTAAATAGTAAGAAAGCAAGTGAATCTTTTAGGCAGGATAATGAGCCCAACTTTTAACTTACTGTCAGCCAGATGAAAATATGAGTAGCCATTAAATAATGAATATGCACAATATTCTTTTTTATTGCAGGGAGATTTGGAACGGTATGGATTTCAGCCCTTTTGATTATATATCTTTCTGGTAGCAAGTAATTTATAAGCTTTTTTTGTGATCTGTCAGAATCTCATTTTAACCAGCCCTACTTAACTTTTGATGTGAAATGTCGACTTTGCCCATAGGTGGTTGGCATGACCGAGGGAGAGCAATGACTCCTTGTGTTGCCCTCAAAGCACAAAGCCAAGTTACTCAGTGAATGAAAGGCTTCTGAAGTCTTCAGACATTATAATGATTAAAATGATTAATGGTGCCCTTCAGATGAGTATCCCAAAGCACTGTTCCAATAAAACAAGTGAAAGTGCAATTAGAGGACATGAATACACACAGGATGCACACAGAAAAAAAGGTAACATTTACAGGAAACTTAGTGGGCAGTGAGGCAGCCTCTTGCCTCTTGGCTGTGGGTCCCACCAGCAGCTCTGTGGTACGTGGTTTGCTCCAGCACTCCAAAAACTGAAGTGGTGCATTGTGCAAGTGTGTCCCTTGTGATAGGATCCAGGGTGTCCCCTACCTTTTAAAATCATTTAAATGCTTAATTTTCATTGGTTTGTCTGTGAAGAATGTCTAGTAAGCACTACTGAAAACAAGAAAATTAGTACAACAATGTTACTTTCGGACAGTAACATCTCAGAGGATCAGAGTTTAATCCCAAAGCAAAAAAAAAAATCCATTTCTTGAACTGAATGCCGATCAGGTGCAAAAAGACATAAAGTTAAAGAATGTAATGTATGGAACGGCATGATAGGAACGGCATCCCCTACATTTCTTCCTTTGGTCCATCCCCTTGAATTTCCCCTATTTGGTAATGACTTTTTCTGTTTGCACTTTGAATATTTGCAGCTTGATTGACATTTCACAGCCTCTCGGTGCACATTTTTCTGACATTTCTATCGGGTCCATTTCTGGCCGATACCTGCACTATGGCTTTTGAAGTCTTCCCTCCGGATTGAAAACGGATCAGACCGCCGAGGTGACATTTAACATCCTCATAGTGGCAAGTTGCTGACCTTTCTGTTGACTCATCTCTCCACTGTTTCAATGTTGCAGGATCCAACATATTTCTGAACTTGTGAATAACACTTTCCAGCCACTGCTCACAGCAATATGTATTGCTAGAATTATAAAATGGAAACATAAAATTATTTCAATGATGCTTTTTCTCCTAACTGGACAGAACAGTTTTCACCACCAGTTGCCGTGGTGATGGCTGTACAGGGGCGTATAGCTTGATATTTAAAAATGTACTGTTAGAACTAACTGTCATCTACATGGCCAGCATGTCATCTACATGGGCTTGTTCACTAATAATGTTTGATTTCGACATACTGTACCATGTAGGGGATATCTATGTTAAACATTTTGATAATTAATTTGTTTGTAACCTATAAAGACTATAAAGCATGAAGTTACACACCAAGGTGTATTACTTCAAAAAGTAACTAATATCGGCAATGTCCATGCCTTATCTCCCATAACACGATGTCATACAGCACGTATGTATGTTCTAAGGCCAATAGCCAGCTGCAGGATTATTAATTCTTTGAGTAAGATGGCTGGAAATACATATGGTTTCTGACTAGGGGTCTTGAATGTTTATAGAGAAGACCACTGCTAAAGCCAGATATGGATATATCCAAGAGTGACCCAAAAGGATTCCATCCGTCCATTTTCCGCTTATCCTACTGGGTCGCGGGGGGTCCAGAGCCTATCCCGGAAGCAACGGGCACGAGGCAGACTGGGGGGCCAGCCCATCGCAGGGCACACTCACACACCATTCACTCACACATGCACAACTACGGGCAATTTAGCAAGTCTGATTAGTCTCAGCATTTTTCTGGACTGTGGGGGGGAAACCGGAGTACCCGGAGGAAACCCCACAACGACATGGGGAGAACATGCAAACTCCACACAC
>JAODJX010000042.1:14920453-14932772 GCA_026776945.1 Isichthys henryi | reverse complement strand
CAAAGCTGGAGACAATCAGGGAATCACACGTGGGTAACCAGGGGGCGTGGCACACAGGAGGAGCGGACGAGCGGGGCGTGACAATATGGAATTCCAAGACTGATTGATTTACTTCCTGTGTGATCTGTGCCACCCTTACCAAGACCTTCATGTAAACTGTCTGAACAAACTGGCTAAATATCATGATTAAGATAACACGTGATTGGATATAGATATGTAAATAGATTTGTTCCTTCCTTGTGTAAATCCGGCGATATTTACAGTAGTTGACTATTCAATATTCAAGGAATTGGTACGTAGGAAGAAAGAGCAGCATTGTTATAAAGTACATGCCTTTCACACATTTCCTAATCCAAACTGGAAAGAAATTGCCCAAAATACCACATCCCCAATAATCATTTTCCTGAGAGACTGAATGTTTGTATTTATATACTGTAAAAAGAACTTTTAACAAATGTTCGCTATGGAAAGGAATAGTGAATACATCAATCATCGGTGCCTTGCATTATGATTGTTTATTGTTGACTCATTCATATTTGACTAATCAAATTAATCACTCTTACATGTTACTGAGGCAAATATTCAAGCATCACCATGGAAACTCCAACTGATTTTTTTCCTTAAATATGTACATGCTGGCGAAGACAATTGTATTGAATGGGTGGGCATTATAATAAAAATTACAAGTTCTCTTAACTTGATCAAACCATAATGTTGGTTCTAAGAATAGCTAAAATATTTGTTTAACTTACATAAATTACACATTTATGGCTTGCATTGCGATGGTTTACTGTTGACTCTTTTATATTTGACTAACCAAACTAGTCATTCTTACATGTTAGCAGGGAAATGTTTCAGGCATCACCATGGAAACTCCAGCAAATTTTTTTCCCCTTAAAAATGTATACTCTGGCGTAGACTATTGTAATGAATGAACATATATTACATTTTATATGAAATGAGAAGGATAAGTGGTTTGGAAAATGCATGGATGGATGGATGGACTAGTTTCCACCTTGCTTGTCTGAGCTATAATATTGATTCTACGAATAGCTAAAAATGCTGAATTTCATTTGTTAGGTAACTCAATATGGGACAGAGCAGTAAGCATACATGCACATACACACATACACACACACCCACACAATAACGTGCTCTGTTGTGATACCCCCATCTTTTAAAACTGTCAGCCTCAAATATTTCAAGGTTCAGTGTGATATGAAATCAGCAATAGCGGAAGCCAAGAGCTGGAACCTCCAAAATTGTGCATGTTGCACTTGGTCCTTCTGTGGTTATGGAGTGAACACATTACTGCACGCTCTTATGAAGACTTTCATACCTTCTGTGTAGATAAATATGTTAAAACTCAAAATTGTACTTTGTAGAGGTTTTTAGGTCTTTTTTGAAGCTTGCGTGAGTCATACGATACTGAGGGGGGACAAAGGGTTTTTTTTTGTTGTTCCAGGGCACGCCATTAAATTTTACCTCTTGATGTTTGGCTATTATGCAATTGCCATTATGAGTTTCGAGCTCCGCTAGGACAGATTTTCATCCGGAGCATGAGTCATCGTGTAATCTTGTGAAAAATCTCACTCTCTCCTCTCTAAATACATTTTGCATTCCAACTGGTTCCTGATGATAAAGACTTCTCCCATTTGCCTAAAATGTATTAATAGGGAAGCACCCACAAGTTCTCCATCATGGTTTAGGATATTCTGTTTTACTGTAATCTACTGTAAATCCATAGCACTGATTCAAACAAGCGACTATCATTGGTGCCCCACCGTATTTTGAACTGGATGTCATTTTTAATTAGGATTTGAGGCCGTCACTCCTTGTACACACAACAGATCCTTCAATGTGTGCACACTCAACCTCTAATCTACTCTACTTCTAAAATAGGAGTTGGCTTCCTAGATAAGATCCCTGGATGAACGGGGTGATTTGTGTTCTTTCCCATCTGTAACTGTCCTGGCTGCTGGACCCAGACGGTAAGCTTTTGTGGAGGGTTGGCTTCGCTCCGTATCAAGCCCTTCCTACTGTGACTTTGGCGAACTGGTTTCCAAATCAGAGAGCTCTTCTTTTTTTGTTTCCGGTCGTCTCGGCGATTTGACTTTCAGCTGACGGGGCAGCATTTTCATAAAGACACTGACGTGGTGGTTGAGACAGCAGAGCTTAGCCGGGGCGTGATGAAGTGTCCCAAACCAGCACTCCATTTACCCATGCCAGGCCTGCTTACTGTCACTGACTTCCAGATGGGCCTAAAACTGCTTTAAAACACACATGGGCAGCTGAGAACAGCAAAAGCCTGAGAGAAAGAAACACACAGCCAGTACTGATTGGATTATACAGCAGTAAATTACAGTTTACTGATTGCTTTCTTTTCTTTGTGTCTTTTCTATCATTCATATCTACTTAGACAAATGTGTAAATTATTCTGAAGAACTGTTAAGCTTCCTCTTATTGCCCATTTTTTACTAATTTATCAATATCAAGTTTGGCCGTTTAATTGTTTATCTTCATGCGTTTAATTTGTATTGTTCACACTGTTGGTGTTTGGCCTTGAAGGTGTAGGGCAGCAGTGGCTTGCCGTCAATAACTTATTGACATTCTCTGCAGAAACCCACTGTATATAAACAAGGGAAAACTGCAAGATTTGGTTCGCAACGTACATTTAAAGGGGTAAAGTCACGCTTCAGAACTCATTATGCTTATCAGCCTCCATATCTCTCCGCAGAAATGATGGAGAAGGAATTGGATCAGCTTAAGAGACACATTCCCCCATGAAGCAAAACATGTTCAGAATTATTAAAAGTTAACACACTTTCTTGGTATTTTTACTTCTTAAAGTATTACACACTGCATTATAGCTGGTATTCTTGGTATTTCATTTGATGCATATCTTCTATTTATTACACTTTTTTTCATTATAGTATGTAATGAAGGCTTTAGATTTAAATCTCGTTCTTAAGAACGTGAAAAAGAATACGGGGATGTGAACCTTTCATCACTAAAAGCTCCCCTCAGGAGGACAAATTACAAAGCAATTAAAGGAATACAATTGTGAGCTGTCGATATTAAGAATCATAGATGAAGATGCACTGTGAATTACAGTACAGCCCCTTTGCAGTATCCAGCGACCAAAATGTCCCCAAAGTGCAGTAAAACCTGAAACTTCCTTACTTTTGGGGGCATTTTTCAGGTCCCTATTTGGAAAAGCTCAATTTTATAAAAATTTGTGAATAAAATCAAAAAGTAAAAATGGCACAAGTCTTGTGTTTTGTTTAGTTACTTATAGTTAAGGTTAGGGCTGGGTAGGGGTTAAGGGTCCACATTTAGATAGGTATGCCAATGCACGTCTGTGTGTATGTGTGTGTGTGTGTGTGTGTGTGTGTGTGGGGGGGGGGGGTGCTGGATGATGGCTGACCCTATGCTGTGACCCTCAAGCGTGCTCTCACCTCTGTGTGTGTCTGTGTGTCTCATAGAGAACAAGATGAGGTAGGCGAAAGCACAATTTCCCTGCTGAAATGAGTAAAGTATCCATATTCTGTTCTATTAAGGACAATGCTGGTTTGATGTGGAGTTCCACAGCTAATGACCTTCAGGGTGAGATGTGAGACATTTATTGCTGCGCTGTGTGTGTAGAGTTTGCATCTCTCACAGTGCTCGTGTGAATTTCCTCAGGATACTCTGGCTTTCTTGCATCGTCCGAAGACACGGGTTCACCATCAACTGGCACTGGATAAACAGTGATGAGAAATAAATTATTTAAGATTTTATCAATTCATATATTGAGTTGGGTCACTACAACTGCAACGGTAAAGCACCATCTCTTACAGTACTACTGTAAATCCTTTCTGAAGATACTGTCACATGTTCAAGGACTTACTGTATATAAGTCAACAGCCTATGGTTGATTAATTAATCTCACATGCAAAAAGATTATATAAGCTTGTAATAAAAAGTTGGTCATGTGACCTAATGCTGCAGCTGTTCCTTGGAATGTCAGACTTGTGCTTACAGGTATATCCCCATAAAAAAACAGCTGTTCTGTATTTTCTTTCGTATGTCTTGCATTGACTTACAAACCCACTCCCTGCCCCTGTTAATAAAGAATATGCCATGCTCTGATAATTTTGTATTGAAAATTATGCCTGTTGAGACAGCTTTTTTAAGCATTTTTTTTTTACTTGTGAGGTGCGCTTCTGAATCCTTTATTCCATTGACCTGGACTTTCTGGGTGCAGTTTTGAAATCAAGGCATTCTTTCCAGTTTCATGTTCCCAGAATGTCATTTTCAATTCTGCTGAAGTATTGTGCTGTCCCATTGTAATCTAAGGCTGGAGGTAACAACAAAAATTCAATTTATGTTTTACAAGAACAACAACAAGCTGCAGACTTGATAACTTTCATTCTTCGTAATGCTCTGTGTCAGTGGTTTGGGTAAGAATGGAAGCAAGGAATCGAACAGTAACTGCAGGATTTATGCACACATGGGATGGTAGTTGAAGGTCCATTTCTGTTTTCTGTGACTTGCAGTGGAGCTTCAGGGAAATAATTCACATCCATTTTGAGGTTTTTTCCTTCCTTGTATTGGCTAAAACCACCAAATCTTCTTATCTGTTTACACTTGAGCAAGAGTTATTCTGGCTTTCACATTCTCCTGTTTGTTATACACTCCAGAAATATATAAATTGCATCCATTCACCTGTCTATTTTCCAAACCACCTAACAAAGTGAAGATCACATCTTTCTATTCTTACTTTATAAAAGATAAACTCGGCACATGCAATAAATACAGTTTGTCTATTGTCCTGTAAAAATAGCTATAATTTTACTTTAACTCATCCAATTTCCAACATACCGAATATGGGTAATGACTTGCCTTTAGAACATAGAATACTTTTCTGAACCTTATACTGGTTACACGCATTGATCATAGAATATTATTGCAACCACATTTAAAAAAAATACAACTGGCATTTTTTTAAGACAGCTAGGAGGGCCACTGTCTCAGTACTCTTGAATGAGGTACTTATCCTGAATGGTTCCAAGAAAAATATTGTGTTATATGAATTCCAAAGAAACAAACTGCAATCATCCTTTTAAATACATATGCAGTGTTTTTTTCATCGGCATTTTCTGCATTTCACATTATACATTTGTTGATTAAAAGTTTTTGATTTAAAAATTCTATGCTTCAGATTTAATCTTAGAGAGCGGATTGTTATCATTTAGGCTCACACCTAAGCACTGTCGTAATCATGGAAGAGCAGAGTCTGGGATTTTTATTACCTGGGTTTCCCTATCAAAAAAGGATATGGTCATGTATTGTATAGGGTCAACAAGTGAATCCACTTCACAGCTGAATATGGGATGTATTGTGCTGATTATGTAACTCTGTCCATTGGTATTCATGCTAATCAAAGTCAATTAAAATACACATTCAATCCAAAGTATGACAAAGATATGGAGATGTGAAAAAGCATAATCACGATAATCTGATCCTGCCAACTCATTGGATAAAAGATGAACACTGGTGGCTCTATTGCTCACCACTCAAATGTCACATCTTTCCCAAACTTTCCGAAACTTGTACTGCATAGAAGTTAACAGGAATTCAAATTAAATTGACCTCACCTAATTTTGTACTCTGTGCTTAAATTCAGAAACACTTACTCTCTCTTGAAACACTGAATTTATCTGCAAAACAAATGCATATTTCTGGTTCTTTTGATGTCGTAAAGTCAGGTTCTCCTATAATTTGTGCATATGTGATAGGTTTATGAAGTTATATATGAAGGAAATCACACTGACTCATACGTAATTTTTGAAACCATTATATTTTGCTCAACTGAATCAGAACAGATGAACAGGAGTTTCAAAGAATGGAAACTGGCTCAAGCTCAATGGTAAATGGCAGTAAAATGTCTGGATAATGCAAATCTCACACAATTTCTTCCCCAACAAGTTTAGGTTTTGTGTCTGAACTTGCCAGTTGGCGGGAGAATACATTGGATACTTGGCTCACTTACTGTACCTCAAATGCTTTGTTTTCCAAGTGCCACTTTTCACAAAATCTACTCCACTGAAGAAGGTTACAGGAAAGTGAGTGAGAAGCAAGCTGGTGAAGCGTCAGGTGTTGATTGTAAACAAAAGGCTTTACCCACTGAAAGAAAAGCTTGATCTTATGAAGCATTTTGATCACAATTAATATAATGTATACATGTCAACCTAGTGGAGTGAAAACAGTGCTCTGGGTGATAAAATACCTGTAGTGTTAAAAAAAATGCCGGCAGTTTTCAATTATGATACTTTTGGTCAGTAAGAAAAAGTTACCCCTTCAATTTATAGCTTTATTTCCATGCATACCCTAACCATATCGTAGTACAGGTGTACAGTGAGCCTGAAGCTTATCCTAGGAAGTGGAGGCAGGGCTGCACACATTCAATAACATATTTATTTTTTTACTATGGGAATGAACAGGAGTACCTGGAGGAAACCTGTCCAAACATGCAGAGAACATGTCAACTCCACACAGACAGAGGGACTGCAATCAAATGCAGAACCTGGAGGTCTTAGGGAGTGATGTTACTGAACACTGTGAGCCACTGTTAGAATAGAATAGAATAGAATAGAATAGTGATACTTTATTAATTCCCATGGGGAAATTCTCATTTTACTTTAGCCCATCTTGCTCTCTGTGAAACACACCAATGAAATAAACTGATCAGCCATAGCATTAAAACCTTCGTCAGGTGAATAACAAGTGAATAACATGGATTATATCTCAACAATGGCAACAATCAAGGGTGGCATTATATATTAGGCAAGTGAACAGTCGGTTTTTGAAGTCGATGTGTTGGAAGCAAGAAAAAGAATGTGTAAATGTAAGGATCTGAGTGACTTTGAAAAAGGGTGAAATTGTGATGGCTTGACGACTGGGTCAGAGCAGTCTTCTGGGGTGTTCCTGGTTTGCAGAGCTCAGTATCTACCAAAACAAGTCCAATGAATGGCAACCAATGAACCGGCAATGGGGTCATTGGTGCCCAAGGCTCACAGCTACACGTGAAGAGTGAAGGTTAGCCTGTCTGGCCCGATTGCAAAGGAGAGCTACTTCAGCACAATGATAAAAAGGTGTCAGAATACACAGTTTTTAATGTTTGAGGCTGCCTAACTGCAGACCACTCAGAGTGCCCATGCCAACCCCTTTCCACTGCTCAAAGCACCTACAATTGGCATGTAAGCATCAGAACTGGACCATGGAGCAATAGAGGAAGGTGAATGGTCTGGTGAGTCACATATTCTGTTACGTCACTTGGATGGCCATGTGTTGTGTGTGTGTGTAATTTACCTGGGGAAGAGATAGCACTGCGATGCACTATGGAAAGAAAGCAAGCTGTCCAAGGTAGTGTGATGCTCTGAGCAATATTCTGCTGGGACACCATGGGTCCTGGCCTTCATGTGGATGTCATTTTGACCTGTACTGTACCTCCTATCTACACATTGTTGTAGACCAGCTACACCCCTTCATGACAACAGTATTCCCCGATGGCTGTGACCTCTTTCAGCAGGATAATGCCTCCTGCCTCACTGAAAGAAATGTTCAGGAATGGTTTGAGGAACATGAAAAAGAGTTCATGGTGTTGACCAGATTCCCCAGATCTCAGTCTGATCGAGCTTTCGTGGGAAATGTTGGACGGACAAGTCTGATCCATGGAGGCCCCACCTTGCAACTTACAGGACTTAAAGGATCTGCCGCTAATGTCTTGGTGCCAGATGCCACAGGACACCTTCAGAGGTCTTGTGGAGTCCAGGTCTGAATGGCTCAGAGATATGAGAGGGACCTACAGTACACAATATTATGGTGGTTTTAATGTTATGGCTAATTGGTGGGTCAGCACCCAAAGAGCAGACATGGCTTTACTGGTTTTACTGGGTGGCAACTCGAAGGGTCTTTGTATTACTAAAGTCTATTTGTTAACCCATCTGACAAAAACAAGCAGAATCACATGTAAACTACTATAATGGCAAGTGTTATTTTGTGAGTTTTGCATATAGAGGATTCAAAAACATGTATTAACCAAAAGATTCTTTGCAACATGCTGGATTGCACATTTATGCAATACAGCAGGCATCAGTAAGTAAATATGTAAACCATTTAACCTCCCCCTTCACTGGATTTAATTGTATCATAAAAGTGCAGGAACAAAATTAAAATTTACAATATAATACTGCTTAACTATTTATAGATGGGAGAAAGTGTATAATGATGTTCAGGGGAAAAAAAAGTGCTCTACCTTCTCAAATGATTAATACTATTGGTTCATTGACAATGCAACATACACAAAAGAACAAAAATACCCACCATAAATATAGGGAATAGCTTACAATGCTACTCAATATGATTGAACTTCTCGAAAATGTTCTTGAAAATAATTTTCACCATTTCTATTGTTCCATTACCGATATATAGGTCGGCTGGCCTAAGATGAAGGTGTTAATTTATTATTGTTGTTAAGCTGACAATTGTAATTTCTTTCTCAGTAGCTTCTATGTGAATAACCATGCAACTGTCAGTGTTTATGGGTTCGTTAATTAGCATACTTATATTAACGTTGCTTCTGAAAGGGGACTGAAGGTCACAGCGTGCAGTATCAGTCAATTATTTAGTAAAAATCTGAGAAAAATGCTCCAATATACATACTCACATATCTGTCATTCTCTCTCTCTCTCAGGAACATACTTTTTGCCACAACCTTTAGTCTTTGTAATCACAGTGAAATAAGATATTAAATGCAACTCAAAAGACTTGCAGTGCAGGTTTGAGAAAAATACACTCTGAAGCATCACTCCACTCCAATAAAAATATTTTTCGCATTTGTAATTATTTTTTCATTTATTGCAAAAATAATTAAAAAAACATATTTATTTTGCTTTGAAATTTAATTAAGAGAACGGGATAGTGAAAAATTAAGTTTAGAAAAAATAGCTTGAAAAAGTTTTGTCACCCCTGAACTAATACTTGCCTGCGCAGCCTTTGGCTCGGATACTGTCCTCCAAACCCATTTTGTAGGTATGAAATAGCTTCCTTCAACTTTTCCCTGATAGTGTAAAATGGCTGGCTGTAATTGTAATTTCTTTCTCAGTAGCTTCTATGTGAATAACCATGCAACTGTCAGTGTTTATGGGTTCGTTAATTAGCATACTTATATTAACGTTGCTTCTGAAAGGGGACTGAAGGTCACAGCGTGCAGTATCAGTCAATTATTTAGTAAAAATCTGAGAAAAATGCTCCAATATACATACTCACATATCTGTCATTCTCTCTCTCTCTCAGGAACATACTTTTTGCCACAACCTTTAGTCTTTGTAATCACAGTGAAATAAGATATTAAATGCAACTCAAAAGACTTGCAGTGCAGGTTTGAGAAAAATACACTCTGAAGCATCACTCCACTCCAATAAAAATATTTTTCGCATTTGTAATTATTTTTTCATTTATTGCAAAAATAATTAAAAAAACATATTTATTTTGCTTTGAAATTTAATTAAGAGAACGGGATAGTGAAAAATTAAGTTTAGAAAAAATAGCTTGAAAAAGTTTTGTCACCCCTGAACTAATACTTGCCTGCGCAGCCTTTGGCTCGGATACTGTCGTCCAAACCCATTTTGTAGGTATGAAATAGCTTCCTTCAACTTTTCCCTGATAGTGTAAAATGGCTGGCTAGTATAATTCTTCAATGTTCCTCAGCAGCTGTTTTTGGGTCCTGCCATTGGTTTTCAGTGAGATTCAGCTTGGGAATCTTGTAAGACACTCCAAAACAGTCTGCCATACTTTTAATGTTTGAGATTGTCCTGCTAATGACCTGAAGCCTTCTTTATAGACTTTTGGACATGCTGTTGCTTCAAAGTGCTTCGATAATCATCTGATTTTATGATGCTATCCAGTGAAAGCATACAGTACCTAAGGATGCAAACATCCGCATAAAATTACTGAGCCACGTTTGATGGTGGGGATGATATTATGTGTTCTAAAGGCTTCATTTGATCATCTGTAAACAAGTAGCTAATTTGCATTGCCTGTGAATTTGCATTGTCCAAAGAACATTTCCCAGAGAGATTTAAAAGTCTAAGTAGGTCTTGGCATAGTTCAATTGGGTTGTTTTGGCTGTCCTTCTGCCTTAAATTATTCTTGATTTTTCTAGGTCAATCTTTAAGACTTTTTAAGTTGTGTTGTGCAATGGTTCCTTAATGGTTCCTAATTTCCCAAAAAAATTTATCTCGGCAAATGGGAATTTTAAGGATTGTATTCAGAACATATTAAAAAAAAAAACAGCAAATTTCCCCACAATTCTAGTGCATGTGCTTCACAGCTACTGAGTTATCTCTACTGGGCAACTCTCCACCTCCCCATGGCCTCATCTTTCTGCTTTTGTCTTCATTATTTCCTATTGGAAGAGCACACTGTCAGCTTCACGATGACACTGCTATCCCTCCAGGGACCTCAAGAATAAAAATTGCAGCTGAACACTGAAGCAATTATGCACAGAAAGCCACGAGCTTTATAACTGTAACTGCTGAAGAGTATGTATGGAATCTAGAATTGAACACATGTCAAAAAGGAAGCATACTGTATATGAAGAAATAGCAAAATCTTCTAAATGGAGCACAGAACATTTCCACATAGCGGACGACATTAATGCTTCTGAATGGTGCTCTCATTTGCAAACGAGGAAAAAGGGAGGAGAGCCATGAAACATTCATATTGGGGCTACAATATTATAAAATTTTTATCAGGCCTTATTAACACTATGAAGCTGATATGTGTGACTGCATTTTTCTTGCTGATAACCATGCATCTTTTGCTTGCAAACATATATAGTTCTGATTTTTAATGAACATTTTCTTGAGGTTATATAATAGGCATTTATATATAACTAATAAATGTTTTTATAGTATTACCCAAAGTCTAGTGGAGAGTAGCAGACTGGTATGAATACTTTTGTGTGAAAGTATACAGTGGAGGTATATTTTGACTTGAATTTAAGTCATTTTTTAACCAGAAATACACATAAATCCCTTAATGAATGAAGTGTTTTGCAGATATTGCCAGCTCTTCCATTCTACTGTTGTTTTTATTTTCTTTTAGTCACTTCCATTCCTGTGCTTCATTTGTCAAGCTATTATCAAAAAAATCAGCAATATATATAAACACAGGTACACAGAGCGTCGATATTTTTTAGTATTTCTTAGGTCATCCAAGGATAAAACCCAATTCTTGCTCTACATATAAAACAAACAAGTAAATATTTTCTGAAATTTTGAATTAGCATTTTTTTCTCATGGAATATCCATCCATCCATCCATCCATCCATCCATCCATCCATCAATTTTCTATACCTATTTGTCCTGTGCAGGGTTGTGTGGGTTATTATTAATGGCCTTCTTAAGGTATGGTGACCAAACCTGCACACAATATTCTAGGTTGGGTCTTACCAAGGAATTATATAATCGTAGCATCACCTCCCTTGATTTAGACTCCACGCACCTAGAGATGTAACCCAACATCCTATTGACCATTTTTATTGCAGTCAGTCATACTTAATGCGCAAATTAGTGACACTGGTCACCTTAATTACATTCATGTGTAGCTTAATGACAAGGATGTGTTATGGGAAATGCATTGTTAGCCAATTTCATCATTGTGCGAATATCATACAGTGTACTTATACCAACATAGATGGTGTAGGCTACTAATTTATGGAAAACTTTATAAGTATAAGTAGAAAGAGTGCACTCTCAGATAACGATAAAAGTATAGTACATACATAAACCAGTAATATGGTTGTTTATTATTATTACCAAATAGTACGTACTGTACAAAATTTTATGTGTTATACTTTTATATAACTGGTAACACAATAGGTTTGTTTAAACCGACCAATTTTATAATGAATTTTGTAATTCATTGCGCTACAACGTTATGATGGCTACGACGTCGCTACAACGTTATGATGGCTTCAACGTCGCTACAACGTTATGATGGCTACGACGTCGCTACAACGTTATGATGGCTACAATGTCGCTACAACGTTATGATGACTACGACGTCGCTAGGCCATAGGAATTTTTCAGCTCTTTTATAATCTTATGGGACTACGGTCATGGTCTCCCTAACATGGGGAGAACATACAAACTCTTCACACACAGTGCAGAGTCAGAATCTGAATCCCCTACCCTGGATAGAAGTAATGTGTCAAATTATAGGCCAATCAGTCTAACTTGTATAACTGGTAAAGTTATGGAGGCTATAATCA
>JAODJX010000042.1:14901529-14914674 GCA_026776945.1 Isichthys henryi | reverse complement strand
CTTCCGGGATAGGCTCCGGACCCCCCGCGACCCAGTAGGATAAGCGGTTTGGAAAATGGATGGATGGATGGATGATTACCAGGGGTCTTCTCAGGGACATAAGTGGTTATATCATTCACAGATATAATGGTGGTAATTGCTACCCATCCACAGTGCACGCCATGCTGTCCGTTTACTCAAGTCTTTGGGGTTATGAAGTAATGTGTGACAAAAAAGGAGAGGCACATGGCCGTTGGCTGGGTGATGCAAGGCGCTATTTGTCTTATTGGTTCTTTGTCTTTTCTAACCTTGTAATCAGTACCTTGAATATGACATACTCCTAATTACGACTTAATATGTGGGAAGTAGGACTTGAAGGCAGCATAATTAGTCACGGGTGTGTTTGGGGCATGACGCACTATAAACCAATCAGAGTATCACCTCCCATTCCCTTTAAGAGCCAGATGTGTTTGAACCTTGGTGGATCGTTATTGTGATGGCAGCTTTGCCAGGTAGTAGAAAAGAACACTTCTCTGCAGAGGAAACAGATCTGTTTGTGTGCAAAGTGAAAACGTGCAAGCAAACCATGTGCAGCAATAGTAGGATTCCAGCAAAGTAGAGGTCTGCAATCCCACTGGACCCATGGCAGTAGAGTGCAGAGCGGGACAAATTTTAACTTTTGAATGTGGGAGTGGTGTGGGGAAGTGACTGGTATGTTTACATGAGTGGGAAAAAGAAGATGTACTGTATTGCTGAAATATGTTTTTTTTTTGCTATTTTATCAAACCATTATTTATGTCTGTGAGTGAATAGATAGTTACTTTTCACCAAATAAAAGAAAAATAGGCTACTATATCTAATTTGGTTTATACAAAGCCAGCTTATCCTGGAGCATATGGAAGCATGTTAACATTTTGAAAGTCCCTCAACACTCGTGATGGCAGAGCCAGCACAAAAATCTTTAACATCTAAGAATGTAATGGCCTTCTTCTGGAAAGATGAATATAAAACTGTAAATCAACTAAATTGCAAACTAAAATAATTAGTAAATGAAATTAGAGATTTGGCAGTTCTTGTCATTGTAAATCGCTAGAGTGGGAACCACTTGCGTTCTGTCTATTGTGACAAATGTAACAAAGTGCTATCATACACTGGGCTCAAATCTGGCACTTCAGGGCTACATGTGATCAGTTTTAAAAGACCAGACTACACTGATATTCACTGCAAGGGCAAACAAATCAAAGCGACACCTGTACTAAAAACTGAAACAACACACAAATGTGTGGAATGAACCTGTGCAAAAATTTTAAATGATCTTACTTTCACGAGCGCCCACGAAATTACCTTGTGCACACATGAAAGTAACTTGGGCACGCGCTGAAGCAAGTCGTGCATACGCGGTTTCTCAATAGTGTCTAGTAATTACTGATTCTCCTGCCCTGATTGCCCTTGTGTTTTTGACCTGTCTTGCCCTCAATGAGTCAGCATCTCTCCCGAGTTTCTTGTTGAGTGTTTGTCGACCTTAATCTTGTTCTTAGTCTCGTGCTGTAGTTTGTAGTCTCTGGTCACCTTCCTAGTTCTGCTTCTAGTTTGGTTTGCAACCTCCCTGTCTCTAGTCTGTCCCCTGTTCAGGGCCGAGCCTGATGGTTATGTTGTTCCCTTCTTTTTGTTAATAAAATGCACTTGCATCCCTGCCCCAGAGCCCCTGTTACAGCCACAACAGGCACAGTCTGTCCTTCCCTGAAGATCATGACAACGTGGATGTCCCTGTAAACTGAACACTCTTTTAAGTGACTAATTTTCTGATGCTATTCTCTCATTCCCACTCCCTTGTCCGATCATCACACCATCTCTGATCTTCTTTCTCCTTCCCCTTGTCCTTCTGCTAATAGCTAGATTAATCCTTTGATAATGATTGATATGGAAAGCCTTGAAATAATTACAACTTCCACAGGCAACATGACGTTCATCAGATAAAGTACGATACGAGTACGGACCACTCTCGCTGCCATGGGGGTGGGAATGAATCATGTGTCCCCTCAGATGGGAGTGGGTTTATAGGTGACGGCTTGAGGAGGTGCATGTCATGCCGCTCTGCTCCCATCTTTAATCCCACTACACTCTGCTGACTCACGCCAAGGCCACCTGTCAACTTCAACTAAGGGCGGCTATAATTTTGCTCTTAGTATACGGCATTTCAGTCTTGCACCTGTAACCCCATCTGTGGGAAAATATTGCCAAGATGACTCAGTAGTGTAATACAGCTAAAGAAACTGAAGATTTCTGCTCTTGAATGGCTTATACAAAAGTCTGGGCACAGGTGTGTCACGCCAAAGTTGAACCTTCCCATATGTCATTACTCAGCTACGACTAGGATTTATGTAGAAGCAGATCATATTCAGGAGTGTTGGGTTTAAAAGGGAATTTCATCAGAAAAAAGGGGTTTTATTTTCCTGGCTTGTTTCCTGGCATGTGGATTGTAACACAGCAAAACCCAGACAATTCCCAATTATTATTTCTGAAGCCTTCCTAGAGAGTTTTAAATCTTTTCATGGTACCAAGGATTCAGGTGTATCTGAGAATTACTGTATAAATACAAGAAGGCAGAGTAACCCTGTCTTTTCAGGTAAAGATTACAGTAAAGAAATATAGTAATAAAATTTAAGAGCGCAGAAATGACAGATGAGGAATTCATGCCATAAATATTGACTTTGAGATAAGAAAAATATTGATTTTTGAATAATATTGTCTATAGACTTCTAGCAGAACCTGGAATAGAAATGTCTTCTGGTAATATCACAATGTGACATTTTTCAAATCCAAAAAATAAAGAATGGTTTTCTATAGAGGGTAAATGTAATACAATTTCCATTGGGGGTTTGGATACTGTGTCGTGATAAATAAAATTAACCTGGAGCAGAATTCCTTTTCTTTGGCAAAGGTTACTGAATCAGCCTTCTTGGGGCTTTTCGTGCTCATGTATCAGCACCAGACATATAAAATAGAACAATATTTTGTATGAAATCACATTTTTTTCCAACTATGGAAATGATAAAAGCAATTTTAAGTTAATCTTTCATCCATGTCAGCTAACCCACTGGATATTCACTAGAACTTCGTATTGCACCTGTCTGACAGACTTACATGACACCTGAAAATACAATTAAAATGCTCTAATAATAATTTTACATGGTATGTACTGAATTATCCACGTGGGACATTTCCATGGGCAAAACTCTATTCCAACCGTTCACCACCTTAACCCCTACCCAGCCCTAACCTTAACCATAAACAACCAAACAAAATACATTTTTAGGATTTTGATTGCATTCACAGATTTTTATAATCTGAGCTTCCCTTTGTGGGGACATTTTTTTTTTCTCAGTTTTACACTCAGTGAAGTGCGATCAAAACTACATTTCACTAGGCGTGACATGTTATCAAGCAACGTTACACATGCAGCTTGATTAAATTTCATAACCAGCTGCAACTAGCAAAGGAAACACACACACACACACACACTATTCTACCTTCATGCTAAAAAGCATTTGTTGCTGCTTTTGAAAAATAACTTGTGCTGCATTATTCAGAAAAACTTTCTATGTTTAAAAAAACAAATAAACAAATAACAACAATAGTAATACTACTGAAGAATGAGAATGTAAGTGTCATGTAAGTACAAAGTAGTAGATTCAAGTGCAAGAATTTGTATTCCCATGGAGATTTAGTCAGCATAAATGCACAGTCCACATGAAAGAAGCTGGTCTGCTAGGATGAATCACTGTGAATGTTCAAGCCTTATTAAAAGCTTGTTCCGTAATTGGGAAGTTCAGGTCAGTCGTACAAGATAAATGAGCTCTGGGTGGGTCGCTCAGGGGTTTAGAAACCAGGAGACCATCAGAGTATCTCGGTGAAGATGCCTGCCTGGTGGGTAGGAGCTGATGACATTTATAAGGTATCAATGACCTGCACTATTTGTTGATATCGGTGGTGAATTCCACACCTCACTGCCGGGCAAAATTATCATCCATTAAGGATTATTGACAGATGGCCTCCTGGATTACAAATAATCTCAATGTTAGTGCTGGCGAGGATCTGGTTCCTATCCACATGCTTCATATTTCTCCTTACTACTGCTTTTTCATACGTAAAAACAAACTTCCATATGTTCAAGATTAAAACACCTTGTTATTCAGAACTGGGTTCCAGTATATGTGCAAGGAAGGAAGAGCTTTCGAAATAAGGGTTAGGATTAGATGAAGGGCTTCATTATATACAGTAGGACACTAACTTGACAAAAGCTATATGCTTTTAAAACACTTTTACGAAACAAAGACCGCTGCAGCACTGTTTGAACCAATTAGCTTACTCTTGGCATCCATCAGCTCAAAACTGAAATAGACATCCCCCAGACAGGCATAATCGCTACTTAGCTGACTGATGATGCCACCCTTGCTGCTCAGCCTTAGTGCATAGTCATGACACTGAAGTAAGGCATGAACACCACCTGACACCCTTTTTCTTTTCTTTAATCCAAACCCAACATACCTAATGTGCAGCATGTTAGAATGCCCAACATTTCAAAATATCCCAAATGAAATTTAATAATAGAACAGATAAGTAGAAAGACAAAGGAGTCTTTTGTGCAAATTATACTTGTAATTTCATATTATTATAAAAGGCTAAATGTTTACATTTATACTGTACATTGAGCGGCAAGTGGTACCATAAAGATTTCACTTTCATGTTACTGAGATTGCATGACTTCATTTCTTTAAAAGGTAGAAAATGTTTCCTGTGGTAAACGACAGCCAATACATTAAATTCACTTAGTTATTTTTATAGCTTTGCAAATGACAGCTAATCACATAATAGTGCATGTTAATGTAATACAAGGTGTATATGCTGCTTATTTTTAATTTTTTTAATTGTTTCATTCTATTATATTTATTCATAATTAAAATGCATTTCCCCCAAAGTACTTTCAGGCAGCCATTATTAGTGTTTGTGTAAGAAAGATTAAATGAAATACGTCCCTTCAGCACAGACCTCTGCTCTCCTTTTATTTCAGTCTTGGGAGATTCTCAGAAGAGTGGCTGTAACTGTGTTCCCACTCGCAGTGAGCATGAAATTTTACACAATGATTTGCTTAATCCCCACAGAAACGCATTTGCAAGTATGCAAAAGCATGACACCCTTACATAGTCACAGTTTCTGTACACATTTACCATGTATAGAGTTTATATACCTCACACACTGCTTGCTATGTGGTATTTTGTAAGTTTTCCACCTGTATATATGAGTTGCTGAAGGTTTAATAACAAACTATTGAGACAATCCTAGTAGAATCCCAGAAAACAAAAATCATAACTATAGATATTTTTGGCCAAGTTTATCATGTTCACCTATGCCTTCATCTCCGTCTCTTTTTTTGTCACCAGAAGTGACAAGTGTGATGTCGTTTTTTTTCTGGGAAAGAGTGAACATTCTTCACTGCTTCACAAATACTGTGGAATTTATTCAGCTTCATGGTGCCAAATGAGGCTGGAGGAATTTACCCCTGGAGAATTCAGACAGTTCACCTTGTTGATGTTCACTGAGGTATTTTTAATGCTGCCTTTGTTCCAATAAACAAATGACAAATACAATTCCCTTCTGGACTGGAGTTCACCAGGAGGATAGTAGAGGAAGGAAATACAATTTTTTTTAAATGAAATATCCATGACTTTGAAGCTGATCAACAAGGATAACTTTTGCAACAAAAAATAATAAATCTTTGAAAAGAGGGCATCCTCATTGACACTTTTGCTTTCTCTAGGAAATACAAATATGACTCTCTTTGGCAAACAGGTGGCTCTCATATCCCTGAAGAGCTGTATTTAGTTAATTGATGTCACAAAGTATGCCACCAAATTCTCTTGTCACCCGGTGCAATTCAACCCCAGTGTTTTGTCTGTCATTCTTTTTTACACGTGTCCCTGGTTGGTTTTTTTCAATCGGTGACAAAGGATATCCATTTCTTGCTGCCTTACACTTTGCCTACAATTTTTGTTAGCATGCTGTTAAATAATTACATACATAATCAAATGAAAACCGCATAAATCACCACTAAGCACTTAAACTTGTTCCTGAAATACTGATATGTGCCGTTCAAATGAGCCAATAGATGCAATTAAATGTAAAATCTTTGTAGCATTGTGGCGACAGTTACAGCCACAATATGCACAGGGCTGTGTTAGTCAGTTGTGTTTTGGTTACTTGCGTTAGTTTTTATACTTTTTTGAGTCATGACCCCTTTTTCAATCTGGTGAAAGCTACGACCCACATGAGCTATGTGCAACTCGATTTTGCATGCAATGAATATATTTTGTTGAACTCATACACGCATTAAATGCATAACATGCACAAAACATAAACAATCTGAACAAAAATATGTTTCTCACTCATATTCTTGCAAACTAACTGCCTATTCATATAAACATTAAATGCAATAATCTCATACAATTTAAACAAAACTCAAATACTAGTCAAATGTTCATTTCAACGAGAAGACTGTTGTTTGGCTTCAATTAGAAGATGTACTGTGTTGTCATTTTTGATCTGACCATCATGGACCCCATAAGACCCACTGATGGACCCCTTGGGGGTTTATGGCCTCAGGATAACCATCCCTGTGTTAGTTAGCATAATCATACAGTCATTTTACATTTATCTTATTCTAAATCTTCAGACACACATACCACACATGAACATATATCTTATCTTACGACAGCACAGGAGATTCTCTCTACCTTAATTTTCACACCTGACAAACAGTTATTATTTAGAAAACTAAACAATTAACCTTCAGTTAAGCACATCTTACTGACTAATTGATTTTTACCATGTGACATCAAATGTACACATCGGTCATGGTTTCATAGCTGAATAGCACTGCAATAAAACAGGAGAATTCGAAATTTTGATATACCAGCAGTTCTATCTAACAATCCAAAGTTAGGTATAATTAACTTTTTGATTGAATCTAGTATATTGGGTTTTGTGAAGAAAAAATAATTATACAGGCTACAGAAATCTTATTATCCCTTTTTTATAAGAAAGTACTTTCAATGGGAACTTAACCATTTTGCACCACTGAGGGTAATTCTTGACACAAAGGCTGAAAAACAGAATGGCAGACACAAGACAGAATATGTATACTTTACATCCTCCTGAGACCCAACGAAAAAAAGTGTCCTTCAATTTTAGGTTATTTGTGATTTTCTATATGTTAGGAGGAAATAAGACATCTTACAATTTAGATTTTTTCTAATTTATTTTTATTTTTAATTTCGCAGCATGTCCTCTTTAGTGTACAACAGGAATTAATACGTTTCCTTACATCAGTGAAAAGATAGATGCAAAAACAAAATGTCCACTACAATGGACATAAATAAATGGGCGGGGTCTCAGGATGATATACCATTTTGAACGCAAGCAGAAGATTTTTAAATTTCATACTGTATTTGTGAATGGTTTCCTTTTATAACATCTTTGAAAGTCACGAGGTTCAAAGGCTGGACACCTTTCAATTAAATAAACCCATGTTACACTACGTTTTGCTCTACAGTTGCACTCTGTGTTTTGGGTGGTGTTTGTTCTGAGCTCCTGATGTCACAAGTTCTTGGTTACATTCTGCTACTTTCAGCAATAGAGCTGCTATGCTTGCATGCCCATCAATCTTTGTCAGTTCTGACATCTACACACTTTCCTTTTAACGTGGGGGGGGGAGGAGGGCGGGGGGGACAAAAAAAACTGAAACTTTACCTCGCCCTCACATAACGTCTTGAGACATGATAAACATTGATATATAAATCTGCCTGTTTTGATGGACAGGGGGATAGAATTTCTTATATTTTTCATTGCGCTTAATGCTTGACATCCAAGGCATTCATTTGTCACTTGTATCTCGAAAAGTGTGACGAGAACAAAGATGATTCATTTTCTATGGCCCTTTCATTCATCACATGAGATCATCCCGATGTTCGATCTAACAGGTGATTTATCAGGTCATAGGAAAGGTGATAATTGTAATGAGCATAATCGAGTCAAAGTTCCTTGTATGAGGTAAGGAGAATATTTCATCTTGAACTGGAAATAGGTAAAAGCAAGACTGCCACATTAAATGAATAGCAAGTTGTCCTTGTAGACTTAGAGGCATGTTCTAACAGGTCCGCTGCCCAGGCCGCTGTGACTGCAGTGTTGCGACTCTGGCCAGAAATGGGAGCAGATGGAACTGTGTAATGTGCCTACATGATGACTATATAGAGAGTGAGCGATGTAAGTTCTTCCTGCGGCAAACAATGTCTTATTTTCCCTGAACTAAAAGTCTACTTTGTATTCTCTGAATGCTCAATGAGTTGTCAAATCCAAATGAAAAAGTGAGCCTCTGTGATATAAAAAAAACAATGTACATATCCTTCATCCGCAAGCGTTCATTTGTTTTCTCCAATTGAAAAATTGATTGCAATACTTGAAGAGCATAACAAGCTTCAATTTTCCGAGAATGTTTCCTTTTCAGTCAGTCAAGCTCGTTGCAAATCCTGCCATTTGATAATGTTCATGACATTTCCAAATAGAATTCTGTCCTACATAAAGGGAAATGATCCCCTCCTCGTCAACAAATTATCTTTCCATCCTCTTATCCCCGATAGTTTCTTATTTGACATGTACATGACACCTGGCACATTGTTCTGTTTTTCCTATTCAGTCTCAATTGATAGGAAAAATAAGGCTGGAAGACGGCAGATTCTTCATTACATTACTCCCCATTTTCTTTTACAAGCATGGAAACAATGCATTTATTTTAATCTTGCTGCTCTGTCCTTTCCCCCACTCAGGACTATCTGAATGACTGTCTATCTTCATATTCTTGAATTTGTTTTCTCAACAGCTTGCTTCACAATAAGCTACTGTATGCTATATGTTAGGTGCTTATACATTTTGTTGAGATACAGATGAGCTTCTAGTATGATCGACACCTGGGTACGACATATCACTTGATATATTCAGAGAGATTGTTTATTTTTGATGATTTTCAGGGAAAGGAATACGGAGGAAAATTACATTCTTTTTATTATTTCTTGATTGCACATTTCACGTCGGCGCTCACAGCACCTGCGGATGCACCAGCTGCCTTATATTGACAAACAGGACCTCAAAACTAAATAAATCTGGGGAATGAGCCCACGGAAATGACGCATAGGTCATGTAATGAATGTTCTACGGTGTTACTCAGCTTTGCAAAGCATTACCTATGGTGCTTTCTGTATTGAAATCTAGGAGGAGGGCATCACCTGGTCATGGTGATCCTATCACACCCACCTGATTCTGGATGATGGCTAGTAGTTTATATTAATTTGATTCATAATGTATACACATATGGTGGTTATTCCTCCACAATTATTTGTTGCCTAACTGAGTTAGTGTCTCATAGCCATATAACTCTTAGAGCAGTTCATGCTGTTCACTACAGCTTCAAAAGCCTGGGCTCTAGGTGTGCCAAAATCCCGGATAATAACACATTTCAAAACTCAAGAACAAGGATGGAGGGTCTTCCTGTGGTACAGCGATTTGACAGACTCACCTTAAAAGCACTTTCTTTTATTTCAGGGACTTTGCGCCTTCTGCCTTCCTTCATGCTGGGAAATTGGAGTTTTTCTCACCTGTGAAGTTCTTTCTTTTCCGAGAGATTCCATCTCACAGAAGTTGTATAGTGACTTTTTCCTTGGTCTTTTTGTCCTGTGATTCAGCAAAAGCAATTAATTCTGAGCCTGGAGTATGGGGATATCAATGCTTTCTTGCATTGTCCAAAGAGCTTCCTAAATCTTTTGGATCATTCATCTGATCTACACTGATACTTTACTATATGTGCCTGAAATTGCTCCATGATGAATCTGTGTAAAATGCAAGAAAATCTAAATTTTGCAAATGCAACTACGTTCAAAAGCTGTATGCATCTGATTTAAATTCCTGTGAGCAATATGGGCTGTGGGATGTATTCACGGCAAACTTGCATTTTACAATAAACAAGCAAATAACTAAAATAGTTGCAATAAAGTATTAAACAACATTTTGCAGCTTGAACCTCATCAGAATTACAAAGACACAATTTCCTTTTAATGATGAAGTGTAAAATTAAGCTGGTCTTCTCTTACAATGACGAAATAATGATTAAAACTACGTTTCCTCAGACAAGTCGAAAAATACTTTCTCTGTTTATCTTGTTTGTCCGTATACGCAAACAAGCTTTACTGCCCATGGCGATTTTCAGTCCTGTGATCCGGTGGATACTTCTATTCAAAGCCCAAACAAATGAAATCCCCCCCTCAGGCTATTTTAAGGTTGGGGTAGTTTTGAGGCATCTTTTAGCTCAAGCTTTAGAACTCAAGGAGAGAAATGGGTCATTTTAATTATTATTTTAAAACTTTGATGCAGAAAGACAGAGGAACTGCATATGATTTGCTGGCACACTGAAATATAGATGATTCTGGAATGAAAAATCAGCACTGCAACAGAATGCGTCTTTTCAGCTTAATATGACACTTTGTGGACGTTCTTCCAGAAAATCATCTCCTAAATTACTTGTGTTTATTCTTTTTTTGAAATGACTATCTAAGATATTATGGAATGAGACTCATGTCATTATGGGATAGTAGGAATCAGCTTGTGGGGCTTCTACACAGTTACAGATTTGATAAGTTGGTAAGAAAGTAGCTTATACAAATTGTAGAAAAAGTATATAATGCATTGGCCATGCACCAGATTAACTGGGTATCACAATGTATAATTCAGCTTTATATGGTGATGTGATGTTAAGAGTACATCATGCCCTGTTTCCCTGCTCTTTATTTGCTATATTACATATCCTTATACTTGCTAAGGGGAGCATCCCTTTCACCTTGATATTGTCCCTTATGTATATACTGTAGCATTGCAGTTTTGTTTTCCTCCAAGTAACGTTCATGTTATGTTTTTTTTTAATTTTTTTTTATTTTGAGCGCAACATATTGTTCCACAGTCTTGATTGTTCAAATACAATAAGGAATAAAAAGCTGCCGTGTGATGAAAAACAAACAAAAAAAAATTAACTTTCTTGGCAATTGGCTTCTTGTGGAAAGCTTTTAAAAAAAAAATATATATTAGTTATACATCTTGGTACATCTCCAGCTGACCTTTTCTTCATCTCCCTGTTTTTCTATCCTTAATCTTACTTGGAACACATAGATTTAGGTGGGAAAAAATTCAAATGTGGAAACGAAAATGTCAAATTTTAAATGTCAAAATCAGTTATCAGTTACAATAGGCATCCATTTTCAGGGTTTTTGTTACCATTTTGGCCGATTATCCAGAGTGAATCCATTTTGATAATTCTCTCACCACAGATTGCACTCGAAAGTGATGATTATGTACAAATGCATAAATCACTGATGCCCTTATCTTGAGTTCATATTTTAATGGTTCTACCACACAGATGCTTTAACACAAATGATTGAGGCACTGTGCCGTTTGCATGACTAGCTCTTTGAATTTATTGCGTTCTATACACTTAAGAATGAGTGGGTTTCTGTGTAGCTACATGGGCATTTTATTTTCTAGGTGGCCTGTTTCTCTGCTACCATTTATTGATCCATCTATCCATCCATCCATCCTTCCAGCTTATCTGGGGGTGGGGTCGACTGCAGTCTCTCCCAGGCAACAGGGGAGGAATGTTCTGTATAGGAGGTCATTTATAGATATGTGCTAAATCGTTTTATCATTCTGAAGTCCAGTCCAGGATTCCTTGGATGTATCAAATTTGAAATTTATATTTTCATATAAATATGAAAATATAAAATTGACTCAAAAATACTGGCATAAAAATATCAGTTTGTGCACAGGAATTTCAGTCAGTTTCAGTTCAATTTTAACTTCAGTACAAAGTGCAATCCAGCCTGTTATGTCCCACGACTGACTGCTTATCCAGTATAGGTTTGCAGGATTTTGGCTGCACACAAAGTTGCTGTGTTCTGCCCATGATTGTGTGCCTTTCCTTTGGGTGACTCTGTTTTCTTTCTGTAGTTCAAAAAACATGTAATTAAGTGAACCGGCTTCTCCCTTGTGTATAGCTGTGTGTGCCCTGCACTGGCCTGGCAACCAGGGTGTCCCCCGAATGGTGCTCGGCGCCCTGCTTCCTAGGATAGGCTCCAGACCCCTTTCAACCTTGCACTAGAAAATTGTTTATTGATGACAAGAACTAAATATGGTTTAGAGATGATAAAAATTCTGTCTTTTTATTACTACATTCTTCAATCAAATGTGTATGACATGGGACTAATCTGAGTTCAGTTGGTCATACGCCGTTAATGTGCTACATTATTTAAGCAAGTGTCTGTGGATATGAAGACCTAATTTCTCTCTTTGAATGAAATGTGCTATGCAAGCTTTGCTATTGCTGGACCTCACTCTCGTCCCAGCCAAATGCAATGCAGTTGGTACTCTGTCATATGTTTCAGCATGCACCAGGAAAGATCCAAGATTCAAAAGATCTTTATTGTCAGCCGATCAATATGCATCCATCCAGGGTGGAATATTATCTTCCTGGGCCCCATGGTGCCATTTGTGCACATTTACTAAGTCAAATGCTATGAAAAACACATATTTACAATTTTACTAGAGAACATACATACTACATTTACATGGTGGCTAAATAATATGCTACATGCCGTACAACATCAAATTAAAAAAGACACAAACGTAAGACCTCGTAGTGCAGGAACTTGATGTAAACTGAATTTTAAATAAAAAGTACGATAAATGCAGGACAAGTCTTGTCCTGATGCAAAACCATTTTAGTTTACAAGTGTCCATGTGCAATGAGGTATGAGGTGAGGGATGAGGTAGTGGTGAGATGAAAGAGCTGGTGTGGAGATATCTGATTTCATATACTTTGATGAAACAAAAGTGGATGGGCACAGCCTGCATGTTTTCATGTGACTCTTCTGTTTTTCTTGCCATTCCATTTTTAAAAACGATGCATGACTGACTTTAGTGCTAGGGATATTGCAGGAAGGGGGCGGCATGGTGGTGCAGTGGTTAGCACTGTTGCCTCACACCTCTGGGACCCAGGTTCGAGTCCCCGCCTGGGT
>JAODJX010000042.1:14819655-14837871 GCA_026776945.1 Isichthys henryi | reverse complement strand
ACCCAGGCGGAGACTCGAACCCGGGTCCCAGAGGTGTGAGGCAACAGTGCTAACCACTGCACCACCATGCCGCCCTACACTATTTATCTGTTCTTAATTTTGTTACATTAAAATATAGTGAATTCTATATCCAGATACCGATTGTACAAGTAGACAATATATCAATAACCATTAAATTAGTATAGCGTAAAATCCAATCTCTGCAAAAAGCACATAGTGCATGGGGTCTGAGTCACATACACTGAATGGATTTTTGTCTTTTGATTATAATTCTCTTCAGAAGTATTTGTAAAAGAGAGGAAATGGAAGGCAGAGAAATACTGCAGAATGGCAGCAAAGCTTCACTGGGCAAATGAACTAACAAAAATCAGGCACCAAATGTCTGAAAATGTAAACTGAGTCATAACAGAGATGTGCCTGCGACTTCCATTACTGAGAGGCTGCATTCTTCATCTCGGCTTTTTTTCAGCTGCTGTCTTTATGAAATAAAAATAGAGGCATCAAGGACACCAGGTTTATACATTTTTTATCCATTCTTTACTTGAGTGCTTCTGAGAATTTGTTTTTAATTATGGTTAAGGAAGCTGCTCTTTCTCTAAAGAAATAGATACAAAAATACTGACCGAATTCTGGCTATGGTTCAAGGACAGCAAATTCACAGAAGAGTTAGAATCAAAAATTTCTGAAACTGTCCTTCAAATTTCTAACTACTGGGAAAAAGTAAAATGTGTTTTTCTCTGTGAAACAGATCATACTGCATGTATAGTACACAGATAGTCACTAGAAGTCTTTAGCTTAAAAGTTTGTATAAGAGAAAAAAAAATCTTTTTACAAAGTGAATGTTTATTTTTTTACATTAGCAGACATACGGTTTGGGCTTAAACAATGGCATTTCATTTAGACAAAGAGTCAAAAATTACAAAAGTTATTATTGCTTTCCTTTACAGATTTGACTTTCGGGTTAAATCAAAATGGTCGCTCCATTGCCTTGTCTATTTTGCCTGTGATTGTGTGTGTGTGAGTGGTTGTGTATAGTCTGAAGTGAGCTAGCATCCTGTCTGGAGTGTCCCCTGCTTTGTGCCCTATGCCTCTTAGTTTACGCTCCAAGCCCACTATGTCCCAGTACTGCGTTATTTGTACGCTGCTTTATTTTCCATGTCACATGGAAAGTGGTCCTGCTGCTGGTAAAGCAGACTGGGAGTGTTGTTTCTGGTGCAATGACCTGGGGCACGCATAACAGAAGTGTTTCTTTGGACGAGCCATTGTCCACGCGTCCAGCTGACAGGAACACGTCACCCTTTCTATTCAAAGCACTGCAGACATTCTGGAGTCCCCCAAGCTCTCAACCACCCTGGCGCTTTGAGGTACATGCAGCGCTGGACTCTGGGAATGGTGTCACAGTGATTCACCCCTGCTATACTGACAGACTATGTTGCACGTTTCCAAGGAGATGAAACATTCTTGGGATAGGAGTCAGAGCAAGTGAAATTTCACTCTTTATTAATTATATATGAATTATAATATTGTGCAATAGCAACTTTACAAAATTGAAACGGATAATAATTATTAAGCTCCTAATTAAACTAATGTAATGTAAACTAACACTAAAGTCAGTTAAGTCGATAGTTAATATGCTTTTCAGTTATTTACTCTTCCAGGAATGTGTTGGCCTACCTAAGATTATAGCACTAAAGGGTAACCCTGCTTGTTCTTAAAAACCCAGGCAGAAATGTAAAGATTTCAGTCCTTAAAGTAAGACGTCTTTGACTCAGAGCTCTTTGGAGCCTACGTGTGACAGTGGGAAATGTGTATATTCATTACATTTACTATGGTCTGTCTTCAAGTTCCCATAGATATGGTTTTGCTAAGTTATGCTGAACGACCTGAAAAAAGCTGTATATCAATGATTATGATATAGTGTCTTTTGCACTTGGGTATACAACAAGTAATGTAAACCTGCAAATATAATATCTACTTCCCATTCATATTTAAAGCATGAAAAATGACAACAATAACTATTGACTAAATAAGTAATCTGTGTGAAACCTGTATACTGTAATCTGTGTCCCTTGCGTGAAATAATGATCCTGAGTGTATATAAATACACGCTTCCATAATCTTTATTCAGTACAGGGTCATATTAAGCCTGGAGACTATAAAGACTGGAGGCAGTGTGGTACACAGAGCAGGGCAGGGCAATATTCCTCAATATTAAAGACAAAAAATGTTACAATCAGTAAATATATCATTTATGTCCATTTTCATCCTATGTGCAGGTGCACTTGGAGTAATACTCTCATTCATGGTTGTGTTTGTGGCTTGTGTGGGTGGGCAAAGAAAAATGTAACATGTGAAATAGTAAACAACTCACTGGTGTGAAGAATGAATCAAATAAAAAGGCGAAAGTGCTGTTCACTCCATCAGACTGGGCTATATGACAGTTTAGAGAAACCTCCTTCTCATCTCCCAGGCAGAAGAAAATACAGGTCAATTATGCAAAGCATGCAGCAATAGTTTAATGCAAAGTTAAAAAAGAAGTTGAAGCTTAAAAGCATCCCCTCAAGATCGCATCTCCTATCTCCCTTCTGTCTGGGTTTCAATTTTTAAGCATCTGAGATACTGCCGAGGTTTTCAATTATTTGAATTAACGCTTTATATGAAGATTTAATTTTGCATCTGGAAGATTGGAATAAACCAACATATATGCTATCCTTAGTATTAAAAAACTGTATTATCACATTTATGCTGTAAATCTAAATGAATATTTACAGTATTAGTATTTTGACCCAACGAGATGGCAAATGTGACTTTGTGACGTGAGGACTGGAGAAAAGAATGGGGACTTCATTTTGGTTCGGGAGTGCAGAGTGAAGAAGAAAATGGTGTAGAGGAACAAAAATGGCTGTTTTGGGATCAACCCAGGGGAAAGCACATCGGAAAACAAAGCAGGTGTTTGGTCAGGGAGTGTCATGAGAAAAGCACCTCCGTCAGACAGTATTTCTAACAAGGACACAGGCAAACTTCTCATCACCTCCATCGCAAACTGCCTCAAGGAACTAACCCTTTCATTTTTAAAAGATATTATGTATAATATATATTATGTGTCATCTTGATAAAAAAGTAAAGTCAACTTAAAAAGGTCAAGCTTGTCATTGCAAATGACAAGAATGAGCTTAATGTGACTCATTTTCCCATGTAGGGTATCTTGACAATTTCAATAATGGTGCAGGTTCATTTGAGAAATGGTCAGGAGTTATTGACTTTTAGTACCAATATAAAATCTTTTTTTTTTTTTTTCCTGGAGGAGGGGATATATGTGCATTTAAGAACCCCCCCTAGATGCATTTGTTTTGATGTTTTAGGTTCCCTGGCCTTTCCCTGACCTCATTCAGCAGCCGATCACACTGTCACTGGAACCTCCTTATGGTTATGCCACTTCAATGTCCTTGAACTGCTTTATTAAGCTGGAAAGGTGTAGAAAATATGCAATATCTGGTGCCAGATGACCTGGGAAGCTCCATTAACAAGAAATTCACCGAGAGGCCCTCTATATTTCATTATTTCACTAACCATTTGATCAGCAAGCGAAAGAGGAATAGTTTGACAGCATTTGACACTTGAGCGAATGTATAAATCGGGCTTTGTTTCTTTATATTTAAAAAAAAAAACTTATAGTCAAATAATATATCTTCACTGTAATTTGCACTGGCAGTCCCAAGTTTATGAACGAGACCTGTTCCCTAGGTCGAGGAATTTGTAGGTAAGTCACAAAAATAATAATACAATGCATTATAATAATCATAACAACACAGTCATAATAAAAGTAACTACATACAGGTATGTACTGTACTTTGGACTGAATCGCTGAAGCCGTGCGATATTTTCATGAGCAGTAGTGTGCGCATTCGTTATTGCGAATAACTGTATTTGATGCAAACTTCGTTACAATAGCCTTCATGGCAGTTTGCTAATACGTTCGAGTTGTCTGTAAGTCAGACATTCTTAACCTGAGGACTGCCTATAATTGTGTGTTTTTTAGGTTTTTTCATATGTTTCTAATAAATGAGAATAATCAGTTTGTTGTTTTCGTTTTAGATATCGTTAAAGCTACATAATTGCTTTCGTGGATTGTTTTGCAAAGTTTTGTCTGTAGAAATCCTAGATACAGTAACTCTGACTTGGTTGAAAAGGGTGGTGTGTTCTGCAGATGTACCCATTTATGTTATTTATGCTTGAAAACCTTGTGATGACAAACTTTTTCTCAGTAACTGGAAATTTGCTGTGCACAAGTTAGGTGTTCACTGGATAGGTTTGGACACTAGTTAGATAATGTAATACCTCATTTTGTTTTTTTTGTTTTTATCAGAAAATGTCTTAAATACAAGCCACATGAATATCTGTTACTTCCTTTGAAATGTAGATATTGTTTTTAAAATTTTAGCTTTTTTCTAAATTTGAAAAGGCATAGTTGGCCAGAGAATGCTGTATCACATTCTCATCATACTTGAAAATAAAGTACAAAAAAAGTACTAAGTATGAGGAAAGTGTAATGCTGCAATAAATGTTACATTCTTTAAAGACATTGGATCCAAATCCCAGACTGTCTCAGCCAGCTCAGAGGGTTGGCATATCACGTGTGCATCAGGTACAATAATCCTCCAGTGCAAGGGGGAATCACTGTGGGTGCGACGGCACAGCTGCTGACCAGAAGGAACTGTGCTCTGCCTGGGGCATAATTGCAGCTGATTCAGTTACACCAGTACATGGTGTCGACTGCTGACTTTGGGAAAACGTTCCACCGAGTGGGCACATCGATGCACTGCGGGTTTGTTCCCCTTCGACACAGAAACATCATTTGCGACAAGAAGAATGTCTGCCTCCTTGGCTCTATTGACCATCCCCTGGAGGCCTGTTGCTATGTCATGGACTAAAGCTGCTGGAACTTAAGCCTGGCAATATCACCCGCTGTGCACAGGAAAGAAAATAAATAACTTTACAATACAGAGAAAATAAATCCCAGCAGCCATTTATTAAGATGGTACTTTGAAAAAAATGAATGTAGACTTAAATGAGACTTTCATCACAGCAGTAACTAGCTCCCTAGTGCGTAATTATTTTTCACTGCATTTTTCGCATTTGAATTTAAAAACAGGCAGTGATAGTAATGTCACCTTTTCACCATGCATTTATTTAGTTTTTCGAAGGTACTTGAATTGTATCTGTAATTTTATGCATACCATCCATCCATCCATTTTCCTAACCGCTTATCCTTACTGGGTCGCAGGGGGTCCGGAGCCTATCCTGGAAGCAATGGGCACAAGGCAGGGAACAACCCAGGATGGGGGGCCAGCCCATTGCAGGGTACACTCAAACACCATTCACTCAGTCATGCACACCTACGGGCAATTTAGTAACTCCAATTAGCCTCAGCATATTTTTGGACTGTAGGGGGAAACCGGAGTACCCGGAGGAAATTTATGTGTACCTTGATGGAGAACATTAACGTAGTGCCAGACCGGGCGATTGCTGTCTGGGTGTGTTCTGGGTGACACCGGTCTCCCTGTTCTATAACTGCTAGGCAATTTTCATTCCCCAATGTGCACCACTCCCCCATGGCTAGCGAGTTAATGTTATCTTCCCCGTTTATGTTAATTAAGCTTATTTTTGTGAAATTCCAGTCCGCTTTGGTTATGGGCATGTTTACCTTCTTCCGGGTCTCCCTCCATGTCCAGGTATCCCCCTCACCTCAAGACACGGGATGAGACCAGCCTGCGTCGCCTCTTCTGCAGCTGACGCTGGCTCAGGGAGGAGAAGCTGGGTGTGCTGGCAACCGAACCTGACTGCCCTGGCACAGCAGGCTAACCCGCATTACCCAGCGCCTAAGCAGGATGATCTGGCTCTGTAGGCATTCCGTCCACACCCTCACCTGGGAATACCTGGCACTTGAATGTCGATTAAAATTCACTTCACACCTAGAACAAAGGGATGAAACTCATAACCTGACTAGTCCCTGCTAGCGATAGACAGTAATAATTAAACAAATGTTTTAATTCTTAATTGTGTATTCTTCTGTATTTTTCCATTATATAAATGTCACCAACTAGGATACATGGACAAGACAGGGCCTAATGAATATTATCAAGAGATTTGGCAAGAAGAGCAACCATGCAGCGTGGAAAATGACCCAGCCTATCAGTAGAAACATATCACCAATAATTTTTAGATAATATAATGCATTTTTACAAGCAAGTTGCCACAAAGTTACAATTTATAGTAATATTGCTAATGAATAATTTGAGAAAATAATTTTCATGATTCTTTCAAAAAGTACTTTAGGAAAATAGTGTCTATGTAACTAAGCTAAATAAGAAAATATATAAAGTACAGCATACAAGCAGTGTATAAAAATGACTGACAGCAGTTGCATGATTGATCATGTCCTGATTATCTATCTGCTGGAGGAGCCCATGCAGATGACACGTCAGTGCTTCAGGGTTATTTAGATCGACTTGTGTTCTTAGCAAGAGCATTACTGCTAACTTGGCTCCCAAGGACGAACTTGTGACGCAATGAATCATGGGATTATTCTTGTCAGCAAGGATGAAACCTGTAGGGTGGAGCAGGAATGACATCCGGAGATTTTTACTGTGCTATGTACTTTTGTTCTTGAGTATTGGATCTGTACTTCGATGATGGAAAATAATGTCGAATGATTATATGAGAACACAAGTATGGTGAAGTACACATGTTTGTAAACACGCCAGGCTTTGCCAGTGAGTGGGTTCATTCACTTAAAATGGGTAACTGGATCTCTAGGTTCAGCTGATGTTCTGCTAGCTTAGATGGCCCTGGGTGAAAATCAGAAGGCAGCGGAATAAATGCCATATTGATTAAAACAGATATAGACTTAATCAATTACATTACTCAGTAGCCTTGGTGAACTATGCTGTAGAAATGTAATTCATTAAAGGTGAAAAGTTGTATTATACATTCCATTCTGATTTGACAGTCAGCCAATGAGGCTAATTTTTTTACACATTTTATATCATGTTGGAAACTTTGCAACTACAGTATATATAAGTTGAAGACAGTTATAGAAGCATAGCAGAACATTAGTCTAGTCTAGAGGTAAGCCCTTTTAATGAAATGTGTGATTGACCTGATATATATTTCTTTATTTTTGTTAAGTACATGTGCACTGTAACATCCAGGTATTTTATGCAGAATTTACAAAGAAATCATAAATTTCAGTTATTGTATGTGTCTTGGAAATAACTTAGGGACTACTATGCTTGTGAATAAAATCTTTAAAAGGCAGCATATTTGAAAAGCGTAGGGCCCCAGCACTCAGCCCTGTTGAACCTTATACCTGACCACTGAATATTTTAATGATTCATCATTTTCTCAGAGAACCTGAGAAAACAGTCTGACAGAGAAAATCAGCACAAAGAACCTGTCCAAAAAGATTCCCTACTCTGTCCAAGATAATATGATCTATGGCATCAGAAGTAGCACTTGAAACACAAGATCAGACACGTAAACACAGGCAGAGGAACAAGTCATTTGTATTTCTGAAGGTGCTGTATGATAAAAGGAGTCACATGGTAGGTTTTCCTGTCAATTTATTCCATCCATCCACCCACCCATCCATTTATCCATCCATTTTCGGTTCCTGCTCGTCGTGGGGGTCCAGAGCATATCTCAGAAGCTATGGACGCAAAGCAGGGAATAATCCAGGATGCCAACCCTCCATACAGTAGGTTCATTTATTCCTTTTGGAAGATTTGAAGTAGTCTTGTAACTAGATTTTGATTCAAAATGTTGGATAAAGATTATGCTTCTTGAGTAAATAATCCATTGAAGATGATTTAAACCTAGGTAAATAAAAAAAAAATTAAAAGATATGTGTTTTATTCCCCACGATCAAGTAGGATAAGCGGTTTGAAAAATGGATGGATGGATGGATGGATGTATTTTATTAGGGGTGTAACGGTTTTGTAATCTCATGTCACGAGATCTCGCGATATTACAACATGACGAGATTTCTCGTCGGAGTGAAAAGCGATCTCGCGAAGGCGCTGCAAATCAGCTGCTGTAAGCATGTCGGTGTCGGACGAAATTACCACAGTAGACTCCCCAGACACTTTTAAATCTTTCGCGTGGCAGCATTTTGGCTACCCAGCAGAAAATATAAATGGTGAATGGTTGGCAGACAAACCATGAACCATCTGTAAGCATTTGTAGGAAAATAATGCCGTACACAGCAGCTAATGCTACTACTGTGCAAAGCCATTTGCTTCACCATCATAGCCCTTTACTTAAATCCACTGCACCGGTGAAGAAAACATTTAAAAAGTTTTATTTTTGTTATTTATATTGTTTTATTTATATTCTATTTTATGTTCAATTGGAGAGAAGCCTGTCATTTGAGTTTGTTGTGAAATATTTTATGGCGCTAGATATTTGTTCTGTTCTCTACTGCATACTATATGATGATGGTGATTATTTAAAACATTTCACCATAAATCTACATTATTTAACATTTTTGTCTTTCAAATTAACCAAATAAAAGGCTGCTTTCCAATAATATATTTACTCTTTGAAGTTTTCCTTAAAATATCCTCGTGAACCCAATATCGTGTCTCGTCTCGTTTCGTGGGCTGAGTGTATCGTTACACACCTATATTTTATACATCTTGTTCTTTAGCTCCGTATATACAAGAGCCAATGAAGAGCTTGAGTAAAGCAAACAATTATTTATAACTACTACAATAATTTTCTTTAACGTATTTCTCTGTATTCAAACCATTTTTTGCTTTTATACCTTCGTCAGATGTGAATTTAAAGTGGTACCCAGGCTGTGCTCATAACGATATATATCCCCATTTTCCAATCTGAACAACTGTATAGGCAGTCTAACTTGCTAACAAGCATTTAGTTAAAACAATACTATTTTATAGTTGGCATGAGAAAACCAAACCAAAAAACTGTTATATAATGGTTGTTTTGACTTATATTCACAGTTGATTTTTTTCCAAGTATATAGTCTGAATAGAGTAATTGATGATTTAGCCATAAACGGTGCTTTTATGTTTGCTTTCCAATCAGCGGGAAATAGCTGCAATTTAGTAAAGCGCAATTTGTTTTCTAATATTTGAGAATCCAGTTTTAATGTCTTAGCGTGTTAATTATAGCAGGGGGCATCATTTTCCTGTTGAGTACTGTAGTTTTCTTTTTTTAGACTCCTGTATCATGTCTTGTATTACTGAGCATGATAGTAGATTTATCATCTGCTTCTCACCACATTACTCAACATAAAGGGTATAATGAGAAGGCATCTGAAGTGGTTGAAGTACAACTGTCCGTAAAATATTGTTGATTGCTATCAGTAAAAAGATGGAAAAGAACAAAATGATCAAAAAGGTTTCACTCATGTGATGTATTGCTTTTAACTAAAAGTCTGAAAATATAAAGGCTGTGGATTTAGCAGCTTTAACATGCATTAATAACAAACATATTATTGTATGGCGAAAATGATTAGAACATTGTTACAGTGCTCTTTGGTGGAGCCTGTCTTATTGAAACCACAGACATTTAGTTTGGTTTGCTCTTGATTGTTGAAGTGAGTGGTATCGCCTTGGTCAGATCCAAAGAGCTCTCTGAGGCCTCCTGAATGAAGATTGCAGATGCATATGAGTCTGGGATGGGAAATAAAAAGATCTCAAGAGAGTTTGGAATCCGTCATTCCACTGTCTAGAAAATAATTTACAAGTGGAGAATATTTAAAATAATTACCAACATGGCCAGGTCAGCCATCCTGGCAAGTTCAACCCAAAAGCAGACCACAAGATGCAGAAAGAAATCTCCAAAACTCCTAAAATGTCATCATGAGACATACAGGAAGCTCTTGCGACAGTTGATGTCAAGGTACATGTATCTACCATCAGAAAGAGACGGCACAAGTTTGATTTACATGGGAGGTGTGCAAGGAGGAAACCCTTGTTGTCAGAAAAAAATATCAGGGCAAGACTGAAGTTTGCCAGAGACCATCTAGACAAAGACCGGGACATTTGGAACAATGTGCTTTGAACAGATCAATCTAAAATTGAATTAGTTGGGCGCAGTAACAGAAGACATGTTTGGTGCAAACCAAAGACAGATTTTGAGCAAAAGAACGTCATACCAGCTGAGAAGAATGGGGGTGGAAATGTCACGGTTTGGGGCTGCTTTGCTGCACCAGGACCTGACCAGCTCACCATCATGTGATCCACTACGAATTCTTCATCGTTTCAGAGGGTGCTTGAGGACGATGTGAGATCATCTGTCCAGAAGTTGAAGCTGAAGTGGGTATGGACCATGCAACATGACAATGACCCAAAATATTCCAGTAAAAAGGCTTAGAAGAAAGAAATGGAGAGTTTTGGAATAGTCAAGTCAAAGCCTGAATCTGAATCTTATTGCAATGCTGTGGGATGATTTTAAATGGCCAAAGCATGCAAGACACCTTTCAAACGTAATTTCTTTTGTTAAATAAGTCAAAATTTTTCTTGTTTTTGCATTGCGGATGCAATTACATCACCTTTATCTAAAAATATAATGATATATTGATATTTCTTAATAAAATGCTAAATATTTCATAGGTGTCCTAATTTTTTCACTTCACTGTATTTTCATGCTGTTGGTGAATGTCCTATGAATGCCTTATGAAGGTGCATTGAATGTTTTATGAAGGCATTATGAAGGTGCAGGTAATGTAAAGCATTCCCATTGTTCTTGGAATAACATCAGTTACCATAGCAGGGGTCTAGAAAAAAAGTGGAGTTGCTTTATCATTTTTCTGTTCTTTTAACATCAAAGACATTTCTTCTAAACTGGGAATGGGAAAGAAGTGACAAGGTGACAGCTATCAAATAATTAGGAAAGAGTCAGTAATTGCACACCCACTTATTACTTTATTCCAGTAGATTATCACCAACACTCTGCCAACTGTCCTTATAACGGTTGATGAAGCATGTTTACATTTGATTGCTCCCTCTCTTAAATTGGTTTGTAGCTGTGCAGTATTTCTGGTCACAACGTTTCCTCTAAATTATTTGTATCCCTTCTTTCTGGTGTAGTTCCTTTGCAACTTCACCTTTCATCTTCTTTCCATCTGATCTATCTGTAGCCCCCCTGAAAATTATACATATATCAAGTGATTTGAATGTCATAGAAGCCTTTAAATGCTCCTTCTGTCCTTTATCTGAAAGCAGTCTTACCACTCCACATAACCCAGACTAACATCCACTGAGCTGACTGACAGGCCTGAAGACCTACACTCTAGACAGCTACAAGCCCCATAATTTGATTTCCACTTTATCCCTTCATGACCCATTTTCTTGCTCCTTGTCTACTCTTACTTATTACAGTTTTGTCTTCCCGCCTTTTACCTACTAGTATTGTTAACTTTTCCTTTTTTTCATCCATGAATCATCTCTGCTATTTTCTTAGTATTGGACATTGATCACTGCTCTATAAATCATATTAAGCAGAGGGCACAGCTAAAGTCCTTGAAGACTGGGATACAGCTGGATTTTGATGCTAATTATGTCCAATAACTATAATGTTTGTTTGATTGAATGACTGGCAGATTATTACTGCACAACTATATTGTTATAGACACTTTAAATGGCAGTTCAGTTGTGCATCTCTAATATTATACAGCAAATTTATTTATTCTGCTTTGCCATTGTTCATAATCATCATTGTCATATTCTTTTCCAGTTCCTTTAATATGTATTAGATATACATTTGCACATAAAAATTGTACATTTTAATTAATCATGTACTATGCCATACTCAGATAACACACCATAACAGGCCTTTATGTCGGTCCTTAATTTAAAAACCTGAAAATATTACCTTTGCACTTTGTTGGTTCTAGTCCATTACGTTCTACAGAACAGTATGCTGTATCTAGGATGAGAATCAGAATTCACTCTATTAGCCAGGTACAACTGCCTGTGCTAGGAATGTGTTTTGCCAATATTGGTATTTACATTCACAAATAACATAGAAGATCAAAGAGCTAAAATAGTTAAATAGAAATAAAATTATAGAGTAAAGGAATAAAATAGTGCAGAGCAGTGCAAGATGTGCAATATACTAGGAATAATAATAAGGATGTTAAAGGGAACAGAAGTGTATTGAATATTGGAATTTAGAAATAGGAAAATATGTGATGTCCAGTAAATGAAAGAGATGTACAAAGATGCATGGAAAGTGAGGGGGGAGTGACAGATGCAGGGGCTGTGTCAGTGGGGGTTATTGTGTCATTGATGAGTTCAACTGCTGAAGGGAAGAAGCTGATTTTGTGGCGTGTGGTTCTGGTCTTGATAGACCCGAGTCTCTTGCTGGAGGGTAGTTTTGTCAACAATTCATGTCCAGGATGGAAGGGATCGGCTGTAATATTTCCTGCCTGTGTCAGAGTTCTGGAGGCGTGTAGGTCCTGTAGGGATGGCAGCTTGCAGCCAATCACCTTCTTTGCAGAGCAGATGATGCGTTACAGTCTGTCCTTGTCCTTGGCAGTGACAGTCGTGTACCAGACGGTGATGGAGCAGGTGAGGATGGACTCGATTATGGCTGTGCAGAAGGGCACCAATGAGGGTGGTGTTGTCCCCCGAACTTCAGGAACTTGATGAGATCATGGCTGGAGGTGCAGCTCTTAGTGTACAGGGAGAACAACAGGGGTGACAGGATGCAGCCTCATGGGGATCCGGTGCTTATGATCTGGGGATCAGAGATGTGCTTCCCCAGTTTTACATGCTGCTTCCTGTTGGACAGGAAGTCAGTGATCCACTTGCAGGTGCTTTAGAAAGGTGCTTTAGATTGGTCCAGTATTCTTGCATTTATGTTTAACTAGGGATCACAGAAATTACAATTGCTTTCCTAAAGGGCAAAAAGCTTGATCCATTCCTCATGAAGGCAGATACCAGCTACTTCCATTATCTATCACTGCCAGTCAGTATTAGCCTCACACACAGTAAAGTAGAGTTAGTCAGGCTGCTTTACACTCCTGTTTGCATAATCTTTTCTATTGAATCAGTACATTACTGTATATGCTTGCCAATTGCTACGTATGTTTTTTTTATTTTAATTTCTCTTTCGGTGTATAACAATATTATTTTGTCTTTGTTTAAGATATGGCGACCATAAAAATTGCATTCATGTGATAATAAGGTAATAAAAACACACATTAGAGATGACTGCTTAACTATGAACATGATACATTAAAACCAGTTTTCGTTCTTCACAGTAGTATCATCATAATGCTTAGATAAAGTAAATAAAATGGAATTATTGTTCATAAGTCTCACATTTTTATGTGCAATAAAGACTTCCCAAAATCAGGAGAACTGTAAATTTCTTAATCACTGAAATATTTTGCCTCTACTGTTTGTATTATTTTGCATCATTATATCATTCTGCCTGCGTTGTGTGAGTTTCCTCTGAGCTTCCTGGCTTCCTCGCGCAGACTAAATACATGCAGTTAGGCAAACTGGTGCTTCTAGTTGCCCACAGTGAATGATTGGACGTGTGTGCGCACTGCACTGCACTGGCATCCTGTCCAGGGAGTACCTTGACCTTCTCCTCCATGCTGCCTGAAATAGGCTTCAGCCCCACACCCAGGACCCTGACTGCGCTCAGTGATCGGAAGATGGATGGATAGATGGAAAAATTAGTTGTATTTCCATTTCATGCGTAACACTTGGAAACTTTAGACCAGGAGACTTTTTTAGATACACAATGTCACATTCTACTAAAACTTTGCTGAGTAGCAGTGGGTATGTGCTCACACTGCAGAGAGTTTTTTTTAAGCCTTGGCTGGTAAGAGAATACAGTTGGATCTGAAAAATATTAGCCGTCTGATGGGTGTAGTTTTTCCATTAACTGGAATATGTGAAGCTATATTTTTAGAGCAGATCTGACACTGTTACTTGATAATGTTTTTCTAATCATTATAGGGGGCTAAACCATAATGAAGGTCTGCAGTTTAAGGATTGCTATAGAAAAACCCTGCTACCCCATTCCGGCTGTATTTTACTTTTATCCCCAGTCCAGCAAGATCACCAAAATACTATAATGAAACGAAATCTGCAGAAATATTTTCTTCACAAAGAGTAACAACATAGATGTTGCCGTCTTGGAGCACCATTGTAGGAGCAAAACTTGACATGAGTAAAAATATAATATATAACCATACTACAAGTGACAAAGGTCCCTGCAATCCGCAAACTATTCAGTGATGTCACTAAAGATTAAGATATGCTGTAGGCAGGGCTGGTCAAAGCCAATGTGGCAACCTAGGTGAGCCTCACGATGGACATCCACCCTCCTGCCTGTACTGTGGGCGCCAAAACAAACAGACAAATAGTGGGAGTAAAGAAATAAAGATCGTTCGCTGTGTAATATAATATACCGTAATAATACAATACACAGTATAAAACATTATAGTATATCTTAAAAGAAAATGAAACAAATAATAGCAAATAATATCTTAAATAGGTGCTTTGAAGAACTTAAAATATCAATAAAAAATATTGTTTGAGAACTTAATTATTAAAATATCTTTCATATGACATAACTAAAGAAAGATGTAGGACTGTAAGATGGAATTAAAGAAGTAGAGTTGTCTAAGTTCATTAGCATTAGAGTAATACAGTAAAATCCCATTATAGTGGACTCGCTTATAACGTTATAACGGACAAGGTCCACTGGTTCTAGCCGTACGCCTTTAAGAACATGCAGGAAAAGCATCGGATATAGCGGACTCGCATATAACGGAATTTCACTTATAACGGACAAACAGTTTGGTCCCCAGGGCCACTTTTAACTGTAGTTTTGCTATAACGGACATGCAGGCTCTGCCTACAAGGCGCGTGGTTTGCCGGTGATATCCAGCTGTAGTTTTGTTTGGCTATAACGGACATGCAGGCTCCACCTACAAGGCGCGTGGCGTGCCGGTGATATCCAGCTGTAGTTTTGTTCGCTATAACGGACATGCAGGCTCCGCCTACAAGGCGCGTGGCTTGCCGGTGATATCCAATTGTAGTTTTGCTTGCTATAACGGACATGCAGGCTCCGCCTACAAGGCGAGTGGCGTGCCGGTCATATCCAGCGCAAGCGTTTCGCCAGGTTCCTTAAAGTCCATTATAAGTTCATTTTACTGTAATGCATTATTATTTTTATGATTTCATTGACTTGAGACAATTCTGATACCTCCGTGGCCCCTCAGATGTTATAACAGGTTGCATATTCCGATACCAGAAACAGAAGCGTTGTTAAGCAATGGCAGCCTTTGTAAAGAATCTTTATTAGAAGTAGGAGACATGCTCAGCTAAACAATTTACAGCTTAACACAAGGGCAGAGGGATGTCAACGATCGCAAGTTTTCACGTTAGCAAGCTTTTCCACAAGTAACAACACGGAGCTACCCCCATCGCCCTAAACTTTGTTCAACTGAGCGTGTGATTAAAAGTGATTAAAACGACTCCGAGACACAGCAACAATTTCCAGCAGAAAATATCAGAATCTTATCTGATATTAAATTTTCACGCCTCATGAGCACATTTTTGATGTACTTTGATGTACTAATTATTGCCTATAGCCATATAAGTTGGTGGTTTGCACGAAACGGATGCGATCCGGAAATAATTCGGCTTTCTCTGATTTTCCCACCGATCCAACTGAAACCCAAGCAATGAATTAAAAAGGGGCATTTTCAATTAAAATAGTTTTCCTTTTGTGAATGAAAATATCAAAACAAAGACATACCGGATCAAATGATGAAAATATTAAAGGTTTTTGTTTGTTTCTAATTCAATTACCAAGTCAGTTTGCACGGTTTCAGCATACAGCACACTTCCTATAGATCGGTACCTGTCTACAAGAGGTATATAGGGAACTGCTACTTTAATCATTCTCCACAGTCCTTATCCTTGTTAGACCATTGCATAATTGCCCTTTTTCACACAAGCTGGCCCTAGGGAGCCAGAGCCTGTACTGTCAGTCGATACTCTGTCCTGTATCTGTGTATTATTGATTGTTTTGTAATGATCTTTTATTGAGGTCTAGCTGGAGGGGAGAAATTCCTCAGCAGTTTGGGGATAAATTGGTTTATTTTACTTTAAATAACCTTTCTTGGGATGGTTGACCTTCCCAAAGAAAGCAATATATGTCAACTGGAACAATGGAGAATATTGCAGCTGCCAATATGAGCCTTAAGGGAATTTAAATAAAAAAAAAAAGAGAAAAAATGGGTAACATTTTTGGTTCAAGCAAAGCAAATTGTTTCGTTTAGCCTGAAGCAGTTTCGATTGTTGAATTTCTTTGTTATTTACAAACATGTCCTATTAGCACAGTAAGGTTGTGAACTTGTAACTGATGCACTGATATTGTGTAAGAAATATGAATTTAAAAAAAAGATTTAGCAATTCAGTCTTTTTTAGGCAATTCAGCCGCTTTTTCCAAGATATTAATTTTTATAGAAAAATAGAAAATACTACAAATGCTGTTGGAATGACAGTGATGTTCCCCTCAGATGGCCTCGTCGCCCTGCCCCCCCCCCCACAACCCCCGTCTCTCCTAACCTCTGCTCCTCCCACTCCGCAACCCCTACAATCTCTAGCTCCCCTACACTAGACTGGGCAGTATATAATTTCTCATACTACCATACCATCTATACTGCAGTATACATTATTTTTTATGTTATTTTTAAAGAAAACCTATTTTGGTGGGGAAGTCACTCAGTTTCACTGAACAAAAACACTGTAATTATAATACTGCCGTAGCCTACCCTACACACTCGCATTCTCATGCTGATTTGGGGGGGGGGGTGCATTCATAAAATCATCTCACTGTACAGTGTGAGAACCAACAGCCTAATTTTCCCGGTAAGTTTGAAACAGATCCATGGAATACTTTTGGAATAATGGAATAATGTCAGAGTTATCCTGGTCATAAGGTCATGCATCTTCTGCAGACACCCTTTCCTACCTTTGATGCTACTTAATACTGCTGCTTTAATTTTCAGGCAAAGTGTCTCAAAATGTAAGCGGAAGCAGCTCTTCATCCATATAATGTAACGCAGAAAAATGATCCATCAAATACTTTTTAAATTATTACATTCAGAAGCATCATTTGCAACGTCATTTGCAGTTGCCCTTCCCTTTGCTCCTTGGATATATGCATTTTCTTTTCCTAGAGTAAAGCTATTCTTTACAAAAATATACAACAAATTATGCGGTTTGCCTTTGAAAAAAAAAAAAGTATAAAAAATGAATAAATACAACAATTAATCATGAAGAGCAATGGGCCACAAGGTCTTTTCTTGAAAGATTTCTCTTCTATTTCATATTGTTAATTAGAAAATATTGATTGGAACTGATGCTATTGCCTGATCACAGATCTATGAAGACCTGTGCTGTTCAGGCTTGTGTCCATCCCAGGATATAGAGAGCACAAGGCCCCCTGGATGAGATACCAGTCAATTGTCGGGCATGTACACACACAATTTAGAGATGCCGATTAACTTTAATGCATGAATAAATGAATGTTATTCTTATATAGCCATTTTCAAGAGACCCAAAGTGATTTACAGGACTGATGGGGAGCCACCTTAACCACCAGCAGTGTGTAGCACCCACCATTCTGCACCAGTACGTTCACCCCACAGTACCTACGGTGGTGTAGGGGCAGGAAAGAATTCACCAATTAGATATACGGAATCCCGTGACCCTGACTATGATAAGTGGTTTCATAAAATGGATAGATTGATGTATGGATGGATATGGGGGATGTTTAGGAGGCCAGATTTGGGCTCTTTTAATGGGCAATTTTAGCCAGGACATCAGGGTACCACTCCTACTCTTGTATGTCTTTGGTCCACAGGAGGAACCCCTAGCATGATACTGGGAACATGCAAACCCTACAACAAGAGAACACCAAACCCACATTTTCCAAAATGTTATTAATCTGACCTTTGTTGTTGCCTAAGTGAAATAGTGTTTAAAGTATTTTTTTCGATATTTTAATTAAATGTTATATAGAGGGGGCGGCATGGTGGTGCAGTGGTTGGCACTGCTGCCTCACACCTCTAGGTCCCAGGTTCGAGTCTCTGCCTGGGTCACATGTGTGTGGAGTTTGCATGTTCTCCCCATGTCGTCGTGGGGTTTCCTC
>JAODJX010000042.1:14765463-14782677 GCA_026776945.1 Isichthys henryi | reverse complement strand
AACCACATTGTTGGATATAATTAACAGCAATATAACATTTTTGTCTGTGCTCTCAAGCTTCATTTATAATGCTTTCAGACAAATATCAGATATGTTATTGACTAAAGGGAAGGACTCGCTTTTTTCCCACATTTAATAATGAAAAATAAAGCATGTTTTTCTTTTCAATCTTTCTCTGGGCCGAGTAGCCAATGCAATGATGCTACATTAAAAAAAAATAATGATAATCAAACATAGACCAGAGAGCATAGTTGAGGATGGAGGTGATTTGGAGGAGATGCGGCTGGTGTAAAGATCCATTACAAGACTGACAGAAATGAGGTCACAGAGAGGGCATGTTGGAGTATAAATGGCAAAACTTATAACTGGTACAGTAGAACACACAAACAATGCTATGCATATACAGGACATCATACACAGCGTGTGAGGATGAATAACACAAGACACAATAACGCCTCAATTTCAGAGTGCTGCAGTGCTGCAGGCTGGATTTCTTTCTTGAAGAAGTGGTTTGTTTTCTATATTTGTATGTAGAACAGTTTATATCACTGGTATTATATGCCAATTGTCAAAGGCTGCAGTACTTGCAGTCTCTTGCTACACCTGAGCTCATCGCTTTATTTGTGATTGGATGAAGCAGTTATCTGGATAGTAAATCTCTAGCAGGTGCTTTAGGTGTCAATCAGACACAAATCAGAATGTATTTTAAAGTCTGCAGCCCTCAATGGCTGGAATTTGTCATTCTTGATTTTGATGAATGGGTAAATAAGATGCAAATGAACAATTATTGTAGCATATTTCAGGATTCCGCATTTGATATAAATAGTCATAGATAATCTGTTGTCCTGTTCTAGATTGTATGCAGTGTGCATAGCATTTATGAAACAGAGTTTACTGTATATCCTTACATTTTTCTTATTGAAGTACCAGTTTCACACCACTGTAAAGAACTGCACCTGCAATATGTCTTCTGGAGTAGCAAGGTATAGTGATAAATACGGTGGCACCGATATTATCTGTGGATTTCCCAACTAAAGCAAAAGATAAGCTTTACAGTTACAGAAGTGGTGCTGATACTGTATTTATCCATACAATCTTCTACATAAATCCTCAGTGACATGATAGTAAAGTGCATCCTAGCCACATATTTTATAATATTAATCTGGCACAAATGTTTAATATACTTAGGGATTAATTTGATTGCGAGAGAAGCACCTTACAGCAAAGAACCATCTGTGACACGATACATTTGCGTTAAATCATTAATGGCTGAAAATTATAGTTAAAATTGCCTTCTTTACATTGCACTCTATGCAGGAGAAGAGGGAACCTGCAAATGAAAAAGCAGAGAAGTGAACAGGCGCTCAGAACCATGAGGTACAGAAGTCAAGGGGCATGGTGAAGCGTAGCCAAGATTTGATTTACAGTGTTGGATGGAGTTTAGGCTGTAAGCTGCCAAGGTGCAGGTAATTGTGGGAACATAACCAGACCTTAGTGAGGACTAGGTTAAAGAAACTTCATAATTCAAGCTTCTTGTGGAGATATTTGTCTTGATGTACGTCCAGGAAGAAAAACCACATTGGATACTTGTTTATAGGTCATTGATCTGGGATATAGAGTGAAAATGAAAGGTTTAAATTCCAGAAAACTACAGATATAAACAACATGTTAATAAAAGACTTATACAGTAATAACATGATATATTAATCTTTGTGTCAAAATATTTTTTGTTAATTTTTACAGTCTTCTATGAAGAAGGAGAAAAATAATCATGACACATCCATTTATTTATTTACTAAGATTCTCATCCAAAGTATTATGATAATATGAAGCAATACAATCAAACTAGTTCATTACTCATGTTCCAGAAATGAATTTATTTTGCAATATGGCATTAGATTTCATACAAAAGGTATAAATATACAGACGCTCCTCTACTTACGAACTTTTAACTTACGAACTTTCAGATATATGAACGAAGAGGACGTAAAGTCCAAATTGTGTTCCTTGGGCTCCTGCAACATCAAATTTTGTTCTGCGCACTAATTCTGCCTAGAACAAATTCTTGCTGCTACAGCAGCGTAGAGTGCGAACTCCCAGCATCCCAGTTCTTTCTACTTGCGTATCGGTAAAACGTGCTTACTTGAGATTATTTTTGTTTTATGTATCATTAGTAATGTGTTCTACGAAAAGACAACATGTATTGACATTATATTATTCTTTTTTTTACATTGAGTACCCTTACAATGATGCTGAATCACGACTTACGAACATTTCAAGTCACGAACGGCCATTCAGAACGTATCTCGTTCTGTATTTGCAGCTATAAATTCTGAAGGCCCAGACATTAGTTTGCTGATAGGAGAGATCCAATCAGTGCCAACATAAGCAGCTTGGTTCATTCATTTGTGTGTGAATCACAGAGATTACAACTTTGGTCAGCTGGCTGGCATGAGATTTTCAATTCGAGACAAAGTCTACACGTGCGTTTACATGTGTGCAACCATTTTATTACCTTGTTAATAGTCTGTAGGGTTTGCAAACTACTCTGACGCTTTTGATGTAGCGAATGTTAGGTTTATACCACTCCCTCATGCCCTTAGCAAGCCATGGGTCTCATAAGGTAGCAAAATGGCAGCTAACTGCCTGAACTAGTTCAGCAACATTTCTACACAGGTCAGGTACACATGCTAATCTCTACTATTCTGTTTCATTTGCCTTTTATAGTAGCAGATGCTATCTTGGCCCACTTAACTCCTGTGCAGAGCCTGAGCAAATCAGATCCTTAACTTCTACAACTTCTACGATTCTTTGTGTTACTTAGCTGCCAGAAACAGACTTTTTTATTTTTTTACCTCTTCCTGTGTTCAAGCTGGAAGACATTTCCATTCTTGAACAGAAAACACTATATTTAGTATGTGGTATTATCTTTACTTAAACTTAAGATGCTATTATATATCCTAATACCCATTTGTTTCCCTTTCCATAGACGCATTACAAGTTCTTATGCAAGTGTGTGGCATTGAAATTGCAGCATATTGTATTATCATGCACAGGGGCACCATTGCAGTGCAGTAGGGCATTAACTGCAAAAAAACCATGCTTGAATACATGTGTCAAGGGTGTCAGCTGTGAATAAGTAATAAAGTATAGCATCCAGCAACAACCTGAACATAATAAAACTGTGAGTCAATGGCCCAAAATCAGGCTGCACAAAACCCATTTTATATGTAGATCATTCAAAATACTGCAATGTATTTTACATTTTACTTTACTATATGGATATACACACATTGCAGTTGGTGAGAGGCAGGAATCATGCCAGCCCATTGCAGGGTGCACACTCACTCACACTGTAAAAGTTGCATGTTTTATGGGGGAAACCGGGGAATCAAGAGTAAACTCATACACACATAGGGAGGATATGGAAATTGAACATAGTCAGAGTGCTAGCGTGCAGCAGAAGCACTAGCCACTGTGGCGCCCTTAATACTAGGCTTGCATGGTCTGTGATGTTAAAATCGACATTGTATTTCATGCACATGCAATTCTCATATCGCAAGGCGCGCTGTTATCAGCTGGGTTGAGACCATCAATAAGTTACTCTAAGCCATTTTTACTCTGTGATAGGAAACACAACTTCGCAAGCTGTACAATTTTACTGATGCTTCCTTTTCAACATTATCCAGTATGTGTTTAAAAAAATCTGTGAAATTTCCCGCAGCTGTTTTGTCATGAGCCCTGCTCACACTCTCCAAGCCAGTCATAATCATTCTTGTCCTCGCTTGTTTGAATCACTCATAGGCAGTGTGGCGCATTTGTGAGTAATTTAGCAAAAATGAGTGAGGAGGAGGGAAAGCACACAGTAACTGTTCACCAACATTCATCTTCCACTGTATGGAAATATTTTGGATTCCACAGAGACGACATTGAGTAAAAGCAAATTATTCATCAGCATTGCTATGAGTCTTATTGCATAACTCAAGGCAAGTCCGCCAACTTATTTGACAGATAGTTAAATTTGGGTAAATTTTCAACTCCTGTTTTGTTTTATAAATATCACTATATTTATCAGCGGCGGCATGGTGGTGGAGTAGTTAGCACTGTTGCCTCACACTTCTGTGACCCGGGTTCGAGTCTCCGCCTGGGTCACGTGTGCGGAGTTTGCATGTTCTCCCCATGTCGTCGTGGGGTTTCCTCCGGCTACTCCGGTTTCCCCCCACAGTCCAAAAACATGCTGAGGCTAATTGGCCAAATTGCCCTTAGCCGTGCATGTGTGAGTGAATGGTGTGTGACTGTGCCCTGCGATGGGCTGGCCCCCCATCCTGAGATGCTCCCTGCCTCATGGCCATTGCTTCCAGGATAGTCTCTGGACCTCCCGCAACCCAGTAGGATAAGCACTTTGGAAAAATTAAGTATATCCCAATATGAACTTTTTCTAGTATTGTTCAGTCCTACTCAATCCATAAAATACTGTACTTTGCTAACAAATGAATTTTATATGGTATCTATGGACTATATTGCACATTATGTAAGATTATGCGGCTGACTAATGAGGCTAGCCTTTGTTTGTAGCTGTGATTTTCTTGCGATGCAGGAATCTTAGAAAATAAATTAAACAATTTTAAGTAAAGTAATGACGTATCGCACAGACAAGCCAGGCTACTTGAAGAGGCTGAAGAGCACATGTGCGTTTATGACACATTATTGGATGAATCCCTAAACCTGAATGCCTACACTTTCTTTCACTTTCAATGTAAAGTGCTTCCACACAACTTAGACTTTTGCTTTTTTATTTAGACGCTTAACTGCTATGCTCCATCTTCCATCCACCATGTCGCAAAGTAAACAAAAAGGCAAATTTTAATCAATGCTTTTACAAAAAAAAAAAGTAATCAAGTTCAATCAAGTAAGTCTGACAGTTCTCCTGTACTGTATTGAAACATATACTGCATGCTACTATTGCAATAAAAGTCCAAATATTATCAACAATGGAACAGATGGGCTTTACAATAATTTTTGTTCAGTATAGTAATTAAATTACATTATATCCTCCTTAATTCCTTAATCAGGATTTTTTTTTTAATGTTTGGGAAGAAGGACAAAAGAGCAAATCACAAATGAAAAGAACTGGTCATGCAAAGTAGTGGTCCCTTAGAGTGTGGTTAATTAGGATTGGACTTCAAAGGATTGCATTATGTGCTTACTGCATCATTATTGGCATTTCAAATGATTAGTAATGGATTATAGTGAAGAAGAATTGCTTTAGTAATGGCAGCCTTTTGGTTTCTGTTCATCCGACCACATGGAGATGAATGATTGTGCACTACAACAATGACAGGGAAGCTATATAAAAATGCTGGCACTGCTATCATGTGAAATTGTACACTTACAGTGCCAAGCACAGGAGCTAATGGGCGGGGGGGTGGGGGCGGGGTGATGGTATTAGATCTGCCATTGGAAGAGGCACAACAGATAGCTTCCATGTTCTAGAGGAATAAGACATCCAACAACTCTTTCTTAATTTCATCAAATCTCTGCTCGATCTCTGCTGTTGCCCATTTTTTTTACATTTTACATCATTTATCTTTTTGAATATTTATGTTCCTTGAAAACAAGATTGTATCTTAGAACATTATTGTATAGAAATGTTTTTTGATCAAGGTCACGTGCTTCTCTTATGGGTTCTGAATACTTTAGTTACTTCAATGCTAAAAATTACATACTAAAATTATCCACTCTGGATACCCATCAGGCAGCATGGCGAAAAGTAACAAGTTTATGTCGCTCTGTGTGTTTATCATATATTGAGTTGTTGTTGTGCTGTATTGTTGATGTCATGTGCAGTGTTAATGTTGACTGTTGTAAAATGCGCGTGTGCCCGTGTGCCTACTGTGTGTGGTATGAATAGTCGGGTTGACCAACATGGTGGGCGGGGCGTGTGAGTTATCAAAGCAACTGGCTTACATGCAGTTAAACCGTTTTGTGCACTTTCCTGCACTTGACTCCGTATCATTTATTTGCTGGCAATCGCCATGTTCAGTACCCGTGCCACAATAACTCAATGGTTAACATGAACATAACGCAAACGTACAATAAAGCAATATTGCATAACATTGATTAAGGTGTACCTGTCTTAGTCAACATTAAATGTTTGTAATCAAGGTCACATGTATTTCTTATGGGTTCCGAATTTTTTAGCGACTTTGACGTTAAAATTACTCGCTAAAGTTAGCTACTTTAAGGCTAGTTTTTGTATTACATTAATATTTAATTTCATTCTTTATTTCCATTCTCTTAAGTTATAAATTCATTTTGTGATTAAATTTCTGTTTCCCATAAAACAGGAATTCCAGAATCAGCCTTTAATTTAAAAATACTATAGAAATAAAGACATATAATTTACTATAAATAACTGAATAGTTTGACGCATTGTTCACAATTATATCACGGTCCTTGTGAATTTCTGGAAATTATAAATTATTACTGTAGTCTTTGAGACTCCTTCAGGCATGAAAAGTGAATCAGATCAAAATACAGAATCTATTATGGCATGAGATTTTCAGAAACAGTTTATTTGAACAATAAATCAGTCCATCATTGTTTCCCATTAGAAAAATTGACTGTTTTCATTTAACACATTTTCTCCTATAGGATCCAAATAAACACTGTCAGATTTAAATGAGCACTCAGTGATAAATCAACACTGCCAACTTTGCTCTGCAAGTCGAGCACAGGTGGACACTGATTGCACAAGTAACAATCAATCAGTATGAAGAGGAATGACAGCCTATTTTTACTCTTGGGCCTTTCTGGGACTTTTCTATTTGACCCACTACATACTGAAACAGGATGTTTTTTACGAGTGCTCCTTTCTCCAAGTGTCTAGGGAGAGTTTCACCAAGGTCATCTTTTTTTCATGCATGCCGTGTGATTTTAGAAGCCGCATCTTGTTGTCTAACTAAATATCAGTGGTCCTTAATTATGTAAATGCAGATTTGGCAGCATGTTGGAACGAGGCTGACCACATTATTGGACTAGACACTGTGAAAACCCCATGGTAATTTTATGTTTCATTTTGGTTAGAGAAACACTGCTGTTACACCAGGTGGCCCAGAGGTTAGGAAATTAGCCTGTGACTGGAAGGTTATAGGTTTAATCCCAGGAGAGGTTCTGCTGCTGTGTTCTGGAGCACGGTACTTAACTAGAATGACTTTGGTAAATTATCAATTTATACATGGGGGAAAAACTATGGAAATTGTAAGCAGCTTCACATTAAACTCCATTCCATGCAAGTCAACAACATAGCATAAATATTTAAGCAACGCTTTACGTTTTTCTTTTATCTAGATTTTTTTTATTCATCCAAATGAGTAAAAGTAAAAAGGATCAGAAAAATGCCCAAAGTAGTGAATAGACAAAGAGAAATGCCTAGACTCACAATTTCAAATCTAATCGAGCCACCACTGTATCTCAGGAAGGCACAAACAAGGCAGCACGGCATTTAGTGCATTCATAAATATTTACACTTCTGACAGTTAACCTAAACACTATGCTATGTGCAAAGTGTAGGAGGGAAAACTGCAACAAATGAATGATGATAGAAATCATCACACATTTTATCAGGTGGAATGCAATAAATAGTATCCCACAATTTCTTTGGGATAAAATATAACAATATTTAGCAGTAATGTCTCCATCGGGGGTCTAGAATTAAGAAAAAAAAAATTACAAGTTACAATATTTGCTCACAGAAGATTGCATGTTGTGATTAGGCACTTATTGAGTTTCTTGTGATTGCGACCGGCCAACAGCGTCGGGTCTGATAAGGGCGAGTAGGCTGTCAGTAGCAATAAGGGATGACACAGGTGGTCTTGGGAGGTGCGGTCACACCTCTGCACTTCTATAAAGATCTGTATCTATACAGTCAAGATTCATTCAAGAGATGGGCATGGGAAGCCCAGAATTTCAAAAGGCAATATTATGGTGAGATAAAGGTTGTCATTAATGTCATGATCTGTGAGAACGTTTAGGTTGTGGTGAGTTTTCCCCATTTTGACTCCTGGGAGTGAAGTACTCTTTTTTCCATATGACAAATTAATCACAGTAAACATAGAAGAGGTCATGCTGTTTCTCTGAAGATATGACTAATGGTGAAAATGTAACGATGTATGCGAATGATTTTTTTACTTAATGGTTTATTGATAGCATTCCACTCTAATATTCCCCAGGCAGTTTTTAAAATATTTTTTCAGTTCCTGAATATTTATAAGATCATCAGTGTCCTTCAAACAAAGGTTGTTAATGGCCTCACTAGATTATTCTCCTTTTTTGCCAATATTGTTGGCTTGTGGGGGGCAGCGGCTTCCGGAAGTGCTGATTGACCAATGAGAACTAAGTGTGGAGCCCATTACAGGAAGCACACAGCACAAGACAAGGTTGTCATGGGATGCCAGTCCATCACAGTTCCATCGCATTCACACAGGCTATGGGCAATTTAGAGAATCCAATTGACCTACACACATTTTTGCAATATAGGAAATCTCTGGAGCACTCAGAGAAACCTGCTTGAACACAGAAAGGACATAAAAATCCCTTACATACACAGCAGACAGGGACTAAACCTCCAGCCTTTGAACACCATTACTGTATTGTGTTTAAATTTGATAATGGCAAACATTTGTCTAGGAAAGGCATTTCTGAACTTGATTTTTAAATTGCAACATCATCCATCCATCCATCCATCCATTTTCTGCAACTGTGTATCCTATTCAGGGTTGTTGGGAGTCTGGAGCCTATCCTGGAGGCTTAGGGTGCAAGGCAGGGAACAACCCAGGATGGGGCATGAACCCAACTCCGGATACATTCACACACCATTCCATCAACATCATACAACTGCTGTATCATTTCTAATGTATGAAATTTTATTTTTAAATTCAATACAACACGGTGTTTAAATTTTCTTCAAATCAAATGTCAGGGTCTTTTGAAGGTTTTATTCTTTAAGGACTGACTACGCAAAATGTGTGCCAGATTTTTAACTGACGAATGCAAAAACCAAAAACTTAGCTGGTTATTTAAATCCTAACATGTAAAACACTATCCGCCAAATTTCTATTCTTTCCAGCACAATGGAAGGAGGCGTAAATCAGTAATCAGTTGGCCCACTACTGTGATGACCACACCTCTCTGCCTACACTGTGTTATTTCAATGTTCAAGCAGTTAGAAAATTAATATACAGGTACATTCATACACACATAAATAAATTATTTTAACGTGTGAATTGCATTCTTATACTGTGATAATGACTTGTGGAAATATATAATCAAAAAACTTGTATTGGTAAAAGGTAAAAAAAAATCCAGCAGATGCTGATGTTTGCAAGACCTTATTTCAACACAAATGAATGTCATTTAACATGTCTAGGTATTTCCTCCAAATTTAACCCCAAAATGAAGGTTTTTTTAAAAAAACATCTCTTGCTGCATACTGTACTGAAAGACATCCTCTATGTGTATACAGAAATCGTCCAGAACCGGTCTGGTCTTGTAAGGTCCTTAGCAACTTAACAACTGTTTGAGGGACGTTGACTGGCTGTGAAAATACCTATAAACAGAAATATTCATCTGCTTGGGAACCAAGTTACCCGTGGTTAACTCTAGGAGCCGTTAAGCCATCCAAAAATAAATAAATAAAAGCAGAGGAATTGTTCTTAAATTAGAGTTGCATGCAGTTCTGCATTATGCATTAGAACTAAATATTTTTACACCCCCAGTCTTTATTTTTAAAGCCCCTAGTCCTTATTTTTCAAATCGTTTCTGTCTTCAGTGAAAACCCCTACTGTAAAGGATACAGCATCCCTTCTATGCCCACAGGACTGGATAGATCAAAGGTCAAGTGGGTAAAAAGTAACTGCCCGCCTTAAGTGTCAAGTATTACTTCTGAAATGCTTTAACTCAGAGGATTTTAAGGAAGGTCATAAACATTCCAGTTTAGTCTCCTTATCTTCATGATTTTTTTTCTTTCAACAGGGTTTATGTCATTCAGTTGGATGTGGGTGAAGAGTACATGTCTAGAAATGATACCTTAACTCTATTTGAGGATAAGAAGATCACAGTCAAATATGATAATGTCTCAATGTCTAACAGGAGATGGATGGGTGATTTTCATTTCTCCCATGCTACGGTGAGACAATCCAGGGTGCAGCAATGGACAAAAGGGGATTTTATTGCAAAACTGACCTACAGTAACACCAGAAACACAAAGACTCACGTGAGGTTAGACAAAATACAGTACAAAGCAGATACATAGAAACTAAACAGGCTATAACCCGCAATCCCAGACACGCAGACTCCTCATTCGATCTCTCGAAAGCCCCTATCAGAGCCTCCATTGACTCCGCTAAGATCACAGCATCGTCAGCAAAGTCAAGATCAGTAAATCTTTCTTCACCAACGGACGCCACACAGCTGCTAAACTCCACGACCCTGCCCAACACTCAGTCCATACAAGCATTGAACGGAGCAAGAACATACCCCTGGCGAACCGCAGAATCAACTAGAAAGAATGCATGACGCATGAAAGAACGCAGAGGTTCTCCTTCCACTCTGCACAGCACTCACAGTACCATAGGCCAGCCAGCCATGATGTCCAACAACTTTGGGGGGATCCTGTGAAGTCTCAAGATGTCCCACAGGGCAACTCAATCAACTGAGTCGAACGCTTTATGACAAAGGCTGCAAAGAACCTCTGCTGATATCCGAGCTTGCACTCGATGAGAACCCTCAGTGCAAGGATACGGCCGATAGTAGACTTCTTAGGCGTAAAACCAGACTGCTCTGGTCACTGACAGACAGGCAAGTGAACATGGATCCTGTTAAGGATGACCCGAGGAAGGACCTTACCCAGCAACCTTGTAGTAGCCACAATACAGGCGATCACCCTTCCCCAGATAGGGACTACAAGTCCCGTTTTCCAGTCAGTTTGGATGATGCCTGACTCCCAAATGGAAGCAAATATTGCCTGCAATGCCAGGAGGACAGCCTTACCATCAACCTGGAGAAGTTCACCCTGGCTACTACAGATCCCTGTGGCCTTCCCTACCCTCAGCTGATTCACCGCCTCTGCAATCTCAGTGAGACTGGGTGGTTCACAGCTGATTGGAGGGTCAACCATGGACCCAGAGATGTCCAACATCCTAGCTGGAGGGTCAGCTTTAAACAGCTGCTCAAAGTAGCCGGCCCAGCAGGTCACAACTGCAGTGTCATCCATATGGACCATTCTAACACTTGCCCTGTCTCCGAAGAACAGATTCAGATGTGCGTAATGCCCCGATTCCTCTGTAAGCAGGCCGTGGGTCACTAGACCACAGATGGTGCGTCACCTCACAGATTCATCCAACAAATGCCTCCTTATCTGCCCTCAGAGCCCTTACAGCCATCCTTCTCAGTTCCTGGTACAGCCAGGAGTTGCCACCAAGTTGTGCACTGCGACTCCTCTTGATAATATCCAGGGTGCCCTGCGAGATGGAATACCTCCTTCTGAGAACACCGGCAACGCCAAGACAACCCTTGGCAACCTTCAAGGTCTTATCAAGGAAGGTCCTTCACATCACATTAGAGTCAGCAGTTGCACCCAAGTCTGCAAGTTCTTCACACAAATTGCATGCAAACTCATCAGAAACAGCTTGATTTTGGAGTCTAGCCTCGTTCTTCTAGTAGGTTGTAGCCTACTGGATCTAAGCTGAATCTTCAAAGTAGCAACAACAAGTCTGTGGTCAGAATTCACAAACTGGACACTGCTGTAGATCCTGCAGTTCTGCAGGAGTCTCCAGCGTCTACCCATGGGGATATAATCAATCTCCTTCACTGCACCACCAGTATTGCAGAACCAAGTCAAACAATGCAGCCCAGGGCATTGGAACCAGGATCCAGTGACCCGCAGCCCCTGACCTTTTGCAAAGTCAATGAACATGGAGCTGCTTTCACCGCGATCTACAGACCCATGGGGACCAACACAATCCTCAAAGCCAGCCCTGTCAGTGCCAGTGGTCGCATTGAAGTAACCCATGACCAGAGGAATGTCACCTTGTGGGCACCCTTCAACCACAGGCAACACAGGCAAGGAAAACACAGGATACAACCGCACACAAGATACAACCACAAATGCAATGACCAACCAAGGAAGAGAATAAGGGATGGCACTTAAATACACAGACAGAGGTGGAAAGTTCAGGTCTGGGAAGTAAAAATCCATATTAAGCTTTTATTCCAACCAAGCAGTCAAGTATTGTGGCTGTGACTCTTTAGATTCAGACAAAATCTTGGTCTTTTTTACTTTCTGGACATGAACTTTCCACCTCTTCACATAACAATGGCTAGAGACTCAGGGCAACAAGAAACAGGTGAGGGTAATTCACAGGCACGAAGGAGTGAAATACTAGAAATACAACGGGGAAAAGAATTACCACAAAACCAGATACAGGCAGGAATAACCAGAAACAAAGATACGAAGACAAAGATCTATACAGAAATACAAGATCAAAAAAACGAAACAAAATTGAGACTGTCTTATAGCACCGTTCTCCGCTGGATGTTCAAGCTGTTAAGCCACACAGCAGCCTAGGGCATGGAGGAACACACCAGGGACTGAGACAGGTACTAAATATAGAAAGCAGGATGGCCAGCAACACCTGACATGACAGACATTATGGGATAAGACCGGGAGTGATCCTGACATCCCTTAGTCAATAAATTCCACTCTATGATTTGCGGACATGGCAGGGAATAACCCAGGATTGGATGCCAACTCATCACTGGACAGACAGTCCTAATACCTAATAGCACCAATTACAAAGGACCTGATAGGTGCATCGTGTTATAAGCCTTTTAGACGCAGAGTTAATTATTTGTATGATTTAATATACATACATTCATTTGATGCTCTAGAAGGAATTCAAATATATATTAATAGGTTAAGGAAAATTAGTTTATGAGTTCCAAATATAATTATTCAAAGGAAACAGACATAAAATGTGACACTAATGTTAAATAGGTATGTCACCAAATGACCTATTACTACATACTACTGCCAGTGGTCAGGCATATGGTTGTTTATAAATATTTTAGGTATTGTTAGTCTCACAGAAGAAAAGGGAATTAAATACTTCATTTAAATAACAGCATCCCGTACTGTGAGGGCCGTGTACTGAAATGCATTCTGTTTCGTCATTGCGCATTACTGTCTGCTTGATTTTTAAACCCACATTTGTAGGAATAATACAACTGGGAATTGTTACGAATAAAACTGCCTATTTATATGCAGAGGTATTTGTTGGCATTATCTTTGATGATTAAGCCCACCAACAGAAGGGGAGTGATGATTTAAGCTAAGATTTTGCAATTAATTGAATTTTACATACAGCACTGCACAATGGAGATTTGCCAGAACACCAACTGTGATCTTCACAGCTGACAAACTAGCCAGGCATATTGTGCTGCCCAGCATTGATAATCCATTCTTGTGTTTTGGTCAAAAATAGAAATGAAATTTTAAAAAATAACATTATCCTGCTGCACAACGAGTGATAATAAACTGTATAATTGGAGCCAGTTTCCCGAATAGCATCATATGGCATTTTTCAATCATGTGATTCTGGAATTTTTCTTTTTTGAAAAGTATTAAATCTATAGTTATAGACATATAGCACGATGAATGGTAATATTACCAAATGCAAGCCCAGCTGCTACTGGGACTTCACCAAACCCCAAGACAAATTATTCACCCCATACAATCCCATGGAGGAATACACAATGAAAAGTCCAAAGAATGGCAGCATACAGAAGGCTGGCGGCTGGTTCTTGACTGCGGTTTTCTTGTCTGTGCACACAAAATTAGAAGTAATGGAATCCATGCATCAGTGGACCCATACCTATATATAAAACACAGAGACAATCTTGATAGTAATACACAGCAGGTTTTACATTCACCTGTTTTCTTACTGTAAGTATTACGTGTATAAATATCTTACCATCCCTCTAACCAGAGTTGGGTAATTTATGTCCAGAGAATAAAAGTCCACACTGGGATTTCGTTTCAACCAACCAGTTGAGTGACTCTGTGACTGTGACTCTTCATGCTCAACTGTTTGATTGAAACAAAATCTTGGTCTGAAGCTGAATTACCCAATTCTGCCTCTAACCATCTTCTGACCATTTACTAGGATCGGGGGTGGGGGAAGTTTGACGGGGAGCTTATCCCAGCCTGGACAGGATGCTAGTCAATCACAGGACACACATACACAATCATATGGCACAATATCGAACAATATTTAGTTGCCAATTAACTCGGCTACATGTCATTGGACTGTCACTGGCACAACCCAGTGAGAACATGCCAATTCACAAACATAGAAAAGAGGTGAACTTTGAATCTCCAACCCAGGAGATGTGAGCCAGCAGGATCAGAAAAAAGTGTTTTGCGTAAAATTACCAAAGGAAGACAATGATTGACCTGCTGTAAAGGACATGGATGACCGCTTTCAAAGTATGCATACGCATGTTGATTAAATGGCTACTGTCTGCTATCATGTATTCTATATAATATTTATTATTCCAAGAGAGAGTCTCTAGATATGCGGCCTGGTTGGCTCAGCAAAAGACATTCGACCTGATTTTATCATTATAATTAACTTATACGTAACATATTACTCTCTAAAGGATAATAATAATGTTTCCCAGATCCACCATATCTCCAGTGACATTTACTAGCCATTATATCCATGACTTGATAGGATATTGGCTTTGCGATAGCTGGCAATTAACAACGAGGGTAAAGCAATCCCTGTTTTATTACACAAATGTGCGATTCAATTTAAATAACATTTTAGAATGGCAGAATTATAATGTCTGCAAATTTTTCTCTGTACAGAATCATATAACAATCTACAGGTGAATAATATGCTGAGTGAATCAAGCTGAAAGACTCTGTAAATCTCTGAAATATAATCCTGCTCCACAATAATAATTCTCCACTCTTCTGGAACTTATCAAATTCAGCAGAGGACAGAGTTCTGCCTTGAATGATAGTGTGAGCAGCAAGCTGATTTAAATATAAAAAAATCTAATCATTTAAAATTTAAACCTTTTTCAATATTTTGTGTTGTGGGTATGTAATGCATTTTATTTAGAAAGAGGTGTAATAACCATCAAAATATGTTTATTTACTGTACTCTATGAAATGCAAAGGTATCACATTCTATCCAGTATTAAAGAAAAACATAATAATTTTAAACGCAAGACCTCTTTTCAAGACAAACATCTATTGCAGCAGAGTAGTGAAACAGCATATTCCTGTTACTGACGAATGAAACTGCTGTTATTGTCATATGTGGTACAATTATAATCATGATGACATCATTTCTGCACCAAAGACATTTGGTCCAATATCCTATTGTAGGATTATGCTCCACGGTAGGTGATGGACAAAGTCCCTTGGGCCACATCATGTACTTGCATCAATTCAAAAATTCCAAACAAGAAAGCAGTCATCTCTGCATGCATACTATTGAAGCTGGATGTTAAATAGTAAAGAACAGCAAATGCCGCTGCCTTAAATATAAACATAGCCGCATTGTGTGGATTTATCTGTATACATTTGCAATCTCAATTGCCTTTAAACAATGATGAAGAACAAGGAACACTCCCATGGCCTGATGAAGGTTGTGTCCCTTGTTGAAAGCGAGGTAACCTCGAGGAAATCTGCCAACAGCCTCTTTCCAAGCAATCTGTCAATTCACGCAGCACGAATGGGAGCACCCTCTGGATTATCGACACAGTTAAAGCCAAAAACAATCCCCCTTGAGATGTCTAATTAAGATAGGTATCATAATCCATCACACCCTAGTTATAAATCCACTGAAAGGGTGAGGACAAAAAAAGTAACGCCTTTAGTCAAAATGACATATTTGTATTGTTCTTTCTACTTTATTGTGTATTTTAAGAACTGGTCTCTTTGCTATGTCAGTGTTAGTCATGCTGCACTGCACAGCATTTTCTGTCATTTATTATTTCTACTGCCTATTTCTACAGAGAATGAATAAGGTTCTATCATGTGACTCAGGGATCAGGAATCTGTCCATTATAAACAACGTCACAGGGAAACATCCACATATCAGAGTCAATTAAAGTCATGAGATGCTTACGTTTGCAAAGATTCATTTAGCAGGCACTGCCAATCAGAGTGGCACTCTTCTGCCATGTCTGGCATGACATCATGTAATTAATACCATGTAAGATTTTTGTTCTTACAAGAATTCAGTAAAAACTTACATATGTAAGCTGAATGACTGGATCATAATATATCATAGCCTAACATATCGCCTTCATCGCTCTAATCGGGAAATCGTTCCTGAATTTCACTTCATCGTCTCTTCATCTTTTCAGAAATCAATTGGACATGGAAAATGTTATGGTCCCCCTAAGCCAGACCACATTTGTACACAGTGACATCATTATTCCACTTCTTAGCTTCTCAGCCAGGCACAGCATTAAATATTTTTAATGAGGCCATTTTGCAGACACTTACAGATGCTCAACAACAAATGCATAAATAAATATTCCACTACAAAAAAATACAGGCGTAATCGATTCCAGTGAAACACGGCTGCTGTACTTGTGCAGGTTGCTGGTCTTTCACTTATGATATTCAGCTGAGACACGTTCCAGAATTTTGCAGTGGGTGCACAGGTAGATGCGGTTTACCCCTGCCGTCCCCCATCCTCCCATATGGCAAAATACTAACCTCTGCAATTCAATAACACATGCATAATTTCTTTCTTATGTGGTAAACCAATGAAACATGGAGGAAGATCTTTTTTATTCAACTTAGGCAAGTTAAGCTCCAAAATATGGAAAGCTGTGTCTGCAACAATACAAATATGGTGATGAAATATACATTCACTCCACCAATTGCCATATATGCAGATCTACATTAATCAGACAACGGCATCCATATGAAAGTACCGCACCTGTAATGCATCTATAGTGATCTTCCACAGAAGCACAAGTATTTTAACATTAATTATTCAATTACTAAATTAATTTAAATTATCAAGCTAAGTTCATCCATCCATCCATTCATTTTCCAAACCGCTTATCCTTACTGGGTCGTGGGGGGTCCGGAGCCTATCCCGGAAGCAATGGGCACGAGGCAGG
>JAODJX010000042.1:14750147-14765234 GCA_026776945.1 Isichthys henryi | reverse complement strand
GAAACCCCACGACGACATGGGGAGAACATGCAAACTCCACACACATGTGACCCAGGCGGGGATTCGAACCCGGGTCTAACCACTGCACCACCATGCCGCCCCTTATTAAGTTCAATTATTACTAAACATAATAAATAAAACAAAAACAGATGGCTAATGCTAATGAAACAAAGCAAATAATAGAAAATGCTTATTTTTTCATCACAGCATTATTTGACTATTTTTTGTATATAAGCAAATATAAAGTTCAGAACTGCATGTAATTTAATTATGTAACTGAAATTTATTTGGTATTGTTTTAATGACTACATACAGTAAATGTATTCTGACTTTTGGGTGAAAATTACATTATATAGGCAACCTGACAGTATACTGTACGATAATATGGATTCATTTCTGGCTCATTCATATTGCTAAAATTGTTTTCTTTTTCTTTTATAATTTTATCTTTTTCAAGATTTTATTCATTCGGACCCTCTCCGCAGTTTTGTGAAATTGTATATTCTTTTTTATATATATATATATGCAGGTATTGGTGTGTGTATATGCATGCCTGTGAGTTCATGTGCATAAGTAAAGGACAGAACAATACGTAGGTTCAAAGACGCATCTTTAGCTTGGAAATGACAAGTCAAAATAAACTGTATTGCTGTGTAATGCTTAAAATAATTTTGTATACATGTTTACACGTAGGCAGAAGTAAACACCTTGTGTTATTTTTTTCTTTTATCTTAGATTTGTCAAAACAGTTTCCTCACATTAATTATGTAATATAAAAGTGAATAAGTGTTGGAAATATTTTGTTTTGTATCGCACAACGATGAATCATAGCACAAAGTACAAATTTATGACAATTCAACTCTAATAATATTATAATTAGAGTATGCAAATATATCACATGCACACCCAACACTCATATATTTATTACATTACAAAACACCTATATATATTTACTCTCATTAAGCAGGTATATGTTTATAACATACTTTATATCCATCCACACATCCTTCCTTCCATTTTATTATCATTATTATTATTATTATTTTTTTTATTGTTGTCGCCATTGTTAGTATTATTAGTAGTGTCATGCCCGGCTCGTCCGATCCTCGTGTGTGCCACGCCCCCCTGATTATCCACGTGTGCTTCCCCGATCGTACCCAGCTGTGTCCACTTATTTTCGCCCAGTCCCGTCTATTTCAGTCCATGTCTTGGTTGAGTTCATTGTTTGTCATTGATGTTAGTGAGTCTCAGTACCCGTGATCTGTCCTGCCCGTCATTAAACCCTCGTTTTTTCCCCGATCCTGCCTGCTTTTCTGCCCGTCTGCCTGCCCGGGTGATTCCCCGCTCCCCAGCGGTCGCGGCGAAAACGTGACAAGTAGTAGTGGCAGTAGTATGTAGATATGCTCCAGTTAATAATAATAATAACATTAATAATAAAGCAGTCGTTCTTCTGATTTTGTCCTATGTGTATAAATGCTCAGAAAATAATAATATGTTTTGCTGTGCCGGCAAACATTTTTGAATATCTTATGCTTACATCCTGTAAGCCATTCCACCTGGTAGACAGGTAATATAAAGCATAAAACTTCTATTTGCAGTTTCTCTCCCACCATCTCATATATAAATTTCGTAATTTATTTTTTATTTCATTTACTCTTCCAAACTCTCTCTGCTGATATGTCCTCCTACATATTTTAATGTTTCTATAAGAATGATTTTTGCCGTACCAGCAAACATTTTTGGAGGAAACCACGACGAGGAGACTCATTGAGGGTTTACCAGTAATCAGCACCTTGGAGCATATTGCAATCTACCAGTTGAGAAAGAGGCTGGAGTGCAGATTGGTCTCTATGCGTCAACCTACAACTTTGCATAGTCAGATAGCCATACGCAGCTGTTACTAGGAAGCATGGATGGAAAAGGCTGTTCTTATGCCGATAACCTTACAGGGATAATTTAGCACTAGAACAATAGGTGCTAGGCGTTTTGTGACAGTATAACACCCAATGTACGTACTTTTGGAAATTTCAGGCATTTGAGGAAGAAGCATGAAATTTTCTTGGAAGGAGCTTTTCATGAAATAGAAGGGATGTCTGTGTGAAACAGTCACTGATGAGAATGTGAATATGGATTTGATATGTGGCCGGATAGAAAATATGAGCTTTGTTTGGGCATCGATGGAACAAACAGCACACAGCAAGTAAACAGAGGTAGGTAAGCTCTCTGGGTCATTGTTTATTTTTTTTTTTACTTTATCCAGGTTAGTAGGAGATCTAATGCAAAAGCAAATGAGCTACAGTAGGCAACCTTTTCAACATTTACTAGTATGTTTCTGAGAAATACCTTTGACTTTGGATCTCATTGGTCATCCCTGAATTTGGGACTTTGGTAATCATTTATTCGTAAGTAATAAAATTCTACACCTTGTTACTTTTAATTTTAGAAACTAGTAATTTATCATTAATCCAGACTCTTCTATTTGGTTTATTATAGCATCCATAGCACAACAGCCATGATTATTATTACCAATGAGTGCATATTGTAGCACTGGCTTGACAGGATGGAGGTGGAAATGACATTCTCAGTAGCGTTATGCTCTGTAAGAGCAAATGGAACTTCGGTAAACCACACACACACACACAGGTTTGTAATTATATCTTTGTAGAGACTCCATTTCTATGGGGAAAACTCTAATCCCAAAATGACGACTTTAACCCCTAACACAACCCTAACCTTAACCATAAATAGCCAACCAAAATACAAGACTTTTGGCATTTTTGATTGCAAAAAGATGAAAAATGGTCCCTACTACATAAAATAAAACAGGTTTTAATTACGTTGTGGGGGACATTTGGTCACACACACATGCACGCACGCACACACACACACACACACACACAGAGGAACACACACACATTCCATAGCAGGTAACTCAAATTCTGGTACATCCCACTAGTAGAAGGTCATACGCAGGTTCAGAAACGCCTTAGCAGCCACTACAATTCTGCATAATTCATTGCACACCATCGGTCTTAGTACTTACAGCTATCAATTTTGGTGAGGCAGCTAAGTACGCTGACTCGTCTTGCTGCACAGCAAGACACAAGCAAAAATAAAAACAACTGCATACCGTACAATATAACAGACACCTTGCCTTATTAGTCAGCAATTTATAAGCTACCAAGCTGTATATATTTTTATTTGATTCTATAATCCATTAGAGCTATGTTTTGTTTTGAAATTTTTCACATATTAATTTTACAGTTAGCAAATATGTTGTCACCTGCACCCTTACAACTCTGTACTAGATAAGTAGTTATAAGATGGATGGATGAATGGATGGATTCCTCAGTGTTTCTCTTACCGTTGAAACTAGAGACGTACCAGCCGCGGCTCTCTCACTATTTCCTGAAACACTTCTGTTACAAAAGTAAACAGGTGCTATCTTTAGCTTTTATCATGACCTTATGGTCTCAGGCCAGGTATCACGGTAGCAAAATGGCTGGGCTTTACAAACATATAACATGTATCCATGTAACTTACTATGTGCCATTTTGTAAGTCCACAGTAATTCATTATGCATTTACTGGAACTCACTAAGAATTATTTATATATATACTGTAGTTTCCTTGAGAAGCAATGTTTAGTTTCCCTGGGTAACAATAAGACAGGGGAAAATTCCTGCAAATATATTTTACATTTTCACAAGAAAAATAGCATATGCATATTCATATTCTTTATTATTCAAATAATGCATAGAGGTTATATTATGCTACAATATATTGCCATCAACTGTACAACAAAAATGCACAAATTGAGTTCAGATTTATTGTCATAGGCTATGCTGTTCATAATGTTATCCAGTGTATAAAATGGGAAAAAAGTGGCAAAACTGAAACAAATGTGTTTTGCTCGCTAAATGTTAAAAGAGTCTATTAAACTGTAAGGTGGAAATTGCAATAATTTAAATATCTCCATAAATCATGTGGACTGTAATACTTACGGAAGATTCTGCTGGTCTCATACGGGAAGTGTTCCTCTGCTACTCTGACACACAAACACAGTGATGGCCTTGCCTGTGAAACAACATTTGTGAAAAAGAATGTCCTGTAATAGCTAAAAAATTATTCACAATCTGCTAAAAAATATCTTGAAATGCAATGCATACTACAGGAAAGTATATATATATTCTAAGACAGAAAAAATTAAATTTTAAGCTAGCTATAGATTTGTGATTCTATGTCAATTATAGCTAATTATTTAACGGAATCTAATCAAATTTTTATTATGCTTAAATATATACGGAACTCTAGTATTTTTTCATGAATTTTGAGAAGAATGGGATTTCTGAAAACATAACTAGTAGATAATAGTTATTGCTGCTTCAAATTTGATCTCATTTGCAAAGATTTAAGGAGTGCCACTTTCCCACTGAAGTCTGGAACAATGCCTGGTGATAAGAACGTGCTAATTAACTAAAGGATGGCCTTGATACGTACTGAGGGAGTCTTTAAACACTTTCATAGGGATGGGGATTGAATGTTTTCAATCTGTGTCCATCAGCCAAGCGAAACTTAGTAAAACGGATCCAAAGCCTTCTTATCAATTATATTATTAAAGGTGTTTGTTATTCTTTAAAGGATAAGTATAACAGGCAGAGTACAAAGAGCTTTTTTGTGATACACAATACATTCACATCATGCCGACAGGAATAACTGTAATGGTTTAGTTTTTCAATGAACATCTGAAGCATTTTACTTTTGATATTATTACAAGAGAGTGAGTGCGTCACTTGGTTCGCTTTAGCTATAGCTATCGCATCTAAAAGCCTGTCCTAGAACCATTCTGTCATTAATTAATACTTCTCACAAACTAACGTTTGAAGTATTTAGAATATTAATTAGAAAGGGAATCACATTTTGGAAATCAGATTCATGATAATTATGTTTAATAAATGATTATGTAAGTACCATACCAATTACCAGTCTAGCAGTAACCTATAGATGAAGCAATAAAAATACGAAGCAGTTTGTTTGCTGTGTTTTGTAACAGGAATACCGTTTTCCTTCTGTGATCGTTGATAGCGTATGTCTTATTAAATCAAACTCCCATATGAGACATTTCTCCCTAGGCTACATTTTGGAGGCACTCCAGATTATTAACTAGCAGTTTTGGGAAAGTATCCTAGGTTACATCCCTTATATTTTACATTGGTAAAGGCCAGGCATTATTAAAGTCCCACATTTTCTTTTCTCTTCTTCCTAAATTAAAATTAATCTCCCTAATACTGTGGATTTTGTGGATCTAATAGCTTTCGCTTTAGCGTGAATAACTAAGGTCATTACTGCTGGCAGGGAAGTCTTGATGTCAGAAACCTTAACCCCAGGGAAGCATTTTGTGACTTAGTACATTCTGTCTGGATGATTGGGAGCTGCTGGGACAGGGCCTCTTGCTAAAGACAGTGGGCAGAGTTAGGCCTAGAGCAGAATCTCAAAGAGTCACTTAGTCTTAATGGGCTCATTCTGAACTGAATACCAGATTGTTTGTACAGCATGCAAATGTCCTCTGACTCCGTGGGAACATTAATAATTTTATCATGTTTTAGGATACCGTACTTGCTGCAGGACGGACAGTGTTAGCGCAAAACACGATAAGATAGGATTTATGATTGGAGACAGTAGGCTGTACATCTGGGGGTTCAACTGAATAATAGTGCAAGACTCCCCCCAGTGCCACTCTATTAATTTCTATCATTCAGGCTTCTGATCTCTCCCCTTTGGAGGACTAATATGAGATAAATGTATATAAATGCTATACTGTACCTGCCTACCCATGTTGTGCCTTCCTGAGATCCAGGATCACTTGTACAGGGTACTTTGACTTCTCCTTTCCTCGAGGGAGAAAGCTGAGAGCATACACTGAATACTGCGGTCTATGCTTATATTTTTACATCTATATATAATTAATTTGAAGAGCAGTTTTTCAGCATTTCCATATAAGAAAATTTTCTGTGGTCTACCAAAAAAAAAGGCAATGAAAACTGTACTTTTTATCATCAATACCCAAGCAAAGCAAGCTAGACCCAACCATTTTTCAAAAAGCCAAATAATAAAATTCTGTGTAACAAGTATTATATTTAATGTAGTGGTTGAATTCATCTACATATAGATTATCAAAAAAAGTATGACTTTCCAGTAGCGTGTTTAAAACTGAATTTGTAATTGTTACAGAATACGTGAAAATTATCTTATCTGTACTAACAAAATCCAGGCTTTTTTCTAAAGTGCAATTCCCCTCTTCGTCGTTAAAATGATTTGACTAAATTGCTCACTTGACGCTTTTTGACCTCCTCTTCTAATTCAATGAAATGAACCATAAATGGAATTGCTGAGCAAATGCAAGTATATCCTAAAACCTGCAAGTGCACCCCAGCCAGCAATCTACTGTTATGAATGTAAATAGCTACTTGACCAATGTTGACAAGTTAGTCAAAGCCGCACAAGCTCAAAGAATAATATATAAAATATCAAAATGCTCTATGTAAGGCTAAATTGTGTTTTATTATGCTTACCACATAAAAAATAATGAATTTAAATTAATATCTGATTTTAAGCAGTACTGACATTTTGTAATGCAAAAATAGAAATCTACTATGTAAATCTTTCTCCCTGGACTTTGTGGAGGGCCGAAAAAGGTCCATGAAATCATACAAAATGCAGCCTTGTGTGCTCTAAGGAGAATTAACCTCAAGCAATCACTAGCAACTGGGACAGGGAATATATGACCTTGTCCCACGTGAATACGAGCTTCCCTGGTGAAGGATGCTGACGCAAAATAATGTCAAAAACACATCAAACAAATGTTGAAATGTCCTTTGATGGCAAATCAAGAAAGGAGGGCACTGCTTGATTCTTACGATGGTAATGAATAGGGCTGCTGGCACCCTGGGCGGGATTCACCGCTAGCTACTGGCAGTTCTAGACCATTTTAGTTGGGGGTTTTGACCTTAATTTTCCTCAATGCCTTGCAGTCACATGTTGCAGTTTTTACAAATATGTAACACACTCTGATGTCAGTTTAGACACTTTTGCTTTTTTTCTGTCGTTAACTTCGCTTTTCACCAACTGAAGCAACTCGACCACCCAGTGCACCCACATTAAAAATCCGTCAAAAAAAACCATGTATGTTTTGTGTTTCGCCTGTTTCCTGCGCACAATATTTGAGGCCACATATATTATTGGTAAATAATAACAGTAATGATAATACATCTATTTCAGACTCAATAAGCATATGCATTTAGTGGGGAGCATACATGCTGTCATCAGCAGTTGGCCCCCCAAATCATGTAGCTTTTTCATCAATGGCTTGTGTGAAATTGGCTGGGTCAGTCGCAGCCCAACCTAAGGTGCCACCTACATTGCTACTGTACACTGCCTAATGCGTTAACCTGATAAGAAACATCGTGTTTTTACCATTATAATTGCATAATTGTATTATACTTTTGACATTACACTGTTAATCATTTGGTAGATATGTACAGGTGATCACATATAAGTTCAATAAGTGCAGTAATGAAAAAGGTCACCCATTCAAATCATTGAACATAGTACTCCAAGTGAAAATGTTTCATTTGCATTTTGCAGATTTGCAAAGGCTCACACAACTTCAAACTTGAAAGGGTGGCATTTGAGTCTTTTCTTGATGAGAGCAAATTTGGTACTGAGGGAAAAAGCTACCTGTCAATTTACCATTAAGCCACAAAAGCAAAATGATGAAACTTGGTTCTTCAGGCATGCTGCAGTAAGGTTCGCTGGTAAGGCTGAAGATAGTGACCTTAATGGGGTGTAGCGGTAATATGAAGTGCTTCCCCTGATAGAACTGTAAACTATTCATCCATTTTCCATAATTGCCTACTAAATGCACGGTTGCAGAGATGGTGGAGCAGGGGACGCATCGGATCCGATGGCAATACATCATAGGGCAGAGACACGTATGCAAGATACGCTTGTTGGCAGTGGAGAAGAGACCAAAGCGAGGAAAAAAAACTTAACTGCAGATGTACTGCGTGTACTGCAATATCTACTGTATGTAGATATTGAACAATATATATGATATATTTTAGTTTTTCAGTTTATATAATTATTCCGCTGGTCTCTTAGATGCTCAACAGTCCACTTTGGACACCAAAGTATCAAGGTAACCTAGAAAGAACCAAAGATCATACAAAGAACATCATTCAGGTATCTGCAAGGCTGCAGGAAATCCCCAACAGGGATATCCGAATAGACGAAAATATTGACATCTCCTAAGATTACAGGTAAGTGCTGAGTGTTGGGTGACACCCATTGGTCAGAGAATCAATGAAATGGCTACAAAGCACCAACCTTTGCTGCTGCATCAGTGAAGTAATGCATTGTTTTACTTACTTTGACAGCATGGCAGTCAATCAATAGTGAATATACTCAAGCAAAACTTTATCTTTAAAGTATGCCATTTTGCAAAGGAATGTGTTTCCCCCTTTTTCCTTATGATTGTATTGAGGATCATGTGGAAAAAACTTGGAAAAACAATATGTATGACTTGTCTGATGTCTGTACAAACCATGTAAGAATTTGTCTGGTAGTGGAAAAATCAATGCAATCAGGGCTTTGTGAAGTCCTCCCCTGATGTCTTATGTTGTTTCCTTGAATGTCTGAAAAGCTCTGAATAAAAGAAAAAGATTTAAAAGATTTCAGCCATGAAAGTTTATATTAATAACCTCTACAATCCCCTATGTCTAGAAAATACAATTAAGGACTTTGTAACCTCAGATGTCACTGAATGCTTTAAACAGAGGACAGTATTCATTGTCTGTTTATTTTCTTGTTATTTTTAGTTTTATTTTCTTCCAAAAAATCATCCTTATAATCGTTATGACTTTCGAAACGGAGTCGAGGCGTTTTTGACAAACAAAAGGGTTTCACTAAAGTAAAAGTAAATAAACAGAGACTGGAAAGTAACGAGACAAAAACTAGGAAAAGACGGCAACTAGGAAGGACACGGGCTGACAAGAAGAGCGACATTAACGGCCAGACAAACGAAGACGGGACAAATGTACTTTTATACGTAGACTACTAAGGGGCAACAAGCACCAGGTGTGGCCCATCAGGGCTACATGAGGGAGGGGACAGGAGGGTCAGGTGCACGTAGGGGGCAGGACGTGGCAATAATATTTTTCGCCATATGATTCCCAGCATGGAAAACCTCAGACTTAGCATCCTGTCCTTCCCTGCTCAAAGAAAACACAGGCAGAAAATTCTCATGCCGATAACATTCTTTATTGAAAACATGTCACAAGAGAATTGCATTCATTGTGTCAGTGGTGCATGTTATAGTGCAGAAAGGAAAATTCCATGCGATCTCGATGTACCGTGGGTCCTCTGAAATTCTCTTTCATGCAGAGGCTGAGTCTCCGATCCTGCAAAACTGAAACCAGGTTCTTTTTACAGCAGATATAATACTCCCTCTCCCTGGCACCAACAGCAGATAAACAGTCCAAAACCCCGCACAAAAAAATTGATATATTTGATAGCTGTTGTAATGAAATGTCAAACCTCGTTACAACCTGGTCATGGTTACAATCTGGTTGAGTGCAACAGAGAAGTACAGCATGATCACTCCATATATGTCTTAATTATTTTTAGCAATGTAGCAATAGAAACTGCAGAAACCGACCAAGCCGAAATAACAAATGGAAATCCCACTAACTGCATAGAGACCAACTTCTTAACTTAATCTAATTAAAATTTAAATAAAAAACACAAAACTTCACTAACTCCCTTACTAGTCATAAGCATTCAAAACAAAATGGGTTTCACTTCCTAACTTCCTGGTTGCTCACAATGTGTTCAATATAGTTATAAATATCCATCCATTTTCCAAACTGCTTATCCTTACGGGGTCGCGGGGGGTCCAGAGCCTATCCCGGAAGCAATGGGCACGAGACAGGGAACAACCCAGGATAGGGGGCCAGCCCATCGCAGGGCACACTCACACACCACTCACTCACTCACACATTCGGGCAATTTAGCAACGCCGATTAGCCTCTGCATGTTTTTGGACTGTGGGGGGAAACCGGAGTACCCGGAAGAAACCCCACGACGACATGGGGAGAACATGCAAACTCCGCACACATGTGACCCAGGCGGAGATTCGAACCCGGGTCCCAGAGGTGTGAGGCAACAGTGAGGCAGTGTGCTAGCCACTGCACCACCAGTTACAAATATATACAAAGTATTTACAGAGATGATCTACTGTAACCAACCAAATCCAGAAAGATTAGGTCTCCTCGAGCACAGAACAATCAAAGGGTGAAGTGCACTTATTGTCCATCACAGAGAAGTTTACAATCACAAAATTAGCGAGACAAGTCCAGCTATAATCAACTCCTGCTTGAGTGCTTGGCAAGGCTTGCAGCAACCTGGAAATCATCCAGCTGGCACAAGGAATTAAAGGCGGGAGAAAAGACATAGACACACTTACCTAGAGAGGCAGAGCACAACAACAAAACAATTATGAAAAGGTTGTAATAACTTCATCATGCGGTTCCCATCATTTCTTAATGGAATGGATGGAACTTCAATTTGATCCCATAAAAAAAAACAGCAAAAATCAATTATTTTATTATAATTTAGTCTTTTTTATTTAGCTCAGTTTACGCTTCCTGTGTACAACTCCTCAGTATTACACATGTGAAATTATATTTTGACACCTCTTCGAAAGTGACTATTCAAATATCAAATGAGTTTCAACAAGAAGCTTTAGGTAATGCGCCTGGAAGACTGCTGCATTGTACTGATAATATAAAAAAGTGTTTCCCAACGCGGTTCTCGGGGACCCACTGACAGTTCACATTTTTGGGAGTTGGGAGGGAACAGAAATGTGGACTGTCTTGCAGGCAGCTTGGATGGAGCAAAAACGTGGACCGGCTGTGGGTCCCCAAGGACTGGACTGCGAAACACTGATATAGAACAATATATCGTGGTTTTATTGTGTTTTGAAAATATGTCTTTAATAGATTTATAATCTGCTACTGAATGCAGTATCTTTCACGGTGAAATCTTGCACTTTCAGGAATTATAATTAAGAAATGTGTCCAGAAACATTTAGACTATTCTGACCATTGTTTGGTAGAAAGGTGCAATTGTGGATCTTATTAAAGAGATCAGTTAAAAAGAATCCAAATCAAAGCATAATTTAATGAACTTGAAACCGCACTGCAATGATTTTGCTCGTTCTAAAATTTTACAGTTGAACCATGGGAAATTAATTTATAACTTTGCATTTTAGGACAATATGGGCATTTTTGTGAAAAGCTCATACAGTAATTAAGCAGAGGCTAACCAGGAAGAACAGTAATAATATGTAAATTCATTTTTTATATATATTTGAACGGAAACAAAGGTTAAAGGAACGAATTCATTTGACTTCAGTCATTGAAGTGTGAAACTACAGGATTTGTCTCATGGCTTGATTGATTAATGTTTAAAGCTGCTTTTATAATGTGCATGAGACAGTAGTAGTTTTCGTTACTGGATCCTGAGAATTTATTCCATACTAGACCTATCAAGTATGCCTGTGCCGTGTCAGATGTGCAGGGTGACTATTTTGAAGTTATTTTCTGAGGATATTATGTACTGTATCTCTGTTTTACATTTTACACAAATAGAAAGGTAGTTATTTATCAGTCAATATTCCTAATGAGGGGGGGCACAGTGGGGCCGTGGTTAGCACTGTTGCCTCACACCTCTGGGTCCAGGGTCTCTGCCACGGCTCCATGTCTGTGGAGTTTGTATGTTCTCCCCGTGTTGTCATGGGGTGGCCTCTGGATACTTTGGTCCCTCCCACAGTCCAAAAACATGCTGAGGTTAATTAGTTGGTGAGTGTGCCCTAGGATAGGTTCCAGACCTGGGTAGGGCAAGTGGTTGGATGGATTTCTAATGAAACCCAAAGGCATAAATCAGTGTTGTTCAGGAATATTTTCAGAACATTTCTAAATTATTTGTTTATGTTTCAGCATAGTTGTTGATCTTGGTAGAATTACATATGCAAAGTAAAAAAAGCTAACAGATATTCTTTAGCAAAATGTGTTCACTCTACATAAATTAAATAATAAATTTAAAAAACGTATTTAGTTTTCAACAAATAGTTATCTAATCGAAAAGTGTCTCTCCAGATCTAGCTTTACAGACTTGGTATGTTTTTGTTCATACTGTATTTTCTCATAAGTATTCTAAGGATTCCTTTCAAAATTCAAAAAAGAATGGACACAATTATCCATACTGTAAGTCTGGTTTTGTAAAGACATTAAATATTTTCAAACTCCATGCAGGAAGAAGTAAGTGATCAGTCTAAATAAAACTGCACATATCCATATATATATGTGTGTTTTCAGTGGTCCTTTATCTGTCAATAACTTTCTAAATATTTATAGGGTCCCCCAGTAGAAATAAGGAGTTAGTATATTGTAAATTAGCCCAGCTTACCTAACCTAGCATTACTGCTTGGATACTTTCTTGTCAAATCATTGCCATGAGAAGTAGCGGTGAGTAAATTGATGGTGATTTTCAAACTCATGAATTTGAGGAGTATATTTGTGAAGTACTTTTTACATTGATATCTGAATATTAATAGTTTAATGCTCATATTTTCATATTGCCAGCACATATAATTTTTTTTTCATCACATGCTTTTAAACATACAAAATGTATGCCCTTAATATTATTTACCCCTTTAAAAAACATAGATCAATCGAAAGAATATCATCCAATTTAAAGTTTGCTTGAAATCTGGGGGTTTTCCTTAGCACAGGTCTCCCTTTATGACAGTGTTGATGCAGGTTTTTCCAGTTCCCTCCTACACTTCAAACACTGTTCAGGTAAACTTGTGACTAAACTGAGCATGGTGATTGACAGTGTGAGGACATGCGTGTTGGTGTATTTGTGTATATATACAGATACACATAGCAGGGTCGCACAGTGGGGTCAACAGGATCGACAGTTGTTAACGATAGAGGATTGAAAACCATATTCCTGTAAAATACCATGATGTGTAAACAGGCAAGTTGACTAAATTTCCAACCATATTTTTGTTTCTTATCTGATAAAGGGTCTCTTTGAAGAGCACAAAATAGCCTATATATAATACCAGTTCATTACAGTTGTTGATTAACCAGCAAAGTAATCATAATGTATTATAACTGGACATTAATCATCGAATGAATCATCAATAAATGCTCATCTATAAATAGAGACACATTAATGAATGCAACATGAATATATTTCTCGATTATGTGAACTGTATCTTTACACTTTTCAATTACGTTTGTAAAAACAGACCAAGTAGACCAACAGTCAAGGCTCCGTATAAGAAAAATACATTTCATAAACTGATTTTCATATGTATTACAATTGACAATGTCATTATTTCTAGATCATCATACTGAGCCTAACTGGTAATACAGTGACTGCGTTATATATTAAATGTGTTTGTTTAAAAGATGTTTTGCATTTCGTGTTAGAGAATATGAACAGCATTCACCATGCTTGAAGCAAACCCACGCAGTAACGGTGTGTGTGCCTTTTTGAAATATATCAACTATATATACAGTAAACTATATTCATGTTTTTATTAGTAAACCAGGGAACATTTTGACCAAGACTAATTGGTTGTGAAGCACACATAGTACCTAGTCCAAATGAAATAATGCTGACATTTCTAATACTAGACATTGTGAGCTATGGGCTAGTTTGACATTAACAAACATACTTAAACACACTTGAAAGGGTAATGACAGTGTTTCCATGTAAAGATAAAAAAAATTGCAAATGGTTTCAAAAATGTAGTTTTGGTTAGTACTGCACAATGCATTCTACTGTATTGCTCTAATGAAATAATGTAACAATGTATTCAGCTAGTTGCAGATGTCACCTAGCCAGTATTCAGCCAATGTATTCAATGTATTCATGCAGTAGAAAAGACATGTTTTTAGTGAAATGGCATTGACATCTTCTCTAAATTACTATTGGGCATTATTTAACCCCCATGTATGAAAGCCAGAAATGGGCTTCCATACCCCTGCTATTATATAATGTTATTTTCTTACTAAAGCAAAGTGAGCTAAAACATCTTAATTTGAACATCCTCGTGACAAAAAAGCACACAAATGCACATTTACAGAAAGGCATCATGTATGCATGTACTTTTGTTTTTAATTGTAATGAAATCATGTACTAAAGAATTTATATGATAAACATATATTCTACATACATACATCAACTGCTTGGTTCAGAGTATGCACATATTCTAACTCAAGTACCAAACATATCTTGGTGACATCAATATATATTTATTATAAGTAATATAATTAAGTCTGAATTAAATTATTACCCTCAATCGACATAGGACGTCATTCTGACCTCCTTGATATTTACTTGATTAAGATAAAATGGATAGTTTTCTGTGTGTGTCTACTTTTAGTCAATGTTGACTTTAGCAATGAGACGAATGATACAGTCACTTAATGCTGCCAGTTGTGCCTGACAACTTGTCAATGGCTGCACCTTGATGTGCTGTGTAAATTACTTTCCCTCCTCACAGTTTGGTATCAGCAAGAGAGGCTGCACATCACATTGTGATTAATCTTACTTATTCATGCTATTACAGCACTGTCTGTGGAGTGCTATTGATTGGCTATGCTTATGTGTGGCACACCAAGTACTAGTATCCTGACAGCACCCAAGGTCATTCAACAAAGTCAAGAAAAGACTCACTCTCTGTCATTCTTGATTATATAATTTATGGAAAATAAATAACAGTTCAGCAATTAACAGTGTAGCAATTAATGACCAGTAGATTAATCTTCCATCTTCCCACTCTTCAATATAATTATGTATGTTAATAATGTTCATCAGCAGTTCAAGAAAATTGTCATGTTCTTTTCATTTTTTGTGTTATTAATTCATTATGTTCCATCCATCCATCTATTTTCCAAACCGCTTATCCTACTGGGTCGCGGGGGGTCCGGAGCCTATCCCGGAAGCAATGGGC
>JAODJX010000042.1:14731273-14741639 GCA_026776945.1 Isichthys henryi | reverse complement strand
CCGGAAGCAATGGGCACGAGGCAGGGAACAACCCAGGATGGGGGGCCAGCCAATCACAGGGCACACTCACACACCATACACTCACATATGCAGACTGTCAATTATGTTACTGGTTTTCATTCTAAAATAAATTGATTCTAAATAAATTAATAAATATATTTCTGTTGATAAATCTTCAAAAAAGCCTGTTTTTGTCCAAAACACTTTTGACAAACACAGCAGTCAGAGTCACAGGTTTTCGGAATTGTATCCAAAATCACTCCCCTTTGTGACTGGCAAATAGTAAATATACGCCCCTTCAGAGATACTATGCATTTTGGGTGAAAATAACTTTTTTATAAGTGCCAAAATGTATCCCTAATTATACAATGACCCCTAAACGTTCATCTTCTGAGGCAGTATCCTGGACAGATGACGAGGAATCTGAGGCATTATACAGCACAAGGCAGGAGTACAGTCTGGGATGTCAGTCCATTTTATGCAATTCAGAACATCATTAAGCCTTATCTAATTTATTAGGACTATAAGAGGAAATCAAGGATGCCAGACATTGGGAGAACATGCAAACTCCCCACACATTGGATAAACTCTCTTGGAGGTAGGAGGAAACAGTGATATTCCTTAAGCCACTTGGTAAACATCAGAATTATATTATTTTGTTCAAAGAATAACCTTGATGGATGTTTTGTAATCATATAACATTAATGTGGAGCATTATTAAATGTTATCTGTGGGGAATGGCAGAATGTGAAAAAAACAGACAGGACACACAGTTATCAGCAAAAATCCGGGGAGTTTCATTACAATGCATTGAGGAAGGAAATTAAAAAGGAAGCGAAAGTTCTTTCCAAAAATAAAAAAGTGGATGTCAGAACTTTTTTTTTTTTTTAAATAAAGCAAAACAAAACAGGATCACTATAGAATGATAAGCCTGCATTTTCTGTCCTTCTGCATTCCCATTGTACGATGATGATTACTTACTGGTACTGGAGACTGGGTAATAGTCCACATGCTGATCTCATGTTGTGTCATCATTAATGAATCATGATTTATCTTTTATCTCAAGTAGCTCCTATATTTCTTCATAATTTGTGGGCCAGTAGTAACCGGGTACTGACTACTACTCAGTGTTTGTGTCCCCTTGAGTAAAGTGTTACCTTTTTTGTATTCACCTTCTTAGTCCACAGGAGTCATCCGCCCAGCCCACAATAATAGCAGGTGAGTTCATAATGGAGGAGAAGCACAAAATATTTTTATCCTCAAAATGCTATAAAAATGCTGTAGATATTCCAGAATCACCAGGACTTTGTCTATTAGGCATTGTGGTATAGAATAGTTGCTTTTAACGTGGGAGACTGGGTATGAGTCTTACCTTACCCCACCCTCATCAGACCTGCTACTTTAATGTTTGGAAACCTAAGTCAGGCAAAAATATTGTTGTGTAACTCGTGCGATACGACAGGTCCTATTTTAGACCAGTGTAAAGGTGTTTTGTGGGGTGGTGTAATGATCCTGGAAGACTTGCAAAGTGCCCTTGACCTATCTGTGATGAGCTTCCAGGCTGCACCCTTTGATAGGAGAGACTTGTCTGCGTCTCACCTTAGGTTGTCACTCCAGTAGAGCTATTATAGGTTTATGGATTCTTTGTTGACCAGCACAGACAGTTTTCTCAGAGACCTGCTACTGGCATTCCATGAATTACAAGAAAGCAAGAATAAAGCAACTTCAATATGAACTACAAATTCAGTAATAGAGCTGGAACGTTTGCTGCTCTGCATGCGTAAGTCAAACATTATGTAGACTAATAATGTAAAAGTCAATCATTGAAGACCCCAGGCGTGGATCTACTGCTATATGGCACTTATCTGGTATTCTTTTATCTGGATCTCATATAATATGTATGTATATGCATGTATATACAGTATTGATCAAAAGTTTGGACACACCTATCCATAGGAATATCTTTTTGTACTATTCTCTACATTTATGGAATTAAGCATTGATCAAAAAAGTATTAAACAATAAAGCACTAATTTGTACATGCAGACATTAGTATTCATATCTTTGTGGGAACTCTCCATTCATTTCTGTGAGAAAAGCCGTATTCCCAGCAATGCATAACCCCTTCCCAGGCGCAAACTGAAGCATACTGTAAGTACAGGTAACCAAACAAAGACTTCTGGCATTTTCACTTTTTTCAGTTCAGTTCCACATTTTTATAATCTTGTGGGGATCAAAAATCGAAACATCAAAACAAAAGGTTTTTATCACATGGTGAGAGACATTCGGTCCCCACAATGTAATATATGCATGACCCCCTGCCCCCCCCCCCCCCACACACACACTAGACATGGATAATTCCATCGTCATGACACATTCACCCATCAAGGGAAACTCACACACATATTAACACTATGATCAGATGTAATTCAGATGGAAAAGGTTCCCTGCAGTCCATTGTTGGCCATCGATTTTCATTCCTACCCATACACAAAATAATAGGTAGATCGCATAAGCACAGAAATAATCTTTAAAAAGCATTAAGTAGCTATAGCACCTCTTTGAATATCCTCTTTGTGGAAGAGTCTGTGTCATGTAATCTATTTCATTGTCCCATTTTTGTTGTCCTATTCAGGGATAAAACCTAAGGCTGCCCATGTTATCATAATAGACTGAATAACTATTGACTTGTTGTGTGACAAGTAGCCCCAGGCTGACCGGCATGCTATCTTCCCTCAATCCTCTCTAGCTTTCTAAGTGATGCCTTTAAGACATTTCTATACAAGGGAGAACTCAAAAAACTTTTCACAAATTGCACTTTTTGACATCTCATTAGGGGGCTGCAGTGAACTGGGCAGCCTCTTACAATCATTCCGTCCAGATTTCCATAAGCATTTTGAACATCCATAAATAGCAACTAAATGACATTTGGGATAAAACATATTATGCATGCTGCACATGTGGTTGCCAAATCTTAGCAGCAACTTGTCAAACATTGCAGTGTTGTTTACGGATCTTTAAGCCACCCATATTTTCATTACTACTAGTCTAATGCATATCAAAGGATACCATATGCCCCTTAATTTCTCTCTCCCTTTTTGGACGCTTTAAACAGACTGTGCTGTCAGGCTTTAACTGGATTAGCAATGGAGGCAGTTCACCGGCTTAGTTCCATACCCAATGGTCAGAACGAAGGCTATGATGGGATATTTAATTGGTTGTATGAGCCTTCCATGAAAAAGCAATTAAATACTTGAGCAGTGTTAACTTTACTGCCATCCCTCTCCCTCAACCAACCACTCCTTAAATATAACACAAATACATATTTCAATGTTATTCCATTTTGCAAATGATGACTAAGATAACTTTGATATCCAAAAGGATTTAAAATATAGTTCAGATCTTTTGACCAAGCCAATAAAACAAACAAACTGACAAACATATTTTTATTGGTGAAAAATAAAGAAGTAGTTAGTTAGCTTGCATCCTTCCCATGCAAGACAAAGGTATGGGATTTATCAATATCAATTAATGAATAATACGATATTACACTGTGTCTAGCATAAGCATTATAACTTGATAGACTTAGACTATACTATTTTATATAATACTTTAATATCTTTTATATTGAAATCTTACATTTCTTACATTTCTACATTTCTAAGCTCATTAGCACATACATGTAGCCATACATACAGTATATGTATAAATGCTACATAGCCATAGATCATGCATACATAAAGTGTAGATCACAGAAATGTTTACAATCACTATTCAGTGTATAATAAAAAAAATGATTTAACAAATCAGCCGTGTATTTGGGGAAAAAATACACACCCAGCCAGTAATGTCCGTCCGTATTGTCTTAAGATTTCTAGGTTTCAATCTGGTAAACAGCATGTGGTAACCAGATGGAAGTCTGGATTCAGCACAGTGACACATAAAACTGTTTCATTTTTATGTTGTAAGAAGGACAGTTGTGGATTCTTTTTTAATTACGTGTATTGTAATTGCATTTTTTAGTTATGTATTTTTCTTTCAATCCTGAAACATACCGTAGTGTCATTTTCATCATTATCCACTTTAAATATGTATGTAGTATATACTGTGAGCGCTTAGCAGACACAGGCAATGCCTCGCTCTGGGATTGTCCCATTTCTCACCTTAGAGGTTTTATTCATGCTGTGTAATCACATTACCAAAGAAGCCTGGTACAAGCATACTAGTAACATCTGATTCTATGGATCTCAAAATTTTATGCAATTAACCCACATTAGCCAATTCACCTTTGTCCGAGAATCCTCACCATTAATCCTTCACAGATGAATGGTTATTGGTGTAATTAATTCATCCACATCTACACAGCTTTTTTTTTTTATAGAAATCACGTTAGCCTGAAGTAGATAGAAAACCATCTGACTGTATACTTTCTTCCAAATGAAGTCACGGATGTCTCCTGATGCAAAAGTATCTTAAGAAATCTGAACATTTACACAAACATTTACAGTAATTTATAAGCCATGTTTAGTATGTATTTTTACTAGCATTCATCAGTATCAGTTTGGCATGAAATAGATGCTCATTCAAGTTTATATACGTAGATCTTATATTTTACAATATTGTGCAATGTTTTGATATGCTACAGTAGGTCTGTATTTTTCAGCTTTTCATGTGCGTGTTTTTTCTTTTTTATATTTCATGTACAACATAATTATTTGCCAACGTTAAGGGAAGAATGTTTTTGATGATATGGAGTGAACTTTGTGTAAGTAGTACTTAAGGGTTCATTGGAAAATGCTAGCACAATGTACAGGTGCATTATGGACTTGGAAAAGGCTTGTGACCTAGTGCCCCAGTACAGCATGTTACATGATTATAGGGTTCCAGGGTCACAACGTGTTTTCAGTTCCTGAATGAATGTAGTAAGAATGTGTTTTGTCTACATACCCACCACAAAGTCAAGTAAAATGGGCGTTTGACACTCTTATTTATGATTTTCATGGGCAAGATATCAGGGTGCAGCATTTGCTTAAATGGAGTCATGTATAGACGGGTTTCAAATACCATCCCTGCTACTTGCAAATCACCTTGTTTTTTTGGCTTCATTCGACCAAGACCTGCAGTACAGATTTAGTTTGATGCCGAGTATGAAGCAGCAGGGATGAGATTCAGCACCTCCAAATACAAGGCTATGGGGCTGACAACAGAGCACTGCTCCTTACAGGTGAGGCGAGTGAGTCTGCCCTTAATAAAGGAGATTAAGTACCTTGTTCGCAAGTGACGTTAAGAGGGAACCTGAAATTTACAGGCAGGTCGGTTCAGTGGCTACTGTTCTACTGGCAGTGGACAGATTCGTGCCTGTGAAGATTAGCTAAATCGTCAGGTGAGACTTGTGGTTTACCAGTCTATGTCCCTGGACTCACTGTCTATGACAGGGTGAGGAGTTTGCAGAACCAAAGAGACCTTAAAATAGAGCAGCTACCCCTTCATAATGAGAGGAGTCAGCTGAGGTGATTTGGGCATCTTATAAGGATGCCATCAGGTCAAGAGCTGTTCCAGACCTGCCCCACTGGGCAGAGGGTCCGGGAAAGACACAGGACATGCTGGAAAGATTAGATCTCCCATTTCACTGAGAATGTCTGAGGCCTTGGAAAGAAGGGTCTGGTGTGACCTACTCATCTGCTGTCGCCATCACCCTTATCAGGAGAAAAATGAGGATGATAGAGAATCACAGGCTTAAGTTAGAAAATCTTTTTTTATACAGTCAGCACAATGTAGGTTGCATGCATGAAGCCTAGAGGTCTTGCCGTGTGTAAAAGAAATGTTTGGGATCCAGTTGAACAAAGAATTATTTAGAGACTTACGTCTCGATACACCAGTTGAGCAGCTGTGGATAGTTATTACTGAATGACCCATTCAGTGCCAGATACAGTACAAGTAATAAGATAGATCCCATTCCCCTAGGAGCTGTGGCGAATCACTCTTAAGTTCATTAATAGCATCATCAATTTAATCTACAATTATTACAGCAAATAATCATTCAGTTGAGAAAAGTAAAATATGAAAGTAAAGCACTGTACATGTCTTTTATAAGGATATAGCAATATAGTAAAATATATATTTATTATCAAGGGAGTCTGTGACCCAGGATTTTGCAGGCTACAGTACATTACCTGAAACCTCTTTCTACAAACTTTTCCCCAGTTTAAGGTAGCTTTCAATATAATGTAAAAGAGCCATCTGTTCACAAAATTTTGCAGGGTGAAAAAAATTAAAAAAGCAAGTCGATTTTTTAGGCATTTTTCTGGTCATTATTATTTGACTGGATTTTTTTATAGAATGCATATTTTTTATTTTTATAAGTTTCCTATATTAACTTGGATGGGCTGAAATGGACTAATAGGAACTTCAACTGGTGCCTCTGAAGTCAGACACTTCTGTTCTTTCTCTTTTCACAGGGTTTAGGATTTATTGAGCAATATAACACATTTTATTGGATGGCTATTTGTCCATTTCCACCCACTGCCCTGTAAAGGCACACCTGTCAGCACATGCCTGCTGACCTTCTTAAAGGTTCCCTCCAAGTACTTATGGGGCCCAATTTGACAATTTTCTCAATTCGCTTGGGATCTTTTCTCAAATGACAATTAGCATTTGCAGAACAAGAAGCAGAACATCACTTCCCATTGGCTCACACAAATTTCCAAATGTTTTAGTTCACACACATCTGGAAAAAATTAAGTGACCACAGCACAATATTTTGGTTCACTCATTTTTCAATTTATGGGTCTGTGAATACAGACACAGTATATATATATATATAATACATTATATATACAATGCACCTCACACCTGCGCTTAATGTTTCCCATTCCTTTTGAAGGTCACTTGATGTCATCCTACGATTCATTAGAAACTCTCAGATAAGATAACGATCATCTATGGCATTAGAAAGTCACTTCCAGCCTTTACCTGATTGGTTTCTGGTCATTCCCAGTGTTTTCTGCTTCAGCCAGAGGTAGAAAGTTCAGGTCCAGAAAGTACAAATCCAGACCAAGGTCTTGTTTCAACCAACCAGTTGAGTACTCTATGACTGTGACTCTTTATGCTCAACTGGTTGGTTGAAACAAAACCTTGGTCTGGATTTGTACTTTCTGGACCTGAACTTTACACTTCTGGCTTCAGCTTGTTCTTGTGCTGCTGTCTTAGAAATTTTAAAACTGGAAGCATCTTGCTGCTCAGCGTATCCTTCTGCCAGCAGAACCACGATTAAACCAGGATTTAAAAATGCAGATTTGTTCAAAGATATAGAGTGGTCTCTTACTTTTTTTCCCGAAACTGTATATGCAAATGGTTTTGTACAGATGTTCTCATTTGGCACAATTTTCACTCAGTCTAGTCTTGTTAGTCAAAATAGATAATGTAGTTTCCCCTTGTAATAATTTTACACCCAAATATATATATATATATGTACATACTGTACAGGTATGTGGTCATCGTCTTCACCACCACATGCAAAACAGTTAACCAAGCTTTCAAAATGATTTAAAAATACTTTCCATAAATTGCAGATATATGGCATTGTTGTGCTTTAGGTTGCCAAAGTACATGATTTTGTTTGTGTATCGTCACTTTGTGTTACATAGTGCTGTGTGACGTGTTTTTTTTTTGCTATTGTACTCTGTCTTGAGATCTAAAAAATACGAGGGCTTTCTTTCAACAGTGAACTGTTCATACTGTAATACGGAGCTTCGCAACGTAGAAATGGGAGTCTTTAACATGAATAAGTATCAGTTTGCTAAAGAAGAATGATCGCTGATAATGAGAAAGTGGGAACCGAGTATCATTCAGAATTACGGAGCTCTGGAACATACACTGACAGTTTGATAATATATATAAGAATTGACTCTGAAGATTAAAATGATGCTGATTGTACTTTTCATTTGGTGGCAATTCAGTGGTGGAATTGTTTGCTTTTAAGAGATGAGTTAAGTGTCTTGGGTAACTGACAGGCTTTTGCAACTAAGCCATAGTGCTGATCTATATGCATGAACTGTTTTGAGAAATGCTCTTGTAGTCTTGAGAATGTTAAGTATGTTTCATGAAATGTGCCAAGGCAAATTGAGAAAAACTTTTAAATATTTAACACAAACCTAATATTGAGTCTTTCAGCACTGTTGCAGTCAAGCCTCTGCTCAAGAAGGTTAACAACTATAGACTCATCTGTAGTCTCCTTTTTAAGTCTTGATTTACGCTCCATAGATGCAGAATTTAGTACATTTGATAATTTACTAAAGCAATCTTAAAAATCTTTGATTTGATCTATATGTTTGTGAAAATATTCAATTTTGACTGGTTCATGGCAGTCAGTATTGTTAAATACAAAAAACGACATATTACAGTTTTTTTTTCAAATGCTTTGGTACATTTCCCAAATCATACTTAACATCTGCAAAACAGTAAATGGATGTCTCAAAACAATTTATACATACAACACCGCAAAATGCATTACCTGTAAAAGCTCGTAAGTTGCACAAAATCCCCTCTCAAAAGTAAAAATTTATGCCAATGAACATGTCACAGTCATCAGAGTGACAAGTCTTTGTGTCATTGCTTACAAAATGTTTAGTGATGTTGTCAATATGTCTGCTCCATAAGTCTTTTAAACTATGTAAACTATGGCTTTGGATGACAATGATGCATCAGGCTGTACTTTTTATGTTTGCCATTTATCAGTTTCAATATTACAAAGATCTGTATATATATACATGTGTTGTATACAGTATCTGACTATGTAGTACAGTATACACACACTATGTATGTATACATATGTTGATCAATATGACATAAACAATTGGTGATGCAGGAAACAGCAGACAATTGTACGTAATCATTTACATGAATATACCAAAGCATTTGCATTTTGACCTTGCTTTTATGATGTGCACAAGTGAGTCGATGATGTGGAGGTTGGACCAGTCATTTTGAGCATTTCAGTTCAGATCTGAGAAATGCACCAAAGTGACTGAGAAAACTGTAACTACAAAAACTAATTATCATTGTTGATAATTGAAGATACCTAATTATCTTTTGTTGAGTGCCCAAATGTTTTGCAGCAGAATATTTGTAAAGACTAGTTTTTTAAAAATCCCAAAGTGAACAGTTTGCATGTGAAATTGTTTTTAAAGCTTATGTAAGGCGCTGTCCTCTGCTTAGATCACATGGTACTTTAACCTAGGCCAACCTCAGAGAATAAACATGTAAAAAAATATAGATCTCTTAGTATATTCAAACAACTAGATCAGCAGTCATATGGGTTTGATGAAGCCCAGTGACTTTTGCTGAGTTCCATTTATCAGCATTCTTAGACTCAAGGGTGTTCCTATGTGTTTCTGTGGGTGTGTGTATGTGCGCACAAGCATGCGGGTCTGTGTGTTCTACTTGTCTCTTGTTTATCTTTGATTGCTCCCTCTCCATGATTAATATATGTGGCGGAGCTTTGTAGCCTCCTGCAAAATTACAGATTGTCTGCTTGTTCTTCTGAAGGAACATCCCATAAATGCGGTTATGCCGTAGTTAACATTATTCTCATCCTTCCTCTATGTTGCTGCCAGGGTGAGGGTGTGTGTGTGTGGGGGGGGGGTCCATCAATGATTGTTTATGTGTAAAAGGGTTTTAGATTGCATGTGGAATCTGTTCTGTTTGCAGTAGTTGGGTTACTGCACCTTTATCACAAGAACAATATGTTGAATGTACCTTTAATTTGTTTTCTGTTAATTATCTAAGCATTAATTTATTTTCTTTTAATTTCTGAATTTATGCATTGTCCCTTAAATACTCTGTCACAGAGTGAACCCAAGTGAACCCAAATGTCATGCATTAATGAACCACTTCACTTCATTTCCAAATTAGTCCCAATTTGCTTGCTTATGATTTTATGGTTCAAAAACTGTATATTTGAGCCAGCTGAGTCGACATGCACAGAGTGCGCAAAGGGCACATCTTTAGACAATGGTTGAACCCCTGAAAAATTAAAATGCACCTTACAGGACCTCCCTAACTTCCTTTAGCCTATTTATTGTGTTTTTGAAGTATTTTTGTGTTTTTGTGCATTAGTGTGGAAAACTATTTAGAACGCAGAGTATGTGTAATTTTTGTTTGGGTTATTTTTGGAGACAGCCCCCCCCCCCCCCAAAAAAAAAAAAACGTAGTATTATTACATTTAGCTATAACACTTTATTATTACAATTAGCTAGAACAACTTATTACATTTAGCTATAACACTTTAGTATTACAATTAGCTAGAACAGCTTATTACATTTAGCTAGAACACTTTATTATTACAATTAGCTAGAACAGCTTATTA
>JAODJX010000042.1:14695956-14707282 GCA_026776945.1 Isichthys henryi | reverse complement strand
CCCAGGCGGAGACTCGAACCCGGGTCCCAGAGGTGTGAGGCGACAGTGCTAACCACTACACCACCATGCCGCCCCCTTATTTGTACTTACCGGTACTTATTTTTGTTAACATAGAAGAGCAGAGAACATTAATTATCTGTGAATGCGAGCACCAGTACTCCCAAAAAAATTCCTAATTCAAGCAGTTGTACCTGGCTAATTAAGTGAATTTTGATTGATTCTGATTATCATTCTTTTTTTTTACTTTTGTGATGCATTTTAATTAGATGCTATTAGATTAACAATTCTGGTGATGCTGATGTATCTATTTTTTACTGACAGACATCATCACAGTGAGTCAAAGAAATGATATATATGTATTTCTTTGAATTTCATTAGCCAGGCTCAGGAACGCGATAGGCCAATCCATCCATGCTAGATACTGTGGGTTTCATTAACTTCTTCCAGGAAGAGTGCAATCAGGACTCCCTGAAGTACCTTCCTCAGTCATGGTGTTAAATCATGTGCAATGCACGGTACCTGAGTTCATCCATCTCAGTCTCTGGATTCAATCAGAGGCCTCTTACAGTAGCACACCTCTTTATTCCAGCACTTTACTCATGTAAGAGATCAGAAGCTTTCTGGAGTGCCGTGTGACAACGTGGTTCATAGCCTGAGTCAACCCCTTTTGTCAGTCAGCGAGACGAGGCTAGGCGATACGTACGATGCCTGCTTGGAACATAAGTGTTTGATCAAAACAGGCCCTGATTGAACCTTAAGAATAAACAGTGCAGAAGTTGAGGAATTGAATGGATAGTGGAATGTGGCACCAACATGTGCCGTTCATTTGTACATGGGGGCTTCTTATGATGTTACTGAAGTTTTGTCATGGGTTTAATTAATGTATTGTTTTTGAGATAGGTGTGGCTGTGAAAACCATTAAATGGCTAAATTTATGCATTTTTTTTTAAGATGCGAGGACTGCAACTGCAATTTTCTTTAATAAAGGATTTCATTAATGAGTATATAGATCCTGTAATAGCTATTGAAACCAAAAGATGTATCAGTTTTGTCTTTGTCATTTTGGAAATTTAGCAATGGTAGCGTTCGATTCTTGTTGTATTTGCATGTGGGCATGTATGCATATTTAGGTACAGAATGGGGTTTGTGATCGTCTAAGTAGAAAACTTAGTGATGGTTATTAAAATGTCTAAATAGGATATTCATGAATATTTAGGTACAGAATGGGGTTTGTAATTGTCTAAGTAAAAACTTAGTGATGGTTATTAAAATGCCTGCATAGGATATTTACTGGTCTGCATGTGGTGCCCATTTGATATATTAAGTGCTGAAAAAGCTTGTTAGTATATGATCCTTACTATTATATAGAGACAATTAACATAGCGCAATTATGTTTGGAGCTTTGACAGTTTTGGATAAAATCGAATAATCTCATTTTTTTGAATTTCATGTCACTTTTTTACTTTTTACATTTAATAAATTTAAAATGTGGTTTTCTTTTCTGTCACCTTTGTCACCTTTGGGTTTTGGGCCCTGTGTGGAAGTTTCAGGGGATCGTCGGGGTTGAGGGACAAGCTGTACTGTCTTCTAATTAACTGGTAATTATACAGATCAAATTCATTTTGTGTGTGAAAAAGCGACCAGGGCCAATGATCCCCCAAGTCCCTGTGTCTCCCGCAATGCATCATGGCCAAGGAAAGATAATCGCTAATTCAGTGCATCATCTTGCTACTTATGTATATATGTTTGTCCTCACTTGTACATATATATGTATACATATAATAATCAGGGATAAGCATTTATTAGTTAACTAATAATTATTTTTTGTCTGTAAAGTGTTATAATGTTCAGGTATTAGATTCACTATATAATGTATACCCTTTCATCCTTTAATAATTAGTCTATTGTAACTTGCTGCATATTTTATCTCCCTAATCAAGAAACCGATATGAATAATTTATCACAAAATATGCATGTATTCAGAGAGGATTTGCCTTGTCAGAGAGTCATCACAGTGAAGCCATTGAAGGGTATTTACCCAAGGTCTACGATTCATTATAAACCTGCAGCAAGTTAAAGTTTGTGTGAAAATAGCCGTACAGCATTCTGTGGAGATAGTTAATAAGCAAGTATTTTTCAGAGTGATCACTGTTTCTCATAGACTGACAGGTCATATAATGAAACTTCAGACCAGCAGCTTAATTCGGGGACATGCCAGCACAGGTCGTCTTCTTTGGCTTGTGATATAAAGTCATCTTCAGACACATGTGCTCATCTCCAGACACTTGATGTTTATTAACTAGATAAATTACAAACTACAGCATCCAACAAGGCTGATGTGTTAATACTCATATTAACAACAAATTGATTTCAAACGTGCTGATGGTGTCTGAAGTTAAATTCACAGAAGCACAAATAAGAGTAACTTTGTTTTTAACCACAGTTAGCGGTAAATGTTATTCTCATATATCCATCCATCCATCCATCCATCCATCCATATTCCTTAACCACTTGTTCCTCGCAGGGTTGTAGGGGTCCAAAGCTCATCCCAAAAAATATTAATTGGATTTTTTTTTTTTGTAAATCAAGGTGTACCTAATGTAGCTTAGTTTTATAATAATGCATTACACCCATCCATCCATCCATCCTCTGTACCCGCTTGCCCTGTGCAGGGTGGCACAGTTCTAGAGCCTATCTGGAGCTACAGGTTGCAAAGCAGGGCAAATCACTCATTAATAAAGAGTCACAATATTTAATTACTAGCTGTTTTATTTTATTTGATAAATCACAACGATAACGGTAGAGCAGACAAGGCCAAGATACCACCTTCATAACGTTGGAGGACGGCTGACCTTTGAAGCAGTTGGTTGCATTAGTGATGGTGCATTCTCTTAGTCAAACTGCACTGACACGGTATACTGCTTGAAGCCAAGTAGTGTTTATTAAAGTCCTCAAATTATCTCAGTGACCCAGCTAACTGCTGCCATTTGATTTGTTCAATACATTCCCCAGTGTTTAATAACCCAGCAGGTCACTAAAAGGCAGTCTCAGTACTTTCTTGTCTAGTAGATTATTTTCTATGTAATGTGCCCTTTTCTGCCGATGTTTTGGGTATTTTTTTTTCTTCAACATGACAAAAATTTGTTATGAGGTAATGCATGTTAGCGTTTGCTTCATGAAGAAAGACAGTATGATGTTATTGAGACAAAGACATACCTGTGACCACGTAGGGTCCATAGAGAGTAGTTTTTTGATTGGCCCGTTGTCACTAATAAGTACTCGTTTATGCAAAAACAGGTGGGAGATGGCAAGCAGACTCGCGTCTCTTTAATTCTGAAATGATTTAATAGGAGCCACCCCAATTCAGGGGCCTGTGTGATCGGAGGAGAGGGAGGTCTTTTTAATGAGAAAGTAATTGCGTGCCATACGTGCTTAAACACAATTATTTGCAGAAGTTTTCCTCTGATGTAGAGACACGAGCTTTGGCACTGGAGACACAGGAGGTAATTCGTTCTGTCCCCAAAGTCCATTTGAAGGGTTAAACTGTAGAGAAGTATTAAAGTAAAACTTTACAGTTTTTTCTATCCCTTCACTGTTATGACAAGGAAAGATACAGTGAATGTTTGTCCAGAAATTAAGTTCGCTGTGGTGAAGTCCCTGTGGGAGGGACCTTCCCCAGCCAACGATGGGTGTTCTCCATTCCCTCTTAAGTCGTGGGCCAGTGAAAGTAATTTTGAAATGTTTTTTTTTATATATCCACACATTTTGGGAGTAAATTGGCAATAAGGGGACCACAATAAATGCTCCTGTTTGAAAAATAAATTCATTTTTTTCAGGGTCACGGTGAGAAGTTGTTGTTACTGGTAACATGATGCTGAAGTATATATGTATGAAATATATAGAAACAATTCCAATAGCACAATTTGTGTAAGCAGCGGGTCATGTAATTACTCAAGGCATAAATAAATAAACAGCTTTCAAGGTACGGAATTATTGATCTTTTGCAGATACTTATTTATATACCCTTTGGGGTACAAGTTTGACCAGCTCATTGTTCCTAAATTACAGTAAGTGTCGAATAGTATCAATGCATCCAAAACATTGCGGTTGTTTTCAGTCGACCCCTATGCCACAGGGATTTTACGAAGATCAGTTTTGCTTCCACCTGTACTAGCTTTGCAGTGTGTGCTTGAAAAATGTAGCCTACATCTAGACCTAAAAGAGCACATATCCACTAATTTGTGCAGCATTTAGTTTGATGATTTCTATGGCAAAGATGTGTGACTTGGTTCCTAAGAAGATTGCTGCAGTTATTTGGCAGTACCACAGACAGTACAGTACCACAGATCTTTTCTCTCACCTCAGAGTACGTCATCCTGTTGAATTTTTAAAGATAATTTAGGCTACTTTACCGACGTTCTGTATCGGAAGTTTCAAGTAGGCAGTCCACAAGTCAAACTCAGACACAGCTAATCATTCTTGGGGTGTTCATAAAAAGCATCAAAAGCCAAACTGTTAGCATTTTTCCCATAGAAGTGAATGAACGGGCTCCATAAGGATAGGTATACCCTACGTGTGTGTGTGTGTGTGTGTGTGTGTGTGTGTGCGCGCGCGCACTGCAATGGATTATTGTCGCATCCTGGGTCATTCCGTACTTTCTGCCTGTAAGTTAGGGGATAGGCTTCACACCCCTGTGACCCGGTATAGAACAAGCGGGTACAGAAATTTGATGAAAGGATGGACAATCATGAAAGTTAAAGATGCAGGGAAAACACAAATGGCACTGTAAGATAAATGAGAGCTTTGTTTAAGGACATGCTTAACATGTTTGATTGTCAGTATGAAGTCCAAGCTGTACTTTGCAAAAACCGCCATCCTGCTGTTACTACAACAGTTTGCTCATAGATTAAGCAGCTGTCAGGAAGGCAGATTATCTTTTGCTTTTTAGCTACAGTATTTTGAAAAAGGAATATCGCCCGACGGTATTAGCAATGAAATAAATGGAATATTAATTGCACAGAATGCGTTCTATACTGATTTACTACTAGTGAATTGTACCTGGATAATCATCCAGTTATTATATATTGGGTCAATATTTGTCAGACTCTTGGACTCTGTTCTTAAAAAAAGAAAAAAAAACTTCTGCAATTACAGCAGGGTACAATTATCTTAAGAGCTGTCTGGCTCTTGCTTTTTGTGGTGCCGTTAAGTATCAGTGTGAAACCAAGATTCTTTTCAGGATTTCCTTTGATGTGCTCTAATGCAGACTAATATGCGGGTGATTCTGATATAGTGCTTTGGAAAACTGCAGTGAGAAAAGGGGAAATGGCTCTGGCACCTGGTTCAAGGCCCGGGTGTCCCATTCAGGGCAATTGAGACTCAAGGTTAATGATCAGTCTTTTCCCGTGTGAATCTTTCCTTGAATCACACCCCTGCACTGAACTCGACCCTGGCTGTAACTTGTCGCGATCATATAGATTATTTATAGTCTTAAGAAATATTTAAGGTCACAGATTTACTGAAACATCCCCTAAAAGATAAGATGAACATTTTTTTCCTAATTCAATATTTGACTGAAAGCACCTCTGTCAGCAAAGGGAGCTTTTCTGCATAAGTCTCTATACTTCTGTGTTTATATTATGTGTGTAAAATGTAAGGATTATGTTGAAAGATTGATATATGAAAAGAAATGTGTGCCATCTTACTGAACTTAATGGCTTTCTGTGGTATTTTAGCACTTAACATATTATGTCATGCATTGTTGATTTGGGTGATACTTATGTATATCATGCAAATATACCAGCAGGCAAATCTGTGGGCTTATTTAGCCAAGAAGCTTCTGTAAAATGTACTATTTGCCATTTATGCAATGATGTTGATTTTGATATTGGAAATTTGAATGTTGGTTAAATTACATTGTTCTTTACAATTACTGAGGTTTTCCTTGTGAAAGTACAGTTAATACTATGGTGCGCTGACACCACATAGCAAAACAGTTTTTTTTTTTACTTCTCTGCGTTACGGTACCCTTCTTAGGCGAGCAGTCATAGGCTCTTCATGACTTACCTAGATTAGAGTACTTTGGTGATTTTTATTGCACCGTGACAAACTTGTGCAAAACCCATGTTTATTGTTTTATATGAAATGAAAGAGAATAAAAGTCTTTAACATGAGGCGTTGTTTTTGATTTGGAACCTTACTAAACATTAGCCAGATCTACAAAAGACTGCTGTGCAGAAGTTTAAAGTAATGCTAAGTCCTGTAGAGACCTTAGAGAATGTCCTTAAATGTCCCAAGAATGTACTTCAATATCCTAGGATACACAACGCATTGTATTGTCGTTTTCCCTCGTGTGATTCCTCTATCAGTGTTCTGAAATTACCAACTGAAGAAGTCAGGCCAGGCATTTCTTCTGTGTGTCTATGTCTTTCTCACAGTGAATTTCAGGCAAAGATAACGGTTTCAGTTGAAGTCTGTCTGTCTGTCTGTCTGTCTGTCTGTCTGTCTGTCTGTCAGTCAGTCACTGTAATTTTCTAGGAGAACGGAACTCCAACATAAAATATTTTGTTGTGTATATTTTCTCACTATCACTCATATGTTGCAAGTACTAATAATACTCATTAATATTAAAGGTAAATGATGCAGAACTGTTAAAAAACAGCCTTTAAGTGAAATTTATTAATGCATAATGTGTAGAGAACATCATAAAATGTCAACCAGTAAATTAATTTTCAGAATGAATTTGCTTAGTGTTTTAAGCATTATAGTAGCCTACTTCCAAATTAGTTTAGCAGCTCGAAAAGCCATGGGAAACAGAACATTCATTATTTATTATTAAGCTATTCGGTGATTGCTGAGCAAGTAACACTCAATTAAGCTGTATGAGATTAATTTTGTATCTGTATTTTGAGAATGTGTGTGTGTGTGTTTTACCTGTATTTTATTTGTTTTTCTGTTATGGTTATTTCTTATTGGCCATATTTTTATTGTTTAGATTAGTGCTTGATATCTGAATAATCCTAACTTTTACCCATTTTTTTTTTACATAAATTACTCCAATTTCCAGCGTAAGGTTAATCCAGAAATTCCAAATTATATGGAGTTCTCAGGTCTTGCATAAAAGGGGGAAAAAACTACCCTCCAAGAAAAGTTTTAAAAAGGAAAAATATGCACTTTTAATAAAGTACCAGTATGGTACAAATAGATGATCAGTAAATGATTTAGCTTAGTCTCTTGCTTTATTGCATGAAGGGGTTTTGTGAGCTACCTGTTATTCTCAAGGGCACTTGTACATCCAAAGACCTTCACTCTTACAGGGATGCAAGGGGGGAAAAATGTGTGGCACATAGACATGTAACAAGGTTCAGAAAATACGAAGTACTTGTGTACAATCGCACAACAACTCCTTCCCATTTTAGATGTGTTTTTTGTGGCATTCAAGCCGAACGCTGACGCTGCCTCTCAGTGGGAGTGAGCGCAGTGACTTCCGCCTGACGTCATGCGCATAGGCTTTGCAGCACGAGGAGGTTGGAATTCGGAACTGCGAATGACGTCACACACGAGTTAAACCCGTTAAATCAATTTTTGCGCATGAAACTCGGTAGCAACGCGTCCACAGATAGCACTTGGACAGTAATTGTGTGTATGACTGATTTAATGAGCCACAAATAAAACGTACATGCTAATAAACAGTATAAGACAGCTTTAACTTAATAAATAAACTTTATAAATTTATAAACTTAATAAACTCAGTAGAAGCACAGCGATTTGCAGTCTTTGTAAATGCAAGGTTATGAGAGGTAGGATGTAGCGTTTAGTGGAAAATTCCACTTAAAAAGTGCACGCAATTGTGCAAGACACCACGTGTAATATGAAAAAACAGCGGATGATTTGGGGGTCGCTAACTTGGGCCGTTTTCCCCCTCGCTACAGTTTATGGCGCAGTAGGGGCTGCTGTCGCAATGATGTGTAAGTGACGCGTTACCGGGGGGAGTAACATTGTAGCGCATTTTCAGCATTCGCCTCGCTTGGAAAAACGCTTAAAATAACATGTACAAGCGAGGTGGAGCAGGATGTTATGAATGTTTCTAGTTGCCTTATTAAGGATTTTTTGGCATATGTTTTTTCATCTGTATTTACTAGTTTTAAAAAAATTATATAAAAGTGTAAATATGTATTATACATTTATTATATTAAAATATTAAAGTAAAAAGAGTTCATAGCGGAATCTGTATCAGTATCAGCAGTCGTGCGTTGGATTGGAACTGAAAAAATGTGGATCGGGCCATTCTCTCTATATTATTTCTAAGAGCCCAATATGGGCCTCAAGCGCTGGCAGTAATTAAACTGTAATATGTAAAAATAATAATATATGAAATAGTCTTCTGGCAGCATGGGGATACTTTTGGAATGAAAATCAAAAACTGTTTGGTCCCACTATTTGTTTGTCTTCTGGAATCCCAGTGACTTGCACCAATTTATGTTCAGTGTGTTTAACATTAGAAGGTAGAATACACGTGAGGAGTTTGCTGCTATTTTTATATAAGCAGAATATAAAATAGTAAATAGTACACATTAAAAAATATCACGTTTTATGGGCAGCGTGTGCAGGAAGATGCAGCTGATGATTACAAGTCAAAATTCCAGCCCCACAACAACAGCATGGAGCTGTAACCATGGTGAGAGCTCAGTTAAGGAAACCATGAACTGTTTTCAAGAGCAGACTATTACCCACTCACCAGATTGCTTCATTCCAGATCTCAACGGTGAGTATGCATGAAGTTTAACCATATTTGATACCAGCGTCGGGGGGCATCTTGTAAAGTCCTCCTACTTCATCGTTTCTGAAGACCCCGGTAATTGCTAAAACCGCAAAAACGCTGAAGAATGGCTTGTGTTTTTCAAACTACTGGTGGACTTTATCGTTGACTTTGTTGCAGATCTCAAGTTACCAAATCTCCGTTTACTCCTTGGAAATACCACCATACATAGTGAATTATCCAAAAATTGACTCACTAATAAAATGCTGCAGTCCTTCCATTTAAAAATAATGCCTGTAATTGTCCACATACAGCCTAAACAGCTCTTCAGCTGGAAAAGTCAGTTCTTGAGGCTTAATTTGACATTATTTGTGTGCCGATTGTATCTTTTGAAAGGATAAACATCTGATTTGCAATATTGAAACATTTGCAGTACAAATGATGAACTCGAGTTTCAAATCGCAAAACAGAGATATGCTTATCAAGGAGATAAACTGTCATTAACATTCTTTAAAAACATGGATGTACTTAAAAAAAATGGATGTTCTTTTAATAAGTCACGAAAAGCAAGAAAGATGCAAGAGTAAAATGCAGCTGGTACCCTGGATTTGCAGTTTCTGTCTGCTCTACAGGAAGTTGTCATGGAATATTTAGGCATTGCTGTTTTGTGTTAGGGAATTTATATTGTGAAGTGATATTCTCTCAAAAAAGAGATTAAAGGCAAGAAAAAAAAATCCCAGCTGCCATTTTATTGAATGCAACAATATGTGCACGCGGAATGCCAGGTGACTACGCTCACGATACTCTCTTCACCCTTTGTGGTTATCTCAGTATCTTTACCGCCTTTTCCTGAGTTGGGATCAAATTGATGAATGCTACAAAACGGGATCGTGGGTTCTGGGTGCGGTGAATTGGAGAGAAATATGAAAACACATTTATAAACTGTCATAAGAGGCAGGGAAAAAAGCAGGCTGTAGCTTACAAAGTGGAGAAACAAATTCGGCACCTTTCAGACCAGGGTTTCAGACGAGATAATGAGGCGTACGCTTCCAGAAGACGTCAGACAGCTTCGGCACCTCGGCATTCGCCCCGAATAACGATTACATGGCTGCCTTTGGGCCACCTTGTGTACGATTTCAGTCCCGGCCTGGAACTTTTGGGCATTTGGTGTGTGCTTTTTAGCATTTGTTTAACATTCATTCCTGTTCTTCTGTGGATAGGTTATATTACGGTTGACCATAAGGAAGATTTAGCATAGTTGTTCAGGAAGATGTGGATCCTAGACCACACCGGCTTGTAGTCATTTATTCAGATTTAGGTCCCCTATGCACTGCCTGCACTGAATTCATGAGCCCTGCGATGTGCTTATGCTTTTTATTTATTATGCCTCCTGTTTAGAAGGAGTAACTCGCTGTTTTGGTTACCCTGAAGGCATCTTTTTTGCTGCCTTCCTCAGAGTTTGTCATTTTTTTTCTCTCCCTTTTTTCCTGTGGTTTACTGTTTGATCCAATGTCAGAGTTCTTGGAAGGCAGCTCTACTGTGGTTTCCACCAACCCTTTATTCAGATGATGTTGTTTTCATCTCTGCCTCCCTGGGAAAGTGCTGCATTTTTGTTGATTTCCCCCACACCCACACCACAGGTCAAACTAATTCTTTCTTTTTTTTGCATTTTGGCTTACAGTGAAAATAAAGATGGTAGAAGAAAATGGAGTATATCTTTTATATATTTTGCCTTTCCAGATGTCTTTCTCTGCCTCGGAAACCATGAAAACACCAAAACACTATGTAAGATATTGCTATAATCATAACTATGAATTGTTAGGGGAGTGAACAGGACTTTCCTGATAGGTTGTTTTGTGCCAGAAATAATGGGCCATTGAAGTACTTTAGGAGGAATCACTTGCATGCTTTTGCCAGAATATACAGTATATAACCCAGAGGGTGTCATCTTTTCTGATGCGATGATAAGCTGAGGAACTGACGGACTTTGATCATTAGTTCCCATGGTAGTCATTGTCAGAATGTGCTTAATACCCAATTAATACCTTTGTTCATTACATGAAATAAGCTGATGGGTCCTTATTGTTCTAGCGCCATGCGTCACCCATTACTGGAGTGTGTGACACCTTAAAAACAAGATCCTGTGAAGGTTTCTGGGATATGTCGATGAACAGCAGTACAAGAATATGATCCGTTATATAAACACAGTTCATTACTAGCTTTAAAGACATATTTGTATATTTAGCACCAAATAGAGGTTAGAGGGAAGTTTCTGAGATTTACGGCAGTTTAGTATTTATGTAGTTACTTGGCATACATGATAGAGTACATGAAGTTAGATGATGACCTGACAAGTGTGATAAGGAGTATGAAAGAAGCTTAGTAGGTGGTCTAGCATAGGAGATGCAGTGTATAAGAAGAGAAACTAATTTTCTGGAATATGTTAACATCCATCCATCCATCCATTTTCCAAACCGCTTATCTTACTGGTTCGCGGGGGGTCCGGAGCCTATCCCGGAAGCAATGGGCACGAGGCAGGGAACAACCCAGGATGGGGGGCCAGTCCAT
>JAODJX010000042.1:14670084-14680936 GCA_026776945.1 Isichthys henryi | reverse complement strand
CCCTGCCTCGTGCCCATTGCTTCCGGGATAAGCTCCGGACCCCCCGCGACCCAGTAAGGATAAGCGGTTTGGAAAATTGATGGATGGATGGATGGACAATAAAATAAATCACAAAATATAGTACAGTACAGGTATACCTGTGAGAGCACAGTCATATGTATGGCCTTGAGTCCCATGATTTGGCCAAAACCATTAGCGTGACATGTGGAGAATGTGTGATACTTCTATGGCTCCGTTCTAGAGATCTAGAGATTGGGTAAGCGACTAGCAGGGCAATCTACCATAGAGCGTGACATTGCACCGAATTTGAAAGGTGCCTATTTTGTGGGAATTACAACGCCTATTCACCTCCCCTCACACAGATTCACCCTGACATTTTCCCTCCAGTAAGTGTTTTGTCTGTTGCCCACCTTATTACATTTACTAAATCTTGTAAGCGACTCATTGACAGATGGAAGCTAATGTATTGCTGACTGTGAGTATATACCTTTATTCCATTTCAGACAGATTAGTCTGAAAGTCGACTGTAGTCACTTAAAACACTGTTCTCTCTCTAACATCAATGTCAGGACTTTTCTTTCTAAACTTATCCAACATGATTTGCACAAATAATGGTGCATGTCATTTGAAATTGTATCTCACATGCACCTTACAACACTTAATACATTAAACAACAGTATTAGTCTTACTAAAAATCAGTGCATGTGACAGCATAAATACGAGGAATGGGCTCTGCAATGGAAGAATTATGATATCGGCTGTTTTGCTAATTACTCAAACTGCTGGTGTACAATTCATCCAGCTTCTTTTCCCAGACAAGATGTCCAATACAAAATAACTTGCTTGTGGTTGCCACAGCAACACTGCTCTCTGTTGTCAGGAGGAAAATAACATAAATACTAATTTATTTACTTGCATAAAAAATGTATAAATGTTTGTTTTTGGATGAATATATTGCATAAATATATTTCCAAATTCTCTTCTAAATTATATTCAGCCAGTGTTACAAGTCTGAAGACATGTATCTGGTAAAGCTTTGAGTGTCTTTGTTCATAGTTGCATTAACAGCTGACTCTAATACTAGAGTCCATTAGATTTATGTCGCTTAATTATTATTGTATTAATTTTTTCAGTAGTTATGTTGTGTGGATTGTTATATAATGGAATCTGTGATTTGAAAGAGTTAAAGCCTATAGGAGAAGAAAATTATCCCTCTTTGACCAACCATACTGTAGTTGTATCGTTTAAGTTACAGAATAAGCCTGCTGTGAATATACAATGGTAGCTATACATGTCATTACTGCCGCATTGTTTACTCCATTACCTGTGTTTGTTCTTTGATTTTGTAAAAACTGAGCACTGTATAGAAATTTCAGGATTCCAGAACGGTCATTATTCATATTTCTTTCACACCAGTCGCCCTAGGGATACAATTAAGGTTAATATTCTCCTTGAAATGCTACTCTGTGGTCTCCCTCAATCTGTTGACAGAGCACTTGTGAGCAGCTATGGGATTTAAATCAATTTCATTGTTTGACGTAACCTTATATTTACAAATACTGGCCAATTTTCACGAATTTCACAAACTTTTGAGAATCATATTGACAACGGCAGTAAGACCAGATGACCCGGTGACTTCTGCATGGCAGAAATAAGACACAATCAGAAAAAAATATGTGTTTTGAAAGATGCCGGATTTAGCTGGAAAGGATATCGTCAGTTTTTTTTTTTCTGTGTGGCAGCATCACGATTGCCAGGAGTCAGACATTCATGGCAAGTTTGACTTAACATGAAAATTACTTCTTGTATAGCAGTATGATGCTCCAGTATTCTTCTGCTGGCAGTCATTTCTATGGGCGCTTTTCCACCGCACAAAGTACGGTATTTTCGATACGGTACTTTCACTTTTCCATTGACTTCCATTCGAGTACCGGTACCGAAAGTTCCCGTACCGAAAGTGGCAAACCAGCTGGGGTACTTCTTTGGTACTTCGGTACTTTGGGGTGGGACTGGGAAACATATTTGCTATCGATTGAAACACAAAATATAACTGGCATCTTTTGAAACACACAGCGAACAGCGAGAAACAAAATAAAAAGCAGTAGAAACAAAAATATAAAAAAAGTAAAATGGAAAGATGGACAAATGAGGAAATACAGGCTTTAATCGCCATATGGTCGGATGAACAGATCCAGTGGAATTTGGATTGCACAACTAGAAATAAATAGTATTTGCCGTAATAGCAAGCCGCTTGGAAGAAATGGGGCACACGTGAAACACCGAACAATGCCGCTTGAAAATCAAAAAACATAAGCAGGACTACAGGAAAGTGAAGGATCATAATAGCATGTTTGAATTCAGCGAAAGAAATACCGCGCCAAGCTTTGTGATGTCAGTCAGGGGCGGTCACTGTTGATGTCATTTGGCGCCGGTACCAGTTTTTACGCCAGTGGAAAACCGACACAAAAGAAGTACCATACTTTCGGTACTTTGTGGAAGTACCGAAAGTACGGTACCTGGTGCGGTGGAAAAGCGCCCTATGATGCAACCCTTTCAAACCAAAGGGACAACAGTTGATCGTCTAGTCATACCTAACAGTGATGGATACCTCTCAGCCATCAGGCCTGCTTGTCCAGCTCCACGTCCACTAGGAAAGCCCCATGCATGACATATTTTAATAGCCAGAGAGCAGTAACCTTGCTGTTTGTCTTGATGCATCTCCATAAATAGCTTCACTCAACAAGTTCTTCTCCTCTCTGTAGATTGGGAAGAAGCAGAGTAGGCGTGTGGCCTTTTTTATTTGAAAATTTGAAAATGAAAGCCATAATAAAAATCATCAGCTGGTACGACAAGCAAAAGCCTGACCCTGCTATTCCACCTCCCAACATCTATTTTTAAGAACTGTCCTCCTGCTAACTTTCTCAACAACCTCCCACCAACCTTCATCCCTTAATTCTACTGGAAACTAAAGGTTATTTTAAAATGAGGAGTGAAATGGAAAATGTATCATATCGATGATCTGGACTCTTATAGAGATGATTGGATGAATTGGCTTCGGCCTACCTACTTCTGGAAACGCTGACTCTCATCACGATCGCTTGAACCTACTTCCTCCAACCTGTCCACCATTTTGCTCAGCATGCCAGTCTTCGGCTGTCACTCCAGTGCCCAGTACATCACCACATGTTCATGATGGCCCAGAAGGTTTCTCTTCTCTTTTTTTGCATTTAATGGAGCACTATCAAGCCTGAATTAATCTACTTCGCCACTACACTTCAACAACATAGAACCCTAAACTGTGGGGTAAAGTGGAAATTTCTCTGGTCATTTGTGTAGCAGATGATGATCATGATCTCAGAGGATCACAGTTCCGCCATGCTTGTCTCTTCAGGATATCCACTCTTGGAGTATATTGGGTGGTATCAATTATGTAATTTATTTCATTGACTGAATCGAACATATTTATATAATAAATTAAGCAAGGCTTTAAAATGGCTGCAAAGTTTATTTGCCATTCGGATTTGATAAAACCTTTCCTGAAGACATTTAAATGGAGATATCGGTAGTTCTGATAGGACACTTTATCAGTTGCCAATCTAGTTTCAATTCAGAAGCCCGCAAGGAGAGACGGGAGAGCGATAGACGGGCCAGCAGCCAAGTAGGTAGAGTGCTTTTCATTAGTCTAATATCACTCTGGAGCCTTCTACCATCCATTATCAAAATTTTTCTCATAACTGCACAGAGAAAGGGCCACACAGCGACCTGAGACATAAATTATTAAAAATCTGTTCATAGCTGAAGGAGCGATGCAAACAAATTAAACATGCCCTTCTACTGCCTTTTTTGTTTACTTGAAAAAGGGCTTCATTAAGACGTTACTGTTATAGGCCAACTCTGTTTGTGAAGAGGCAGTGAACCTGGGCCCTGAGTCTAGGAAACGAAGAAGCGGTTACTAGAGAACAAAGCAAACAGTTCAAATCTGGACAGCATTTTTCCCTCCAGATTTTTCTTCTTTATTTATTATTACTCATAAGTAAGGCATTGACTGTTGAGGGATACATTGCACTAATGCCAAATTAGAAGCACAGTTCCAGTGCTTGAGTTTTCCCCCTCTTTTAAACTGAAAAATACTGATTAAAATATTTCACACAAGCCACTGTTCGGAAATGAGTGTTTCTGAAGCAGATTATTTTAGCCGAGGCTTTGGACTAATGGTGCCACCAGGGCAACAAAAGAATTACAAATAACCTGAATGGCTGCCTGGATCAGGGAAGCTAATTGAAACTTTATTCTTTACTATCCTTACTCATTAAATATTCTGTATTCGTAATTCATCTGTTAGTGAATATAATCGGTTGTCATTATTCTGCTTTTCTGTACCAGGGCAAGGCTGCTGATCGCAAATCACCCGGATGGATCTTTTTATTTGCTTGCCTAACTAATACATAGTGGGCGAGAGAACTTGACCTCGGTCCTCAACCCACATCAAAACTGCATTTCATTCCTGTTCACTGCATAGAAATGAAACTTTTTTTTTTAACCAGAATTTTTCAATTGTCAGTCTAAAGGCTGGAGGTGTTGGAGGAGATTCAAATTAACATAAGTCTGATAATAAGGTGTGAGGGCTGCAGATTCCAGTTTTGCCGAGTATTTACTTTGATTATGTAAATCAGCACAGGCACAAATTTCACTTCTGAATATTGTCTCTGCAGATTAAATCTGTGGAGTTGCATTTGTTATTCAGGCAGCAGTAGGCACAACGTGACCAGTGTGGATTCCTTCTATCAACAAGCTAAGCAAATGCTTAGACCCTTGTGGTTATACATGCCAATAGTGACTAGTGACTCCAAACTTTATTCTTGCAGTGTTTTGCAGAAAACCAGAATTCTATCACTTTAAAAATTAGGGGTAAGGTTCTATCACTTTAAAAATTAGGGGTAAGGTTCTATCACTTTAAAAATTAGGAGAATGGTCTCCCTTTTTATTGTTCCTGGAGTGTATACTGTATCACTTTTTTCGTTTTTATAAGCATTTTATACTGGCTTATAAATCACAGGCAGTAATTAGCTGCTGTCCATTACACGCTGTTTACCTTTTCATTGCAGCAAAGGTTTATAGGAAACAGAAATTTAAAATACCATAAATGAGTATGGGGGCACACTATGCTCATGCAAGTATGCCAATATTATGTTGAAATATAAATCAGTGACAGTCATAAATGTACGCAGTCTTTGCTGGTACTGCAGTACAGTTACTGATTTTACTGAGTTTATAAATTCTGTTCTCTGGATCCTAATCATATTGCAACGGATATTTTTTGAGGGTAAAATATTCTCTAAGACAAAAACCTGATTCTTCTTTTCACGGTTTATGTGATGCCGGCACTTTTCAGGATGTTACAGATTCCGTCTGATATGCGAAGAAAATTTCAATGAGGGAGGGATTGGTGGGTGGATGGATGGAAAGGCAACATATCTTTAATGAAATATCAGACCCACATAACTGTTACCATCTGCTCCTAGAAGCCATTAAAGACATTATTAAAAGATACACATAGATTACCCTTCTTGGATCATGCAAATGTATGCATGATTTCTAGATGTTTTGTGTCAGAACTTTTAGGAAGAAAAGCATGTCATCCTTCAAGACAAACATGCTAAAATAGCATTCAAATTTCTTCATACGCATGATGCAGTTAGTAGACACTAGCATCAATGCAAAGATCTGGTAATTATGTATTGTCGAAAATTTGCAGCATTATATAGTTCAGTAGGGGTGGCATGGTGGTGCAGTGGTTAGCGCTGTTGCCTCACACCTCTGGGACCTGGGTTCGAGTCCCCGACTGGGTCACATGTGTGCGGAATTTGAAGTTCTCCCCATGTCGTCGTGGGGTTTCCTCCGGGTACTCCAGTTTCCCCCCACAGTCCGAAAACATGCTGAGGCTAATTGGAGTTGCTAAATTGCCGATAGGTGTGTTTGTGTGAGTGAATGGTGTGTGAGTGTGCCCAGCGATGGGCTGGCCCCCCATCCTGGGTTGTTCCCTGCCTCGTGCCCATTGTTTCCAGGATAGGCTTCGGACCCCCTGCGACCCAGTAAGGATAAGCGGTTTGGAAAATGGATGGATGGATGGATATAGTTCAGTATATACATATACAGTATTTCCAGTATTATTTTTGACTTAGTATGTTTTGATCTACCTAGAATACTCCATCCTTCCATCCATTTCCCATATCCAATTGTCCTGTGCAAGGTTGCAGGGTTCTGGAGCCTACCCCACCGTCACATCACTGGCAATGACGGAGGCGAATGCAGGAGTGGGGGTACACCAAAAGGGGCTTTATTAAAGCATACTACCATTCTGGCAGGGCAAGCGAAATGGACCACGTGGGGTCAAAACGGGGTAGGGAGGATCAAGCAGAAACACTAGGCACAGGGCACACTGTGGAGCACAAGCAGGTAGTGACATCAATGACCAGATTGGGAAGCACAGGACTGGGAGGCACTCTTATTCACCACTAACGAGGGAGCAGATGAGGGGCAGCTGGAGTGAGTCACACGAGGGCAGAAATGAGAGGTAAGACAGATTAGTAGCAGAGAACAAGAAGGCCAGGGATGCAGTTCGTGACACCCGCAAACAATGGGTGCAAGTCAGGGAATAACCCAGGACGGGGCACCAATCCATCACATGACACGTCTAAGAATACTCAACTTTTCAGATAGCTAAAAATTGAATGTGGGTGGTGTTCTGTCTGAAGCATGCACAAATAATGAGCATTACAATTTATGATCAAGTTCCCACAGCTTCAGTGCATATAATTATGACATTAGCTTAAATACCATATTTTAAAAATACATTTTATATATGAATAACTCTAATTATAAGCTAATTCCATGTGTGAATTTAGTTAGGCAGTATCTGCTGGTTCTGTTTAATAGTACTCGTAGCAAGTAATTATCTTGCTTTTTTTTTTTAATTCTTCCGATTCTGTACGTGAAAGAATTAGCTTTTTGGCTATCACTGTTTTATCGTCCTACTTTCATTATGATGTTAAATGCTGTTGGCTTCAACTGTTAAAACCCATTACCCTCTTTTGTGACCCAAGGAATGTGCATTTCTGCTCCACTCAATGGGTCCAAATTACTCTCCCCATGTCTTCCAAATTGGGAGTGTATTTTCTATTGTAGTTTGCTTTCCCATTATAGGTAAATGTGTAGCGGGGCATGATGCAGTGTTGCAGTGTAGCAGTGTACACAACGACTCTCCTGCGCACTTTTATACAGGCAGGCAACTGGCAGATTCAGAGGCTTCATTTGTTGATTTTGCAGATTTTTCTGAAATACAAATAAGAATATAGGTGCAAGGTAATTCAACTTATCTTTTTGTAGTTTCTGCTTAAAAATAAGGCTTTAACCCTTAACAAGATACACAGCAAAAAAAGAATCAGGTAATCTTCTTTGTACAGCTGGCATCAGTCTAATCTGTTTTCACAATCGTCCGCCTGTGTCGTATTACTTTAAGTTTCAAATTGAAACTTGATTGTGGATCTTCAGCTGTTGCACACTGTAGGCTGTGTGTCAGGGTAGATTGGAAGGCTAGAAAATGTGAATGTTCTATTCTGCAATGAAGCTCCAAGCATTGACCCCAAAGGTCTAACAAAATCCTACCACTCTCCCTTTTCCCCATGCCTCTGTTCTGATGCACGCCTACAGCATTCTCTACAAAGCCAGTGCTCCCTCCTCCTCTCTTACAGTCATCTTGTCTCCAGGGTTCTTTTTCCACCTGCCTTCCATTTGGGCATGTGTGTGTGGATTAGGTTTATATTACATTGTGGGGAACCAAATGTCCAAATGTCCCCCAAAATGTAATAGTAGCCTATTATTTTGACTTTGTGGGGACCATCTTTCAGGTCCCCACAAAGATCTGTGAATGCGATCAAAAAAGTAAAAATGCCAAAAGTCTCATAATTTGTTTGGTTACTTATGGTTAAGGTTAGGGCTGTGTAGGGGTTAAGGTCATCATGTTGGGATTAGAGTTTTCCCCATAGCAATGAATGGAGAGTCCTCACAAGGAAATAATTACAAACCTGTGTGTGTGTGTGTGTGTGTGTGTGTGTGTGTGTGTGTGAAGGAGTGGGGTGGGGTTATATGTTAATGAATAAGTTCTTCCACTCGCTTCGGTTATGCGAGGCCACGCAGTCATTAGGAGCTGGTAAGCTCTTGCCGTCAAGCTTTTTAGTTAACTCGATTTGTAGCATCCTTAATTATTTCCCCTCTGATAATCCCTGGCCCATTCAAAGAGAGGCACAGGGCATGCCCATCAGGGAGCGGTCCGCCTGAAGGAGGCGACGATGAGTACAGTGCACACATCGTTTAACCTCTCCTTCCATCCCACTGCTCCGAGTGTCCTCTGATAAGGCTCTCAGTCAGGTGCACACAATCGCAGCTACAGAGTCATTCAAATCTACTTGCGCCGAGGAACCGCGTTCAGTGGTCTGTTATTTTATCCCCATCCGTTCCCAGTAGTTTCTGTCTATTTTAAGTTTTGTGTCCGGCCTGTCAGCCCTGGGCTATAAATGATGTTTCTGCTTTGACTCGTCAGCGCTCTTTGAAAACTGGGCAGAGTAGTCAGTGCTGCAGTAGCCACTTTAGAAAAAAAATAAAGGCTTCTTCAGATGAATGGGATTTTGCCAATGCCCAGGATGCCACCTACTGTTTGTGTTGGTGATTACACTGCATAGTGAAATTGAGTAAGTCCAAAAAACAGGGGGTGATTAAAAATACAGAGCTATCATCACTAAATGTCTTGGACAAGGGGGGGGGTGGGGGTAGCGGGTAATATTTTGCTGAATAATCTGCAAACCCATAATGAATACAAGCCAGGGCTGGATCCCAGCTCTGTAATAGGCAATGTAATACTTTCAGTTTCCATTTTTTTCTGATACGTTCCTTTGTTCCTACCATAGTATGTGAGTTTGGCAAGGGATTTGTCGAGATACAAATGGTTTGGGTGATGTGCATTTTCTCCTCACTCTTAGCCGCTAGCTGCCGGCATCCTGTCTGGTCCACTGCCATTCCTCTGTAGAAGAGATGAAGAAGGGAAAAGCTCAGTAGCCAAAATGTGAATCCAGACCTTGGCGGAGGTTCAAGGAGAAAGCTTTTGTTTGTGTCTGTGTGAATGTGCAGCAAAGGGCTTTATTTTCACATTCGCAACAGCAATAATCTGAGTAGTTGACCTTCGCTTTTATTGCAGAATAAAACTGTTATGACCTTTTTATTATGAATCTTTTTCCTCCTACACCAAAAAAAACAAAGAACAACCGTCACGATTTCCATATTACATATTATCTCTTACGCTCTCACAGACGTCCTTGTGTGCATGCTTGCCTGTTTGCGTGTGACTAACAGATCGCTTGCGTTGTTTTCTGTATGGGCTTCCTTCCTGCCCACCTCATTTAGTTGTTTTCGCTGGATTGTCATCTTATATAGTTCAACAAAAGGTTGCTGTTGGGTCTCGTGACCTTTTAAAATGGACTGGAGCTGCAAATGTGAATATCAAGTGCGATGTTTATTCCTCCCCCGCTCTCCACACTCGATTGGCCAAAAAAAACAAAAAAAAAACAAAAAAAAAAACAAAATCACTGGAGCATGAGACATTTAATTTACTTAATACCTGAATGCCATCAAAACAGCAAGTCAGAAATGTTCAGTTCGGTTGATCCAATAACTGAGTTTATCCATGTGAAGAAACCTTGTCCTGTTATAAGATTATTTCTCTGGTGAGTTGTTTTGTGCATAGTAAGAACAAACGTTCCTAATAAAATATGTGTTCAAAAATATGTTAAGGCAACAATCCATTTATATTCACTTATTCTTAGTAATAGTTGAAAAACAATTTGGAACCTTTGTGTCACTGATATCACAATTCAGTTTAACGATCTGAGACATTCCAAACTACCTGCATGGAGATGGATTTTTGCTCCCTCTATGACCTGTTCGCAAACCATTAAACCCATGAATACAGAAATCAGATTCATTGACATTTATGGTCAATCTGTAATTAAGGGTGGCTTCCCTGGTGTTCTCCATGTCTATTTGCATTATTTTTTGCTTGGTTGGCATTTTTATTCAAAGTGACTTTCATAGCTGAAAACTGTAAAGTCCCTCGTACAACCAAATGAGAAAAGTTTCAGGCTTTTGTAGGTTACATTTCCAAATGGATTTGAAATTTAAAAATGTAACATGCGTCAGAGGGGACACAACAGTCACACGAACGTGTGAAATCAAGAAAGGATCGGCTCTGAAAAGTATTCAGTCAAGTAATTTTTGTGTGCAGTAAGTACTGTTGTGCAATTGTTTGTTGGCAGTGTATGAGGTGATTGACTGCGAATGTGAAATTGTGATTCCTAACTTCTTCCAACTTTGCCTTTCATATTACTCACTTACCTGTGCCTTTAAAAAGGGAGACTGGGTGCTGTAGCTAACGGCCAACTTTTATACACTTCCCATCCTAAAACCCCGTCTGCTGCTCTACAGACAGAAACACCTGGTGAAGTTACAGCATGTCACAGCAGCCATTGAAGCCTGAGTCTGGGCTAACATATGGAGCCTTATCTTTCTGTTCCTTCCTCGTCGCTTGTGGTTACCCTTACAAGTCATTCTCTGTAATCTAAAATTGATAGCATCCATTTCTATGAAGTTAGACAGTGTGAAATGCAGCTTCTACACTGGCTGGCATTAATGTTTGCCACCCCAGTTAGGTGGGGGGGGGGGGGGGCGGGCGGGGCCGGCGGGGGCGGGGGGGGGCGGGGGGGGGGGGGGGGGAGGGGGCGCGAGGGCCACCAGGGGGAGGGGG
>JAODJX010000042.1:14647352-14658208 GCA_026776945.1 Isichthys henryi | reverse complement strand
GCAAACTCCACACACATGTAACCCAGGCGGAGACTCGAACCCGGGTCCCAGAGGTGTGAGGCGACAGTGCTAACCACCGCACCACCATGCCGCCCCCATGCTAATAATATATATAAAGTATAAATCTATATTACATACACTTATTATATTAGCATATTGAAGTAAAAAGAGCTGTTGTATAGGAATCTGTATCAGTATTGGCCGTTTTGTTTCGGAATCGGATCGGAACTGGAAAGTTTTTTTTTTTTCCTCCATGTGTCATTTATCATAAGTATCCTGCTTTTAAAACTTTTATCTGCTTGGTTCGGCCGTGACAGCGATGACAGAAGCCCTAACCAGTTCACCCTTCTTTCACCCCATATTTTTATTTATAAATAGCTACATGTATTTTTTCTTTCTATGATCTGTAATGATTCTTGAAAATATGTAGAAAAGGGAATTTGTATTATTCAATATAGTGACTCAAACTACATTTTAAAAATATGTGCAAATCTTGGCAGAAAAACCAAAGTATAAGACCATATACTGATTAGCATAATGTTCTGTTGACCTTCTCATCAGTTTAATGTGCAATTATGCTGATAAGCAAACAGTTAAGCTTGTTTTATTCAGAATGCGTGTATCAGTTGGCATGCTGAGTATATAGTGAGTATAGTTAGTATTCATTACTTAATTGCTGGTGTTTTCTATATAGAAAAAAACCACAGACAAAAATATGTTCCAAAATTCAAAAGATGTGAAAAATGTAAAAATAGAGAGAATTCATTTAAAATGCATTTGTGGAAAGCAGAAATATGTTTTAATTGGATCAAAAATTAATGGGGCGTGCAAATATGACCCATGGCCTGTTTACCTGGGATCTCTTTGCATATCAGATGGTTTTCATCAGTCGTGGCACAGCAGGAAGTCATTAAGTACACTCGAGGGCTGCATGTGTAAGAGGAAGCAGATCCAGTCCTTTCTCCCCATCTGAGCACAGTGGGTGACTGATGTGGCGGATTGATGGATTGATGGGTTAATTGAAACAAAGCTGCACTCTGTCGTGTGCTTGATGAAGTGTTGAAAAATAACGCCACCTTTATTCCTGTGACGGTCCCACCAATGAGCATCTCCCATTATGTGGCTGGACGTAGCAGTCTGTGACAGTGTCCTCATCAATGTCTCAAAAGACGCCCGTTTTCATTCAGTCTGCCATGCCCCAGAGGACTCCGGAACAAGATGTGCATGCATTTTAATACACTTTTAGACTGTTCACTGCTCCATATTGTTAATGTGACAGTGCTAGAACAGAAAAGAATTTTTGAAATTTCACAAATCGGCTGGTGACATAAAGCAAGAAAACATAATAAGCAAAAAAAAGAATTCTGTTTCTTAAAACCAAGAATGCATTATCCTCGCTCTCCCTTTTCTGAGTACCTTGGTTAAACAAGCCCAGCTGGGCATCGGTAGCTTGTCACTGGGCAGGATGAATTCTATATTGGAGAAATAAAAAAAACCCTACACATATATTTTAATCTTATGTTACGGGTTTTCTGTCAGATTTAAAATGCTGAGCTCTGCACTAGGTCTGTACAACAGTTTGACAATCAATTGTTTCATTGGGCTTCCTTTACTCTTTTTTGGTTCTTTCTTAGTGCAGTCGATCCTTTTCATTGGTTCACAATGTGTTATACTTGAAGGTATAAACAAGGAAAGGACTCCATAATGGCATTAATGACATGTATGTCTGATGCTGATTCAGCCTCGCGGAGCTTGAAAAGCTGTCCAGCATGTAGGCAAAACCAGGGGCAATTTGATGCCCTTTCAAATGCTGAGAGAGGCTGAAAAATATATTCTGAAAAATATATAATCCTGTGTTTTGATTTATTTTGGTTAATATTTCTGCAGATGGTCATAAATGCCAACATTGTCATTAGACTGAGGCACATGCCACAAATTTCCAACTGAATATTAACTGTTAGCTTCTGTTAACAGAAGCCTATAGGGTCCAACCATGGGGAAGTCTGGACCCTTCAGCACTTCACCTAAATTTATGTAACAATATAATGACAGTGTAATACATGGTAATCTACGATATTTTCAACATGACAATTCAAACTTTCTTTATACTAATGTATTTAGACAATAAAATAATAAGCAATGAAATTGATTTGGTATAAAATAATGTGTCATATGCTCTGTCTGTCAATGCCTTTCAGACATAATTGAATACATTACTTGTGCATTTTATGCATAGTGTTTGAGCTTACTTACTTATTCTCACAGCATGTTATGTTCCTAGACTAAGACGAGGCCATAAAAAAAGAGGCAGAAGTTTGTACCCTTTACTTGAATTCTGCAAGGCCTGTCTTTTCAGGCTAAAACATTACCAGCTTTATTCTAGTTCATTTTCCTTAACTTCTGAAATATTATTGGTGCTTGGATGTACTGAGAAATATGACATGATCAAAGCCCATTTTGCTGTTCTGCACTATTCATTGCACGGTTCAGCCGCGTCTGTTTTATAGCTGTATGCAGCACGCTGTAACTGGCTGAAAATCAGGAGGTGATTTCTAGGATTGTTTCTTATCAATCACTGGTTAATGTCAGCAATATCAGCGTTTGGCACATTCAGAGCTACCATCACATAAATATTAAAAAAGCAGACCAGCCGAAGATGACTAAATGCTGTTAGATCGCTTATAGCAAACAAAACTGAGCATTAGCCTATAAATTACTCTACACCCACATTTGCATTTACCAGTCAGCTAATTTTTATATGCTCAGTAATTAGATTACTTACAAGCTTAAAAGGAGGAATTGAAGAAGGCATCAATCTACTTCGGTTTACACTGCAGCAATTGCTTAGAAAATACACTAAAATATGAAAATATTTAAATAGCTTGCATTAATAGCCATTTTGCATTTTACAAGTTTTTTACCATCAGCTGCATTCATGCAACTTTCCTACTTAATGACTGATTGATTTTTGGTTAAAGTGATATTTGTTTGCTTTATAATATCGTGAATTACTTTTGGCAGACACTCAACAGTTCGTCACTTCTGCAACTGCTGAGTATCATGTCTTTGCAAAGCTAAGTGGGAAGAGGAAAGCAGTCTAGTAAATTTAATAGTCAAAATAATAAATAGTGAAATATCATTTTGTTGTTGTTATGTTTTTTTTTCTCCCTGACAATTTCTTCATGCCTTCTTGATCAAGGTATCCTTAGGGCTTCCATACTGCAGAATACAACCTCTTAGTGGAAAAGGGATTTGATGCTCCAACATCCAGGAACATTTAATTGATATTGCAGTAGCATGGAAAGAGAAAAGGAGGAATGGACTGGGCCTAAGGAAGTATGTAATTGAAATTCTTCTAATTATTTCAGGCATTTGGGGATTTTTCTCCTTGAGCAAATCTTAAGAAAGCCCTAATTCTTCTTCTGGAGGAGGAATATGGAAGTATTTCACATGGGGAGACTGTCAAATATGTAGGACTTTACATCAGGGGGAGAGTGTGTTGAAACTCATTCCCCAGATCACCCTTTACTGTTAGAGAATCCGTGATGTGATCAGTTCCAAGGTTGCTTTTCTGATGTCAACATCTTGGGCTGCTGGAAATGATGGACATTTTTAGCCTTTGGCTTCAAGGAAGTCACTTTAAATTCTCTTTCAGGTTGAGCGGAGTTAATCTGTTCCCAGAAACGCCAGCTCTGCAGGTATCAAGGGGAAGCCAAAGTAGAGCACCAACTCATCGTCTCAGCGAGAAATCTCCCAGGGTCTTTTAATCAGGCTCCACATTTAGACCAAGCCGGACTTGGCTTGGACTCCTGTGTGGAATGGATCATTATGACCCTGAGCTTTCATTGACACAGTGGCCTTTCAACATGACATTGTTCCAGAATTTTAAGGTGCCTATGCTTCGTTAATGCGTAAAACACACAACTCACTACTGTATGCTATGTGAAGTTATGTTTTGAACTAACACACATATGTTAATGGTTATTGCGCGATCTCTTCACAGATATCTAATGCCAGTAACACGTTTGGAAATCATTGTATCTCAATGCAGAAATGGCAACATCATTCAGACATTGAAAGAAACATAGAAACAGGGAGCCTAAATGGAGAAAGAAATTCTGCAGTTCGAGTAAGCGAGTCCAGTTCGGATTGATTCTCTGCGCGGTGATGGTATTTATTAATCCCAGTTAATCCCTGCAAAGTTACTGAGGTGTGAATTCCATTTTGAAATTTCTCATTAGATACTCTGTATGGATTAAATACTGGTGTTCACAAGTGAATGCATGAACACTGCTGCTGCCTGATGAATGTAATTGGGTTTTGATTGCTGTTTTGATCCAAGCAGAAGCGAGCAGTCCTGCACTGGGGTTCACATTTTTATTTTCACACTCTGTAACCACTTTAATTTTCCTCAATCCCATATGCCTTATCATTATTATGTGTCCATACAGCACACAAAAGCACTTCCTGAAGGCCATGAGGGACTCTGGGGCTATTGTAGATTATAGTATCAGCTCTTATAAATCCTCAAGGCCTTTGTCACAAAGCTAGCTAAGCCAATCATTGCCATGCTGCCACCGCTCTTCAGGCTCAAAATACATACAGAGCCCGAACTCTTTCAGTCTTCTTGTAATCTGCATGCTAAATTGTAATGGGAGAACCGAAATTGTCAACAACGCTGACCTTATTTTATTAACGCGAAGATGTCATGGTAGAAATGTGCGTTATAGTTAGAATTACACTGTTTAATTCATCCCTTTGAGGCACATCCCACAAAAGAAGATTAAAAAAAAAATAGACATCTGAAGGTCTCAGATGGAGTCCTGCAGACCCTGATTCATGATCGCCACCCATGTGCAATGAAGCTGAAAAAATGTAACAACAAAAGCTGGAAAAGGCTGTGGGGAAAAACAAAAACAACGATAGAGTTATCGCACGCCATCCACCTCCGATGCACTAATGGAAGGTCTTCCACAGCTGGGATTCTCTGCTCACGCTACGACTTGCATGGAGTCAGTCACAGTGCTTTCTGTGTTCACAGTAATCAGAGGTCCATGCAGTCTCAAAATTATGCTTTTAATTCTCAAATATTTGAACCCTAGCCTGCACTATGTGCAGCTCAAAATCAAATGTCAAAAGTCTTTTTCCTTTTTACTTGGGAAATAGTAATGATCCTTAATGCAATGTCTGTATCTAAATTCTGCCATTTTTGAGTGCATAACCATTGTTGTTATTGAAATTTTACCTATACTTAGAACAAAAATTACTTTTAGATGAAAGCTGGACTAAGCACCACAAACTAGCATCAGCTAAATTTACTAGTATGTCCAGAGTCCTAAATGCACTGGAATGTCCATGTAGCCCACAATCATAGTCCCCAACTAGTCTATACAAATGATGTAATACAAAAGTGCTAATTAAAATACAGAGTGATTCTTCTTTACTACCTCTGAACTTGATTGCCTATAGCTAATTATTGCAAGGCTAATGAACAAGTAAATTGGGGAAAGATAATGCGAGCACTTGTTTGTACTCTGTAAGCTACTTATGTAGGTCGTTCCCATTAAGAGATATTTGCAAAGGTTTGATACTCAAATTGCTTTTAACTGCTATTCCATTCAGTTTTACTTGGTTGCTAACCCAACCAGACACTTCAGCATTCACCGTTGAAACAACTCTGCAATTGGTGGGGCATCGCCTCAAGGAAAACATGGAGTTTCGTGTCCGTTCAAAACAAAGCCTGAGCCCATCGCAGACCTTAGTAGCTCCCTGTGCGATTGTCACTGAACCGTGACACAGCAACCGTATTGGATACATGTTACGGGGGCAGTTCAATCCCAAAAGCAACACACGGGTTTGTTTATAGTCGGCAGTCCTATTTTCAGGCACATTGATCCGGCACTGAACCAATATGTAGAGTGTCCAAAAGTCAACAAATGTTTTCTTTCACTTAATGTTGTCTCTGTGCTCATTGTGCAGGATAGTAGGGTGATCCAAGGACAAAAAAGTTTTAATTTAGAAAGAGTAATCATGGTTTGTGTTATAGGGTGGGAGAGACCATTCAGTTCTTAGTAGCTTAACTGGTTGGGAACTTTTAGAATTGTTTTTCACAGCCAATCAAGCAGTGGTTAAGGCTGTGGTATAGTGAGATGCATTCCTATTTCTGTTCTTCATTATCTTTAATCATTTCAGTATCTCAAAATGGAAAGGAAAGCTGAGAAAGCAGCATGTGGAAATAAGCATTCTGCTAATATGCCGTGATACCTTCTCTTACCTGGTTTCTTAATAAAGGCTGTGGCTAATGGCTCTGAGATGGAAAACAGAATTTTAATGTGCTTCAATGTCATCGTCTTGGTTTCCTTCATCTACATTTAATTTAACAGTCTCTTACCCTCAAACGGTCATAAGATATTCTCCCATTTACAACCCATTTCTGTAAATTACTTAACTGTGGCTCAGGGTGTATCACAAATAAAGCCCATCCGGTCTGTAATCCATAGCTGATGGAGTTGCATTCCTTGATGAGCTTATGAAGGATGTTATATCCCTAATATGTAAACCAAAGCTGAATTCTCGCGTGGGGAGCCACGCTGATTCAGTGGGCAGCATTGTTGCCTCCTACCTCCACGCTTGGGGGTTTGGGTCTGGCCCTCACTTTGTATGTGCAGTTTGCACATCCTTCCCATGCTGTACAGGTTCCCGCTTGGTACTGTACTGCAGTTTCCACCCATAGTCCAAAGACATACTTGGTTTGGTATCAGGTTTGCTCAAGTGTGGGGGTGTTGGCGAGTACCTGCGCGGTTTTCTGCCAAGGGCTGCCTGAGAGAGGCTCCAGGCCGTCCCCATAACCCTGTCATGGACGGATGTATTCTTACATAAAATGTGGATATTATTCAAAATTCAAGATGATTTACCTCTGCAGTCCTACTGGGTTTTTTCCTGTTTTTTGTATCTACACTATGTGAATTACTTGTGGATGCCTATATGCTTAAATGCATTTGACTATATTTCAGTAATATTGCATTTATCTTGAATGGGGAAGATGGTGGTGCAGGAGGTAGTGCTATCGTTCGGCAACTGGAGGGTTGCAGGTTCAAACCTCCGTTCCTCCTGACCCCATCAAAGTGTCCTTGAGCAAGACACTGAACCCCAAATTGCTCCTGGTCAGCAGGTTGGCACCCTGCATGGCAGCCTCCACCACCGGTGTGTGAATGGGTGAATGTGAGGCATGAAATGTAAAGCGCTTTGAGTACTCGTAGGAGTAGAAGCGCTATATAAATGCAGTCCATTTAACTGTGAGAAATACATGACCTCCCTAAACTGCTCAAATACTGGTCATTGTAAATATGTAGGGCAAAATATTATTGCAAGGCTGATATCCTAAATTTTTTTAATCAACCCATTAACAGTGCTCTTGGAACATATCTATGGATGGAGTGGTGGCTCTGAGGCTAGGGATGTGTGTTGGTGATTGGAAGGTTGTGGGTTTAAATGCTAGGGGTGTTTCTACTCTGTTGGGCCCTTAAGTAACCTGCGATTGCTTTGTCCTGGGTATGACATTAATCCTTCAAGCAGGTTCTCCAACTATCAGGGAAAGTTTTGGGGATAGTGGCAGGATTGGCACTCCAGCCACTGGTGGGTGTGGCAGTGTTTTCTATCAGCATGTGTTTCTTACTACCTCCTTTTTGACTCATGCAATCTCTTAAGAGTATACTGCTGTTTTGTTTAAATAAACAATTGCATGTGTTCACATGTATCACTGAAAGTTATGTATGTGATAAATATAAAATATTTTGTAAGATGTCATCACGCATAGCTGTTCTTCATAACTGATTAATAGACATAACTAAGGTTTGCTGAATCTGTGCCTTGAAATGTGGGTGATTAAAATGCATACAAAAAAAAGTTTCTAAAACAAATGTAGATCTCATTTTCTGTCGACCTAACACATTTGAATGATTTCACTAAAGCCATTTTTCTCCTGCTGTGACATTTTATCCGCCAAGTAGTAATATTCAAAAGGTTAAAAACTCCTTGTGAATTAGAAGTGTGAAAAGCATAGGAGGTTTTCACTGAGAGTGGTTTTAAAAGCTGCCCCTTCCGCGTCACGCCCTCATTGTGGTGGCAAGGCATCGATTCGTTTTTATAGTGCTGCCTATTGAAAGTTGTCAACCAAAGCCTCAGAAGGCCAAGAGAAAAATATCCCCAAAATAATGTGGATAAATAAAGATACAATATTATGATTAATGAATCAGTGGGTAGTAGACACATTAAAAGAACATTAGCTATACTTGCACTGTTGAGTGGTTAATTCATTGATACAAGTTGATATCGCTATTGTTTTGTAGTCATCAATATTATAGATTTATCCCTGCAAAAATTAACATGTAAACTAGTTAGGTATAGCAGATGATGATTAGTTATGGGCGATTGGCTTCCTAGCTTGTTTCACTAAAAAATACCACACTGGGACCTCATTACCGAACTAATGTAGGGGTTTCTGTGAGACCTGGTTAGCTTTTTTGATTTATGAGTTAAGATGGAACAAGAGCATCCTGATGTCACATGTCTTTTTGTTTTTCATACCTGTGGCAACCAGAAAAATTTGCTAGAAAAGTGTTTTTACTTGAAATCAGTTTCCAATATGAGAATTTTATCAGAGAGAATTTTAGCTGCCAAAAAAGGTTGTTAAGCAATCATCCTCTGAGAAGACTTACTTTATTTACAAAAAAATTACATCATGTGATTGAAGCTGGGTTCTCATTCGTCAGATCATAATTTATTTGCTGCAATAATGAATTTTAAAAAGCCTGTCTGCTTCTTTTATTTCATGGGCTTGCAAGAACAATCCGCTTACCTTACATACAACAAGAAACATTTTGTGGAAAATTTTACGAGATTCATTCTAGAGCAAATTTTGCATTTTCTAATTTCTAAGGTTAGTGTAGTACTGTCTCCTTTTCCTTCCTCAAGGTTCGGTGAAGGACAGAATATCTTCTCAAGGCACTTCTTGGTCAGATTATTTCTACTTAAGTGTTCTGGTTCCTCAGACCCTTCTGAGAGCCTGAAGCTGTCCAGGTTTAATGGTCTGTTAGTGGACAATATGGCTGTGCAAATCAGGTTGCACAAGCTGACCCAGTGACTCCGTCTCCCATATTAGAATGGTTTTCAGCCACTGTAGTGGGAAACCATTCTCACGCAATCGACATCCCTCGGGATCTCCTATTGGCTGTACATGCATCTCGGGTAACCTCTTACATTCTAGCAGAGAAGCGGCGCGTGTAGATGGATTGAAATGAACTGTCCGTAACCTGCAGAAAGAGAGGCTAGAGGGAGAAGAATAAGATGAACTTGTGGGACAGTGCTGGCGGCTCGCTAACAAGATTTTCTTCATAATAGAAAGGGGAGTTTAGCGGCAGAATGAATTATTGATACTGGTTTGATAGAGGCCTGCCAAAGACAGTGGCACAAGCTTCATTTCATCAAATCTCAGTGCACACACACTGATAGAAAGCGCTAAACCAAGTACGATAATTGACTCTCTATATGTACTGTAGCTGTTTTCTTTTTCAGGATGTTGTTTTATTCTTCCTCTTTAATATATTTTCAGTGCCTCGGTACTTTTTCATATAAAAAAAAAAAATACGATGAATTCCACTTGCTGATTACCCCTAAAATTACGGATGAGGTTGTATTAGATCTAATGTGAAACAAATAGCAATTAACATTATTTGTTTGCTCGCTTGCTTTTGGCTTTTTTTGTGAATGCAGGCGAAATTAAAATCTACGTAAACATTTGGCTTGAATTTCGTCAGTTTTTGCCCGTGTGTTGTAGCAGCGCAACATAAATATGCCGCATGTGCTTTCCAGACCAATTTATAATGAAAGTGTCATTCGGGTTGCACCTGTTGTCTAGGCAATTGAATATCTTGGACATCAAGGAAAGCAGCCCTGGCAGTAAATAGCCTTGTCATTTTCGACCATTTATGCGTTTTCATCACATTCTGTGCACCTGCCTGCAGTGTATTAAAGCCCTGCAGTGCAGCCATCAACCCCAAGTGGAAAAGCATATTTACCATAGAAAATAGCACCTCTGGCTGTTAATACCCTTGTTTTCCTTTAACCATTAACACAGGCTTGAAAGACAGATTCAATTTACAACACGTTCGGCATAATTGCATATTTAGCAACGATTTGAGAGGATCTCATATGAACAAAATGAAAAGCAGAAATAACGTCATGCTTTGTTATAATCCCCTTTAATTATTAAACTCTTAAGACTATAACTGTCTTCTCAGTGTTAATTAGCTGCAGGCCTTTTGTTTCGTACACCATGCTTGTTTTAGTGGGACCGAGTGCACACAGAATGCAAGGGTTGACAAAAATGTGAAAAAATATTTTATAACACATCCAATGCAAAATTTAATAGCAAATGATAATAGCTTCCCATCTATTTACATTAAATACTAACTGTGAATGAATTCTTTTGAAATTTACAATATCATAATTTAATATTATAATTTGGGTAACCCTGATTATATCATTCTGTATCATGGTTAATTTCCGTCATGCCTGCCTTTTTTATACGCATGAGGAAAGGTGCTCCATGTATTACAGCTCAGTTGTAAGGTGTGTGAACCTCTCAAAAGAGCCTGCTATTGACAGAACTTGCTTACACCTTTGGGTAAATCATTTTATTCTCAACAGACTACCATTCATTTGAAGGTACAGATGCATTGGCTAAAAAAAATCCCAATATATCCTTAATGGTCAGCCCAAATGGGGGCGGCATGGTGGTGCAGTGGTTAGCACTGTTGCCTCACACCTCTGGGACCCGGGTTTGAGTCTCCGCCTGG
>JAODJX010000042.1:14636555-14647252 GCA_026776945.1 Isichthys henryi | reverse complement strand
GGGCTGGCCCCCCATCCTGGGTTGTTCCCTGCCTCGTGCTCATTGCTTCCGGGATAGGCTCCGGACCCCCCACGACCTAGTAGGATAATCGGTTTGGAAAATGGATGGATGGATCGATGGATGGATGGATGGGTCAGCCCAAATACACTGACTGAAGTAAGTAGATGATGTTTTTAAACTTAGCCACTAGCACCAAGGCCTTATTTTACTGGCAGCTCCAAAAAATCAGTTTGTTCATGTTGAATGAGGAATGCTTTGTGGCTACCTGAACCTTCGTTGGGACCTGACTATCTGTAGGACTACTGCATCTAGGTGTGAGGCTGCATCGCAAGGGCAGAGCCTGGCGGAGAATGCAGGGTATCCCCCCCAACAATCCCAAAAGAAGCTAATGTCTCCATTAATCCTGATCACTACTTAGATGTCACAGTCTCCCTCCAATCTTTAGGGTGCTAGAAATTCTTACATTCTAGCCCAATAGATAGATTCAGTTTAAGATTACACAAGAAGTCACTAATCAATAAAGCCTATTGACTGGACTGTGGCGATGCCTGTCACATACCATCAATGGCAAGTCTTGCAATAAAAGCCAGTTGAATGCCTTCTGCCTTTCTGCCTTAAATGGGACAAAATGTGCAATTACAGTGCCATGGCAAAATATCTGCCCCCTTTCTGATTCCCTTTGTTTTTCTTTTGTTCATAATACTTAATTGTTTCTGATATCCAAACAAATTTAGGATAATACAAAGGAGAACCTGAGTAAACACAACAGCATTTATTTGCATTTGATTCATTGGCCGAATTCTTTGTTACATTACCCTATGTGTGAAACGGAAATGAGAAACTCATACACACTTATCAAGTTATGGCCATTCTGAAATGGACGAGTAATAGTTATTGTTTAGCAAAACCTGTCCTAAAAATGGCATGTTTCAGAACCAAAAATATCTCCACAACTGTCCTATAGATTTCAGCCAGTGTTGTGTCTTCCGGAGTAGATACTTTTCATTGTCTACAAAAAAGGATATTTTGTCTTTTCATTGAATAATCACAATAAACTTTGTAACTCCCATATTTAAAAGGAACCAATGAGTGTTATGCAAATAACTGACTGCATCTTATTACAGTTTTATTTCAACCTTTATGGTCTGTCTAAGTTCCTTGCTACATGTCTTTATTACGAGTTTAAGACCCTTATGTATTACCCTTATGTATAATGTTAATATAGAGGAAGAACTATGTGTTAAAGAATCTCAACTGATTAGAAATTATTCCTTTTAGTGTATGTTATTGACGATGAATAGTTTTGTAAATTTAACTGAAAATTAAAGTGGGATTTTTATACCAGCTTGCCTGCTTGTCAGATGTACAAGTGAATTGTTTTGAAACTCTCACACACCTATGATTTCAACATGAACTACAGTAACGTTTCACTGGATTGAATATTTAAATGTTTGCCATCTTGAGAATTGGTATCACATTTGTCAGCATGAAATATTTATATGTTATTATTGCCACAGGCTGAATTACACAGCTGATTCTGTGTGATGGCTAATTAAGTCATTGACAATGATGGCTTTTGTTATCTTGCATTAACCTTTGCTGTAAATGTCAGCGAGAGGCAAACCGAATTAATTTACAATTAGGTACCAGACTGTGACTTGCTGGAACCAGTATCACAGCCCTGGTCTTTGTTCTGTCTTTCATTGTGCAGTGTTAACATTCGGTTAGTTATTAGGGCCAGTTCATGCAGGCCTGCTTGTGCATTTGGAAATACACGCAACACGTCTGCATAACCTTACAGTATATTAGCAGCCCATGGGTGAGTTTCCAAAAGCCTTCTTAACACTCTGTCGTTTGTAAGTTCCATGTTAAAAGACAGAACTTAGAAACGACGTAGCATTAAGAAGGTTCGGGAACTTCACCCCAGAGTAACTGTGAAAAATACAGCCTGCATCAGTCTTGTTCAATTTCAAATTTTTTTTTCAATTTCGATACATTTGATATTTTCATTTTGGATAAAATATGGTGGCGGGCTAGCAAGCAGTATTTATTTTATTTTTTTACATTTTTGTTATTTGTAATTATGATTGTATGATATGTATTTTATTACAAATAGAACATTGTTGGCTTCATTAGTTACTCCTTTTGCTAGTGTGCAAAGATTTTGTCACTCACAGGAAATATGCCACAGATAACTGGAGTTGCAAGAGAAATATAACATGAAGACATCAGGATTGAAAGGAAAAAAAATTAATAGAATGGATTCAGAAGATGAATGGATATATATATTTCCTTCAGAATTGAAAGACAATTTAATTGAAACAAAGGGTTTCACTGTAGTTATGGGTAGAAGTTCAAAAGAGCTGGCTCTGTCTTACAACTAAAAGTTTAATAAATAAATGTGAATAATTTTTTTGTTTGTTTTTACTTCATGTAGAATGACAGAGTTCTCGTTGAAGAATTTAGTGTCTGTTTTAAATCTTAAAATGTAACGAGAGGCAGGGTTAAACGAGGAACAGGTGTGGCTCATTAGCGCCACCCCACTGGGAACACGGGGAAAAAAGGAGCGTGACACTAGGTTTCAGGCTAACTGAAGTTAATCTCTATTCTGTATATCTAAGCTCTTCTACAATTATGAAACCAGACTTTTCTTGGATCTGGAAAAATGTATAAGGTTTTTTCATTAATTTTCATGGGATATGACTGAAAGGCCTCTCATTGCAGAAAGCACTTGTTACAGGTTATTGTTTTTCAGGCTTGTTAACGTGAAATTCTATAAATATTTATGGAAGATAATGAGAATGAATGATTTTCAATAATTAGAGGAGGAATGTTAAAAAGTAAAGACATACTTTATCCATTCATTCTTGAATCACAAAAGGATGGTAAATTAGACTAGGTGAGATAATGTTTAGAATTATTTCGTGTTGGATGAAGAACTGAAAGCAGTCTTAATTAATGGCCATTCAAGATTGAGGGCAGATATTTGGCGATCAGTGCAGAACTGGCAGGCTATCTCTTATCGGGATGAATTAATGCAAGTGTCGGCAAAGCATTGTGTTAAAATATTGGACTGGATCTGTTTGAATACTAACCTTCTTCTCTTTCACACTGTGGATGGAGCTGATAGCATGATCCCTAACCATTGAGGTAGAAGAAAAAGGATGAAAGGCATGTTAGCTTTGTTGATACATTTTAGCTCCTGGAGATACAGGGTCTTAGTTGCTCTCGGGGATTTGAACTGAAGGCGGCACAGCAGGTTTCACAGAAAAAAAGGCATAGAATTCATTTGATGAATCTTCTTCGACAAATCCACAAATCTCCGTTTTCACCACCGATGGTAAGCTTCTTACACATAAACATATGTTTCCGCAGTTCTGATTTAATATACCCTATTTGGCTAAAAGCATGCGGATACCATTATTAATTAAAGGAGTTGTCCAGTTAAGTCACACCCAGTGCCAACGCGTGTGTAAAATTAAGCACACATGCAAACACTGGCAACAGAACGGTTGGCCAGAGGAGGTTAGTGACTTTCAACCCCAAGTAATGTGATTGTGGAAGTGGAAACATCTGGAATACCACACAAACTCACAGAAAGGGACCTCATTAATCCATCATCAATTCCAAACCTGAACTGCAGCAATATTCCAAGACCTAATGGTAAGCCTTTGAAGAAGAATAGGGGCTGTTACGGCAAAAAAGGGAGGGACAGCTTCATCTCAATACCGCGGGGTTTGGAATGACATGTTTGATTAAATTGATATTAACATACTTTTGCACTGAATGTGTATCATAATACATTTAGTTTTGTTGGAGATATTAATACTGGGTCTCATTCACCAGTCTTTCTTCTTAAAATCCACTTACACTGTTTTCATGATTCTGATCTTCATTCTGATCTCTCTTATTTGGGATTTGTTCTTAGGTAAGCACACTGAGTGTCACACTTACGCACAAGTTTGTGCAAAATAATTGCTTATTGCATTTTCTTAGTTCTACTGTTGTACAATACTCTAGGATTTAAACTACAGTAATATAATCATTTATAATAGTGTAAAATTATTAATAGTGATAATTTTAATGATCAATAATCACTTTAATAGTTTAGATAGTTATTAAAATACTAAGAAACAGTAGTAGCATCACATGCATTCTTTGTGTTGTCCACTATTGATGCTAGTAAATATACTTCACGGGCGCATGTCATCAGTTTATGAGCACAGTGGGAATCACCATTATAAGAAAACATTTGCAGACAATTCTGTAGCTAAAGAACACATTGTGAACCGGACGTAGACTTAAAATTTATTAGGGTGTTTCTCAATAACAAATTTAAGAAATATCTAAGAAAATTTAAGAAGTCCATTGTTCTTAATCAGTAATGAATATAATTTTGACTTATGAAAAGCAAACAGTGTCTCCTTCCCCAATACTACCCTTCTCATCCACTCTTTAAATTTGACATAATATTGGAGGCGATGTCTTTCTTTGCTCTATTGACCTGCAGTTGGAGGTTAAATTCATGACACACAAATGGAATGCCAACCCCCTCCCCCCCCAGCATTATTGATTTGTTGAAATGAATCCTGACCAGGTCATACTATAGATGAACATGACCCATGCAGGAGTATGATTTGGGTATGGATGGCAGGAGCACGTCCCTAATGCTATTGTGGGAGTACCGTTTGTTTTTAGGGGGCTTCAAACAAACCTACACCTTTGGATTCCTGGTCCCTTTTCAGCTGGCAAGACATTTGATAATTTGGACAGCAGGCAAATATTTTATTGAAATGTGTATACAGTATGTATTCTTTTCTTTTTCACTGAAGTTATTAGGAAATTATGTGAAAAATAACAACACTGCATTGTGAATCCAATATGACTCTTAAAAGCCATACAGAACGTTATTGAAGGTTGCTTTCGAGCCATTTTTGAGCTAATAAACACATGCTAATAAACAGAAGGATTTAAGTTGCATTCCCTAGGCACAATGTGTACAATTAAATTTTATTGACTGCGTATTTGAGATCGGCACAACCAGTGTGACAAAAGGGACAATGAGGAAAGTGACAATGACAGTGTGGGTAACTTCAATGAATGGAACTGTAAGTTAAATTTGTAGCACATTTATGCACATGTGAGTTATATTTACTAGTAGTCATCGCAAAGCATATGGTCTTATAGTGCAAGAAATGCTGTCACTAAGAAATATTACATTCACACATTTTATGATATCCCCAAGTGCTACAAGACATAAGCTCAAGTGGCTCAGATTGATTCTTCTCTGATAGCTAAAATGGGATAGTTTATTGAAATTACAGTGGGGCCAGGAGAACGTGTTACCTAATAAGATATGTCTACTTTTACTACTGCGTTTTGTACAAATGACAAAGTTAGGCATTAAGTATATCATGTGGAAATTAAATATAAATAGCTAATTGGAAGTGATATGTAACTAATTTAGTTGCTTTTAATAGGTCATTAGATCTTGTCATTATTTGAACTTATGATATTAATATTGTAGGCTTCTTTGAGATGTGCTAAACTGCAATGATTACATAACATAGGCCCAGCTATGAATACACAATAAAGTCTTGCACAAACAACTGCGATGTAACAATCATCAGCCTCCTCCTCAGTGAATGCATTCCGCTTGGAGCGAAGCCTTATAGTCAAGCAAACAAGAAAGTAATTACGTGAGAAGCTGTGTGGTGGAAGAGCTGTCTGCTAATGATACAGTAGGTTAGCCGTAGAAGACCAGCTTCATCACAGCTAAGCCAACTGACACTATGCGTAATCCAGTACAATCCACACAGAGGAAAGTTGCACTGCAAGTTAGTTTTTTTTGTCCTCTAGCTATACGAATATAATTTTGCAGAGCATCTTCCACAGCAGTCATACACTTAGGTACGTTTATTTTTCGTGCTGCCGCCAATAAATATGAAGGAAAACAGTAGAATCGCTGCAATCTTGGGGGAACTTTTTTTTGACGTTAATTGCTGTAATTGCTGCATCTCCAGCACTAACAGAGGTTTCGCAATGAGGAAGACATCCACTTCCTTTAGAGCTCATCAGCCCAACATTTGGTGCTGTATACCACCGACTGATTCAGCATGTTTGATATGCATTCCGAAACTCAAGGGGAAATTGAGCCAAAAGGGAGAACACAGAGATCTCATGCATCTTGTTGTCAGTTAACAGAATGGGCCATCTCTCTGGGGTGTTCTAAACCCTGAAGCTTGCCCCTAGTCTCCTGTCACAATCTGTGTTCGAATATACGCAGCGCGGATTAATCTGTTAAATATGCCTGAAGTGTCTTTAAGGCAGATCTTTAATTATAATACCGTGGTGTCTTCCTGTCTGACATTTATGGATGTACCGCTTTTAATCCTGTTAAAGTGTTGATCTGGAAATGACTGTCTCATAGGTTCATGTTCTGAAGGAAAATAGAAAGAGATAAATGTTGCAAAGTGGTTTTGTCACATGGCGAGTGGGTGGGAGGTTTCATGTAGAATAAAGTGGGGGGGGGGGGGGGGTTTGTATAAATGGTTTGAGAGGTTTATAAAAATGCAAGGCTTTTAGGGCCTATGTGAGGCCTTTCATTCAGCCATTTATGAGTGTTGATAACACAAAGGCCTTTAGTCTGTCAACAACGGCTCAGCAATACAAGCAGGTGAAGCCCTTTAATTGGAGCTCCGCTGACAGTCAGTGCACTTGTAGCAGCGGCTAAGGCCCAGTGATGTTTGCATAGGCTTCATGTCCCAATGCTCTGGCATTAAATGGAAAGGTACATAACCTTGCGCTCAGTGTTCCACCTTGAGAAAGGGAGAACATTTATATGTTTACTTTAGGAAACGTAGTACTGTATGCGCTTTACTCAGTGTTTCCTGTGGATAAAGAGGTTTGGTGTGGGGGCAATGTAACCGGCTTGGGGAGGGGAGGGTATACTACTGCAAAAAATGCAGAAATCAGACCATTGTTGTACCTGTGGTTTATTATTATTATTATTATTGTTATTGTTGTTTCTGTCTGGCTATGAAGGTAGGCAAACACTTCAGAATTATATGAATTAATATAGACTAGATAGTTTTCAGTGACAGTTAAAACTAGATGATTTTTTTTAAACAGTTGCTAAATTAAGTTCTCAAGACTTTGGCCATAAATAGCGATATTAGCAGGTTTCAGTGTGCGTGTAAATGGGCCATAAGAGAGCGAGGAGAGAGATCTCTCGTCGCCCCCCACCTAACTAAACGCCTGCTCTGTTTGCCAACCTTGTCTGTTTTTCTTTGCTTTGGAAAATACCTTAGTAAGCTTATTTCATCAAAGCTTTATAGGAGTGTCTACTTAATGACAAATTAATATAGTCTATTGGTGCCGTTAACCAACTGAATTCTGTAATATGGGAGGGCGGGGGGCAGGAATCAGGCTAGCAAGTCACCAGGGCATCGGATTAGATGATTCATTGGTTGGACAGACCATGGTGGGCCAGGCCACCATGGAGAAATGTTACCAGTGGAAACACTGATTTGCTGCATTTCTAACATTCTCACCTTAAAATGTTACGCACAGTTAATAAGTGGCATATTATGCAATGACTCTGTGCTAGAAAAAGTATTTTCTTGTCTAATGATTAATCCTGTAAAAGTAGAGACAGCCTGCCAGAGCCATTATAAATGCACCTGAAATGCATGTACATTTTGAAAAGATATACATTAGCTGCTTTTAAGTTATAAAGTAATAAATGTTCTCTCACTAGCAAAATGTCATCATGCAAAGTGCCACCCACAGAAGGCCATGGAAATATTTCTCTCTGTCTTTGAATAACAAATAAATGAATGAATGAATTAATTTCCCTCTTATTTTTGCGACATTTGACATATTGATTTGATGGTGTTTTTTTAAGCAGTGATTTAAATCTATGATGTCTTTTCTTTACTTCAGAGAACTGTCTCGTGTGTCAGCTGCTCACAGCAGCCCACTGTGACGGTAGATGGGTCAGGAGACAGTGTGGTGCACAGTGTCAAATGCCGCAGGGTGCCGCTGGAAGCAACACACTTCAAGCCTTCCATTTTGCCATTGCTGTTGGTTTCACTAGCCTCGTCACATTGTAGCTTGACTTGTTTTACTTCCACTTATAAAGCTTGTGGAGGGCAGAGATAAAAGGGTCCCTACAGCCGTGCTAAATCCCTCTATTTCCAAAGACATACTGCCCAAATATTGTGTGTGTTTGCTTTCGGCAATGCACAAAGATTCATGGGAAGGGGGCCTTGGGAGAGCCTTAAGGTGTTTTATGATGGAGGACTTGTGGTGTACTCTTTCAGAAATCTCTTCTAGGTGCTGCCATCTTAAAGACTGTGTTATGGAAATGAGCCTTCAAGAAAAATGAGTATTTCACATTCTGAAATCATCACAGTGAATGTGGTGTATACTTTAAGGAACTAACAAGTACAACATAAAAGGAGACCGCTGAGAGACTGTCATCATGATGGACTGATATAATCGTGGTGGAATATGGCAGTTGTAGGTATATATTAATAACAATAATTGTAAAATAAATCTAAAATAAATAAGTAAATGTTATTGTTGAATATGGTTGCTATGTCCTAATAATTATTAATGTGCGATATTTCATCTATAGTGTATGTATTATACTTGTCCTTGTTGAATGCCTTGATTAGTTTCCTACCATGAATAGCAAATCATATTGTACACTACTATATACTGTGTTTAATAAGATGGCTAATTTATCTAATTACTTATCTACATGTGGTGTCTCTTGGACCGTAAAAGTTCACATTACAGAAGGGAGGTTTAGTAAACATGTCACCTTTTCTTTGTATGGAACAAGTTTTGCCTATTATTATATTGCATGAAACATGGCACATTCCATATTTGATTAGGATCTGATTAGTTCACTTTCTCAAAATACCAATAGCCGATCATTCGGTTAAAACTATTGGTTATATTCTCATTTACATCAGCTTACAACAATATGCAGTACATAACTTCATGCCATTATAGTCTATAAAATAAGTGTTTCTTTTAATATAATGTGGAGTGGAAGAAAAAAGAAAACTTCAGGCATTTGCATATGACAGCCAATAAATTCATTTATCTCATGTACCTCTGGCAATGGGCCCTGAGTTTAAGCAAAGATGGGTATGCGTAACATTTCTCTATAAAAGTTTATGAAAGAACAGCACATTCCGTCTGTTTTATTACTGGTTTGAAGACAAGGTACAGTTCCTTCTGAGTTACCCCTGACTGATGCCAGAAGTGTTCGTTTCGAAACAAGCCAAGCAATCCCTTCTGAATTGTTGCTCACATACATTATCAATTAGAATAATCTTCATTTCATTAATTGAAAAAAAAAGTTGAAATAATAACGCTACAAGAACACTAGATTAGTTAAATGTGAACCAGAGTATGAAATGGACAGTATATCAAATATTAAGGACAAACTGACAGGCCCCCAAAACCAGATTAAATAGACATGTGGGATCATGAGCTGGTAATGCCAAGCCATTGTGTCCTGCATAGTAAATCACCAAATGTGTTTTAGAGATTTAGTTAGCAACAGTACTTATAAAATACCTGAACTAAGCTATTTCAGATGCTGGCATAAATACAAAAAATATTCACAGACTGATTCACATATATAAGATATAAGATTAATATCAGATTATCTAAACATACTCTGTATGCCTAAATTATAATATAGTGACTGGCACACTTATTTACAGATTATTGATTTCGGAATGTCATGACAACACAAAATACCCTGCTTTTTAGTCAACTGCAGTAAAGCTTAGAATTATTCTTTATGCAAATTGGGCTTCTCTTTAGCTCCTGCCTGTAGAATACAGCAGACAATAAGCTCTGACATTTTAATTACCAAGACATACATGCATGCTTGTGAACATAAAACAGCAATTCTAATGAAGCCAAAAAAAGTTCCATAAGCTAAACATTGCATTAAATCTAAATATGTCTACTTCTAAGTATGCTTAAATATACTCTTGTAGCATATTTACTCAAGAGACAAGAGCATTTTATTGTCGCCCATGGAATATAGCAGAAAATACGCTCAGAAATTTCAGTCATTGAGAGACGCAAATTTCCTTTTATACTCCTCATCTGTCCTGACTTGTCTAAAATATCCCTTATTGAACACTGGCCGTGCTGTGTAAATAAATCAAACAAAATAACATTAATAATAATAATTCATTTCAACAGCATATTTATAACAGTATTACATTTACAAATACCTTGAATTTCCCAGGCAGCATAATTTAAAACTCTTATGTCTCCTGCACGCAAGAAAAAATAGTGTTCTGAAGAAGGGATTTCAGTTCTTCACTTCTGCTGCTCACACTCCATTTCCTCCCAGCATCTGGGGTTCTCGTGTTTCCTTAGTCGACAGACAGCAGGCGAGACAGGTATCATGGTGACTCAGGGTGCCATTGAGTTTTCTGTACAAATTGATTCTTATCTTGACAGTATCACTCTGACTGACGTCTGGGAGAAATACCACGCAGAGGTCACCTTTCATTAGAGGTCATCAGTCGCCTCAGCTGGCCAGGTTAATTTGGCAGTCTCACTCATCTATCCATCCAACCATCCATCCATTTTCCAAACCGCTTATCCTACTGGGTCGCGGGGGGTCCGGAGTCTATCCCGGAAGCAATGGGCAT
>JAODJX010000042.1:14584089-14627443 GCA_026776945.1 Isichthys henryi | reverse complement strand
GCAGATATTTAGATGTGTCAGTACTCCCCTGTACCAGCAGATATTTAGATGTGCCAGTACTGCTCTGTACCAGCAGACATTTAGAGGTGCCAGTACTCCCCTGTACCAGCAGATATTTAGATGTGCCAGTACTGCTCTGTACCAGCAGATATTTAGATGTGCCAGTACTCTGAAGAGAAGAACAAAGAGGTGCCAGTACTGCCTGCCGCTGAGTACCAGCCCACTTTAAATACTGAATATAGATATCCGATAGTTACATAATTTACATAGCATGTACATTCTGTATATAGCACATTTTCTAGACTTGGTGCTGTTCTGTTTTGTTCATCGCCTTGTTCTTTACTAAAGGCATTTGGACAATTTGCACCGGTTGCCCTTTTTAAGAAGTGATCCTAAGAAATGTTGGAACGTGTTTCTTTTTTTCTGGCCAGGTCTCAGTGTCCAACAAAGCGTGACCAGATGTTCATCAATTAAATTGGGACCCTTGTCGCCAAACTGACTTCATTTAATTTTATCATGCTTGAATAGATTTACAACAGCGGGGGATTGCGTGTGTGCCTTGGATACAGAAGGACTTCCATGCGCAAGAACCCCAGCCAGTTTCCTTGTATTCCAGTCAGATCCAGCCCAGGGGCCTTTCGCTCCTATTTTTCCCAGAGTGACGCTCAAGTTGACAGCAGAACTCAATTAAAAGCTTGGGAAGACCATTTAGCTATGTTACTCATTACAGCGTTAGAGGAACTATAGAGCATAGTGAGTGAGCTCAGGACATTTATTTATTTGTTTTTCCCGTTTTAACTGCAAGCCATTCTTTATGCTTCCCATTTACCCCTGCAGCCTCAAATCGCTGCAAGCATTAGCAAGTTGTTTTATAGCTCTACATTAGTCTTTCTTTGAGGAAAAGTAAGTAAAATAAAAAAGAATAGTCAAATAAAAACCCACATGCCCACTGAATTTACTTTAGCTGTCATCCAAGCCTAGAAGCCTGACAGGGGATGCTACCTTTCTTTCACCGGAGATGGAACTGGTGTACTGCATAGTGTTCGTTCATTATAAACACTTCCCTCTTGTCTTAAATGTTTTTGCACATAGAGGGATGTGAGAGCTGCTACAAAGTAATGTGATTGAAATCAATTTTAGAATTTGCACATTGTGAATTATTGTAGCACAAATTCCATTATAACGCCTCAGTTTAATTTCTAATTTTAATGGTTGTATTTTTTTTTTTTTTTATCAAAAATATTTAAAAGGATTTAAAGGAAGGAAACCAATGAAAAGGAATTCCTTACATTTTGTTGCTACTCCTAACGCAGTGTCCTTTATATAGTGTTATTTTCTATTTGTAATTATTTTTACTTGATTCTTGGATCATTTGATTTTTTTTCTTTTACGGTCAAAGACTGTCACCAAACTAAAATTATCCTAATTGAAACTCCAGCCTGTTTTAGAAGTTAAACATATATCATTGTTTTTTGTTATGAATGTTTTGAAAATCAATGAGCAATTTAACAATCAGTTGGGTTAAATAACTTAGTGTTACTGTATGTCTCTACATTGTTTTTAGTTAACTCATCGTACACATTTGTTCATTTTGCAGTAATAGTTGCAGTACACTGTGTTTATCTATACATTTTTCAGGTGTATATATATATAGCTAGGTAATTGTAGAAGTCTACTTTCTTCTGCTCAGCTGGTGAGAATTCAGGATTTGTCTTCCAATCCTGGTGACTAAAATAGCAATTTAAACATTTTGAGGCTGCCTTGGCACTCTGCAGTGGGGTATTAAATAAGATTTATCTGAGTGGGCCTCAACTATGGTTTATAGGTCATTTCCCTTGGATCTTACTCTGCGCCCCCAATATCCCCCCATCACCCACCCCGTAAATAAATCAGCCACAACAGCAAGGTTTCTATCTTTGGGGATTTAATTTACCCGACAAGCACTGAGCCAATGCAAGTTATTTTCAAACCGACAGCATTTAAAAGGGTCCTAAGAAAAGCGTGTGCCTAAAAATTTAAAAGAAGAGAGAGACAGAGAGAAGTAATATACAAGCTTAAAAGGTAACATTCCATTTTATGTCTGTTCAATGGTAGACATTGTTATGATTATAGCTTTTTCCTGCCTTATTACAAATATTTTTGCACTTTTAAGTTTCACAAAATTTCAAATAGGATGAAGAATTACTAGAATTATGAAATATTAATGCGAAAAGTAGGGTGTGCTATAGGAGTGTATGGATGACAGAATGTTCGTAGGAGTTTGGCTCTGAACCGTCCCGTGGGTCCCTCAGCTCGTAATGTTCAGGTTTAAGAGAAATGAAGACTACAGAATTTGCTTTGTTTGAGCATAGAAAAATATCACAGTGTGGTTCATTTGCAATCATCTGGAAACGAATCTCAGTTTGTCAGATTTTGCAGACTTGTTAAACTTGTTAAGGTCTGATAATAATATCAGTTATTATTTTTATTATCGGTTAAGCACAAAATTATCGTGTATACAGCATATTATTTACAAATGGGACAAAAATAATAAACCCTGGTATCTGAAGACAGGGCTGCATCCCTGAGTGTTACTAAGATAGACATTTTTCCATTTTATGCTTTTAGTTGAAGTGCTTGTGACTATCGCATTCCGTGGTAGGAAAGAATCAAGCTATGCTATTTGATATTTATTGTACAGTATATCCCCACAATTTTCCCATATCTTATTCGTTAATTTGTTTGCTTGTTTGTGTATTTCAATTGCATCACAGAATCAACCAAGAGAGGATAGATGGTTTTATTGTAAATGAGCTGTTGTCACGGTGGTTCCTGCTTAAGATCCCGTTTCATACGCTAACGTCTGCAGTAGATTGTTGTATTATTTCTCAATAGGGATGCTAAGAAAACCAATGAACATTTCATTGCTTATAAAAGTTGCTCACAAATGTAAGCATCTCACCTTCCCATTAAGTCAATTAAAACCTGTTAGCGGGGCAGATTGGGGCAGGCATATGCTAGAGCCGTTCCCACAGATCTGCAGTCAAGGGATAATAGGTGTTTAAATTTGACTTGTCATGCTCAGCACTCGCCTCCCTTGTTCCACAATGAGATTTTGTCTGGTGTGTGTAAGATTTGAGTTTGGGTGGGTATGATCCCCTCGGGCAGCTCATTTCAGAGACCACAATCCCACGTCCTGAACACGTGCTCCGCTAAACAAAGAGCGACATGGATAAATGATTTCCTCAGGGAGGCTGCTGTTTGTCTGTGTTCCTTTCTCCATTTCAAGAGGGGGGGGATCCTTTAAAATGATGGTTATTCCAATAAAAAATACACCTAAACATACATGGTACACGTTGAAATAAACTGTAAAAAAATTAATTGCTCGATCAATAACACTCTGGAGCAGGAGAGTCAAAAAATAAAGAAATTTGAGAATCAATAAAAATACTCCAAATTAATAATCGAGAATAAAGTCAAATAACAATTAACACGGTGTTAGAAAAATGCAGATCTTAAAACCATTTTAGCCAAAACAAGCATATAGTTCTTCAAGATAATGATTTGCTTTTAAGTGTTATGTTCTGCTTGTTCGTGGGGAATATTTGAAAACATCCCTCTACAGTTTCTGTTAATACACTGATTTTTATTTGAAATATTACAGTTAGAGCCCAATAATAATATATTTTTATTATTTCTAATATCATAGTTATGAAGAAGATAATTCTTTAAAACTTCTCAATGGGAAGTAAAAAGACGACACTTACTGTAATGATAAGGTTAGTTTTTCTTCAGGGAGGGAATAGGTATGAGCCATTTTAATTACAAGTGAAAAAGTGCTGGCTTGTTGTTTATCTGAATGTCACGACACCACCTTTTTCACCATGATAAGGAGGAAACATGGCAAATGTTCAGCTTTATAGAAAATCTCACCTCTGTCAGATGACTACAATGAATCTGCAAATGACTTTTTGTTTTCTGCAAGAATATTTCAGAAATAGAGATAAGCAGCCTATTATTTAGTTGACATTTTCCTAAAGTTATTCTTGCGTGCCCAAAGCTAAATTTTACAGTGATGTCCATTTGAACCGTACTTCAGTTTTTAAGGAATTTATTAAAATGACAAAATTAGAAAGATTTTTTCATTTTTCTAGTAGCTTGCAAATATTTTCTAAATTTTACCACCATATTTACTTCCATGGAAACAGACATTTTTCTCTCTGTTAGCTTGTTTGTTTGTGTATTGGATTGACTCTTTTATTGATTTCTTTTTGTCGTTTTGGAAAACTGTAGTTCTATGATGCAACCTAATGCTTCATTTACTTTTTTCAAATGTGTTTTTTTTTTTTGTACATTTTTTTAAAAATGTTTTTTCCTGGCCCCAGCTCTGGAATGTATTGTTTTAACCAACCTGTCACCTCTACTGTACAATGCTTCAAGATCTATCTATAAATGTGAGAAAAACTATGTGTAAAAGACACTGTTAGGAAAAGCCTCAGTAATAGCATCATCATTGACGATGGTGCCAAAGAGTCACGCCGATGGATTTCAGCTGAGATATTTCATCCCGTGCTGAAAAGTTGTATAATACATCCTTACTGGCTTCTTATGTCACATGTATACAAGGAACAGTCTGTAGTACAGACATCGAGCTGAATGAGTCAATCAGATATGATTTGTCTAATCTGTTAGCTGAAATTACATATTCCTTTATAAGCAGTGTGGCATTTAATTCTCAGCTTCATTAAGTACGCAGTGCAGGAAGCTCAGGCATCAATTCACAGTGGGTGGTACACAGAAGAGCAGCTCAAAGCCAATGAGAAAGGGCTGAGTTTGGCATCACTACGGGATTAGAGGAATGATCCCTTTTAGACATGTTTCAGGCATGCTTCTTTTTGCAAAGACACGCTCCTCCAACAAATATCTGCAATTTCAGGTGCGATCCTCAAAGCCTGCTGGCTTAATTCCAGTTCTGATTGGCCCTTGTTCTTGTGTGTATGTCTATTTCTTCAATCCCTGTTACTGACTGCCATACTGCAATGATTATATGCTTATTAAATCGCTTCACCAAGTTTACTAATGTTTCATGTGCCAGTCAAATCCTAATTAAAATATCTCCTCTTAAACCTACAGGACTCAGTGAGTTGCCCCCACTCCTCCATTTTTTATTGCCTGTGTTCTGAGCGATGTATGTATTCCTGGCTGCTGCTGGAGTTCACCGAGAGGTCCTAGAGAGAGAGATGCAGATCATAGGCTCTCCCACTCTTAGCCGCCTCCTTCGCCCCAGTTATGAGAATTAGCTTCCCATTTCTGACATCCCCTCTTTCATGTGGACTTAAGGCCTGTTGAAATTTATGGTGCCTCTTGACACAACTGTAAAATAGTCATCTAATTTACGCAACTCTTTGGGGCTCACTCTCTGTCACTGCTACAAACATCTGTTTGTAGAACTGTTACATTAGTCTAAAATTAAACCTCAAGGACTGTTGATAGGAGTGTCAGCCACAGAATGTTCAGAATACAGAAGTAAGCAAAGCATAGAGGGAGGAGGTGAGTTGGATGGCATCAGGAGGAAATCTGGGTAACTAACTTTTAATTCTGTCCTTCTATAGGATCTCAGAAGGCTGATGAAACGCCTTGAATGACATATGAGCTGCCACATGGAGTCTAGCCTCATTCAATAATTAAAATTGAAAAGTCTTTGGCTTGAACTCAGGTTTCACAAACCTATTAAAGCAAATGCCTTTTGGGTCAAAATGTAGCAAAGTGGTAAATTAACCGGACCTACAATTGTTATTTGAGCAAACGTATTCATTTGATTAATGAGCTTGATTTTGAGAAATATCCCAAGCAGAGTTTCACTTGGACTGGAGATATTCTGCCCTCACGTCTTCATTTCAGCTGCCCTTTACCCACACAGACCGATAACTTGTACACACACTTCCGCATTAGAAGAAATTTATTGTTCTTTCAATCAATTGAGAGAGCACAAGAAACAGAGTAAAACTGTAATGTAGAAGTATGCACAATTACGTGAATATTAAACTAATACATACCCAAACACAACCTAAATGTTGTTTCAAATGATTAACAAAGATCACTGGCACATTAAATGTTAATTTAGTAAATTCTGTAAAATCACGGAAACTTGAAAATCCTCTCGCACTTGAGTTACAGGGTCTTCTTATTCTCCTTACAAAGCTCTAAAAAGATTTTTAGTTTCTACCGATACATATTTGAAAAGCAGCGCATTCAAGGTTTCTGGGGGTGTTTTTTTGATGTTTCTCCAACAAGAACTCGCAGAGTTTTTTGGCAAGATTTCTATTTGATCCTGCGGGTGGCATCACCGACTCCAGAGGGTCATGCAAAAGGACGGACCACGATTCACTTGTCTTCCTCAAAGATGACCATGGCTGGGTCCCAGTACATGGACTGCATCTTTCAAAGGCTGCAGTTGAAAGGCGAATGCGTCACAGTGGTGGGACACTGGCTGTCCCACTTCGAATGCTCCATCAAATGCAGCCTAGAAATATGTCCTTCCTTTCCTGTGCCACGATGTACCCTAAGATTCATTGTGCTGAGCTAAAGTGGGTTTGTCCCAGCAAGGTGATAGCAGTGGCACTTTGTGACAAAAGGGTAAGGGCGGGAACAGCTGATGACATAAATAGGAAAATATCCATAGGTCAGACCATCCCCTTTCACCACACTTTCAGTTTGACTTTTGAAGGACGCCATCTACAAAGAAAGGCTACACCTTTGTAGAATGTGTCTTTCAAACTTTGCAGCCCATGAATTGGGACACAGCTCATGTGTGTCTCTCACTGAACACAAGCAAATCTCACTGAACACTAACAAATCTGATTCTACATACTGGGACACCTGCCCCTGCTTACTAAATGGCTAATTGAACCTGTTCTTGGCACTGATCAGTTAGAGCCCAACCTTACTTAAGGAAAGCAGTGCTCACTACTCACTCATCAGCATCAGCTCTTTGAACGCCAAACACAGTATTAACCTTGGCAAAGGCTTGATTTTTGGGGCTGTTAGTGTAGGTCTGTTTTCTGTCTTTGTCAGTAGCCAGCGGGTACTGGCTCGGTGGTGTAGGTAGCCCTTGGGGTTCATGGTCCTTATTGACTAGCATTTGTCATTGGGCTTCTGGTGGCTGGTTTCTGTGTTGGGGGGGCTTCATAATCCCAGGTGGCCATCATTCCACAGCTCTGTGATCTGTGCTGTTGATGTTCTGTATCTAGGGTTTTAATGTCTTGGCTTATGTTCTTGCCCCTTTAAAGGCTCCTGCTTTGGGATTTTCCAGGCCTCTGCAAATGAGTCAGTCTTCAGTTTTACCTCATCCTGACCATCCATCCAGTCAGCAGCTCAAGTGCTCTTAGATCCCTGTTACTGGCAGTGTTGAGGATGGTTAGTTTCAGGGGCCAGGGGGCAGAAGACCTGGCATGATGGGCCCAGGTAGAGGTTGTGTCACAGATCTTATTTTATGAAGGCTAGTAAAACATTTTAACCTGTACTGTATCTTGAGTCCAAGCTGTGACAACATACACACACAAGGTGGCACAGAATAACCTTAAAGGAACTTCTCCCCCTACAGGACAGGAGTTGGTATCACATTCAATTCAAGTCAAAGTGTTTAAATTGGAAGCTGGAATAGCACTTGCTTTCATTCTCTGCAAAACATAAGTTCTTTGAGCACACAGAATTTCTGGACCCTGATCCCCTATTGCCTTGTGTAAAGAATAACACCAGACTCGCTGTGTTCCCTGCAAGTCAAGCAGTCGTTGCTTGGTCACAGAGTAATGCATGGCCTACTCTACCATTCGTTCTGGACCTGGATGCAATTCCATCAGCCTTATGAGCAAATGCATGCCTTATTTTCGTATTACGCATTGTTTTTGCATTTTTGCTGTTCACTCGGGGGGAAAGCCGACTGATTTGCAGCAGATAGGCGGACATTAAATGGCTCTGTAAAATTTAACTGGCATAATGAGGAAATAAGTGATTTATTGGCTGTATGCTCATTGCCTTCATTAGGACTCTTATTTATGAGTATCTATCATCAGAGTGCAGTGATAAGCGACGTAGGGTTTATGGAGCATGGACAGTCCCCCCGTTACAGTTATTATTACCTTTGACAGCTGTGAGTGCATGGGCATTGCACAGAGCACAGGGCGTAGGGTTTCTCATTGCCATTTTCAAGTGGAAAACATGTTATATTTTGAAAACTGAAGTCTGATTTGAATATAATCTGTTTTTGAAGAAGAAAGCAGGGCCTTCTTAAATTGAATTTAATTTTTATTTGTCAAATTACCACAAAAAATCAGATTGTGGTATGCTTATTTTAGTGAAATGAACAAAGCATTCCATACTTGAAATGATATTTTTCAATGCATTACATATATAATATAATGCCATTGCAGAAACTTTGTCTGATTCCAAATCTGTAATTGTGACGTACAATTGCATTCTACACCACAATATTTTAATAAACAATAAATAATCTTTCATTTAAAATGCATTAATTACATTTGATCTCAGCCACATTATGCCCTGCACTGTTCCAGTCTTATGTCCTGTGTTTTATCCGATCTGGCTACAGGTCCAAAGCAGCCTAATCAAAAAGTTGTTATGGAAGATGGATGCAATTTACAAGAAGAAATCTATTTTTCTTTGAAGATTACTAATATTTTTTGCACTGCTTCATGGGTAGGCATTTAAAATGGATTGAAATCACATTAAACAAACTTTTCTATTGATTATGATCATTATGCATTACAAGCAGAAGAAACTATCTGCATTGTAAATAAGATCATCAGTGTTTCGTTATGCAAAATCCTAATGTCATTAAAATTCAAGTTGATTCCTGCATAACATTTAATAAGCTCATATAACAGATGCAAATTTATTTCATCTTGTAAAAACATATAGGTGTACAGTACTCTCTGTCCTCATAAAATGTTTTTGCTTTAGAAAAAACTAATTTAAATATTCAACCCTGTTAACCACTGTCGTAACCTTTTTTTTTTCGTGGTTGACTTTTCGAGGAACAGTAGCATATCACGAGAAAGACAAAAAGTCATGTTTTATTCAAAGGCACTGTTAAAGGACTCTCTCCTCAGAGAACCTAGGCTGTAGCATTCAGAGTTATAACAGGTTATTTCTCTGGGACACCGTGTTTATCCACATATGACAGATGCATCAAGGCATGAACAAAGAAAGCCGGCTTTGTTGTCCATCCCCTGCTGTTGTTTTGGATAGTGGATTTAGAAATGAAGCAGGTTGTTAAGTGTGAGAGGAGCCATACTAGACAGGCAAATCAAAGGAGGTGCTTTGAATACTTCACCCAGGAAAGAAAAAAAAGATTGGTTTAGTACTGTATGTTCCCAATTGAACATAACAATCTTTATTGTAGCAGAACACAGAGTATTGTTAAGAGGGGGCAGAGCAAATAAATAGCTCATGAAAGCCATCATCAACCCACAGAAATGAAATTATAAGGTTTCTTCATCAAAGCTTTGTGTGGTTCGATATCAATACCACTCAAACGAGGACTTAATGTTTGTCTGCTTAAGCAGATAACTTGCCATCATGAATGGCCCTAACCCACTGAGAGGATTTCATAAACAGGTCTCCTGCCGTTAACCACGCAGCGTCAGATGGCCACCAGCGGTCCCCTGAAGTCATTTGCATATTTGCCTGATAATTCTATAACTCTGTTTTAAAATAGAAAATTTGGTGATAATTCATTCATAGTTATTTTAGAAGAAATGGGTTTAATTTCATTTTCAGTAATACCTTGTTTCTAATACAGCAGTTATGATTTTCCAAGTAGCTGATACCAGTATTTATGCTTCCTCTCATTTCTTTATTTATACTTTAAGGCATTAAGTGTAATTACTGGATTCTTTTCTGCTGTCTTAGACTAAGGCAGCGTAAAGGGGAATTTCCTTTTTTGGTTTATCTAATCGCTATTCCGCTTTTACTAAATATTTCTCACTTTACGCTTTGTACAAAAAGCCTTGCCTCGCGGCTGTTATCTGTACTACTTTTTTGCACCCTTATCCACATAACATTGCACACAGACATTTTACAAAGTTTGAGCCAAAACTGAATATGCAGAAAACAATTACTTTTTTGGGCATGGTTGTTATGAACTATAACATTAAAGTTCCTGGAAAATGAAACAGATTAATGCTTACATAAATAATTATTGTAATGTCCTGACACCACACCCCTCTCATTCATCTCTGCAGGAAGAAATTTTATTTGATTCTGGCTGTGAAACAGTTCTCTCTTTGTGTGTGTAGAACTGCTACAAGGCAACCCTGTGGCTCTATTGCACTCCCTTCCCCCAACGCTCCCTCTTATACTGATCAACTGGTCACATGACACCCAAGTGTATCATATGCATACAGCTTACCTTGCTTAAAATGCAAAGCCAAACCCCATTATATTAATTTTAGTTTAAGACCTCAAGGAATATAAAAACTAAACAATCTTGCTATAAACGTTGAAGAGTTGAGACAATTTGTGGATTGTGTTTGAAAAAGCCAGTGGTTCAATTTCTAATCAACACTGTAGATTACAGTTTGTGCAGGTTTCCCTCCATTCCGTGGTTGTTCCATTTTAAACAACTAACAACTCCAATACTGAGAGATAAGGGTAAATAACTATTCCATTTCTATCACAACCTGGTTGATTGAGTGTCCTTTTTGAGATAAAATGTACAAAGTAGTTAAGCACCTTCATAAAACAAGCTTTCTGTACTGCAATACTTAGCATTTGCAGCCATTTTTGTCTATTTAGGTATTATTGCAATATACTGTAGACTGATGTTATCGAGCTCTGACAATTAGTTTTGATAATAGCACTTAATAAAAAATATATAGTTCGGCCAGAGGAAAACATGTGCATGATAAATAAATAATAAAAAGTAAAATTGCAATTGCTTAGAAAAAAAGTTAACCTGCAATTTTTAATATGGTCAATTACGCTATGTTGCTCTGAAAAAAATATTATTACAGAAAGTTTGTTGTTGAGGAAAGCATGTTGTCGATATCATATGCTCTGTTTGAGGTGGGGATGTTCATAAGATATTACAATAAACTGCTTTTATTTTTTTCTAATTTACTGTTTGTTGCAGCTTAGTGTTTGTGTTGATGTCATACATTGATTCTTTACTATGGGCTGAGCTTCTACAGTATTTATACTCATACACCTTGATTGTTCAGCCCTGGGAATCATGCAGCTAACAAACTACATGTGCCTTCAAATTATTTGCGTGAATAAAAAACACAATTACATCCATCCTCTTCAGTAACCTTCCAAATGAGGGCCGCAAGTCATCGATCAAGTGCACTAATCATTTTTGTCTGCCGAAATAAAGGTGATTTTAAATAACCCATCAATTGCACCTTGGAGTCTTTTTCTGTGCCATTTTCACCTACAATAGATATGGATCATTTAAATTGCATTTCATCACGGACTGCTGATTTGTTTCTTTCGTTCCAGAATATTGTTATGTAACATTTCCCATACTAGCAATGCAGCACATGGGTTTAAACGGTAGACCCCTGTATGAGATTTATATGAAAATTATAATGCATCTTCTTCCTAGATGTTCATTTTTCCAATGCCGGCTGCTCGTGTTAGGGGTCTGTATTATATATTTATTGAAACATTTAGATTTTACAGTTATTCATAACGCATATACTTTCTGCATTTGACATTTCCATCCGTCCGTCCATCCATTTTCTGATGCTGCTTGTCCTATTCAGAGTCGTGGGTGGTCCAGACCCTATCCTGGAAGCTATGGGCGGAAGGCAGTGAGCAATCCAGGATTTCACATTTCATGCGGTAGCAGTATTGCTTCCCGCCTCCATCGTTGACGGCTCCAATCCCATTTCTGCTGTCTGTAGTGTGTTTGGAGTTGTGCAGGTCGTACAGTCCAAAGATGTGCTGCTGATTGAATAGCCGTATCTATCTTGCTCATTGTCTGTCAATGCATGCCCTGCAACAGACTGACATTCCATGTAGGATTTTCACTGCATTGAACCTTATGCTGTGCTAGAAATGTTGTATTGCCCATGCAGTTCTGCTCAGGATAAGCAAATGGATGATTAATGGCTGGCTGGACGATTCAATGTTTTAGTAGTTTAGTAGAATGGTACATTACATGCTGTTTTTCTCATTGCTTTATATTATTGTAAAACACATAGATGCGTGTATTTCTAATGTTTTGCTTCCTCCTGGCTTGGGCATGAGAAACGTGTGGCATCATAAATATTCATCATTCGTGATAGACCTTCCCCATGGAAGATATAGTGCGTTAAAGCAAGAATCTATACTACTGACATCATTAATGCAGTGCTTTCAATTTCGTGTGCTGTGTAGGATACTAAAGTGACTTCACATATGCATAATTTCAGGCAGAAATATGACACTTCTTGATTAAATATTATTTATTTTTCTGCATCAGTGGCCAAGTGTTTTGATCTTGAAAGTCGCAAATATTCAAACAGGGATAAACACTCACATTTAATGAGGGCATCTATACCAGTGATGGCCAATCAGCTGCAGTTTCAGTTTGTCATTCTTACTCAAATTTCTACTCCACATGGGGGGTGCACCTACACAAAGTCATATAGAAAAGTGACCCAAAGGATATAACATGACAGCAAGAACGCAAATATTCCTGGTGAGCTGACTGAACAATTACTCATGACCTACAGTATGAGAGTAAAATTTTGCACATATTCAAATGACTATATATGCACTTCTAGGGGGCCCCGCTGATCATAAATGACACTGTCCTCCCTATGGGGGTAAGAATTGACTGCTATGGCTAGCTTTACTATTCCTTGATAGAGTAAAAACAGACAGATGACGCCATTTTCTGACAATGCAGATGGAACATAAACTCACGTGATAAAAGCAAGATGAAATAAGGTGCTTAAAGGGGTAGTTCACCCCAAAACTGACAGAATTTAATGTAGGAACTATTTTCTTCTACCGAACACTCCATTCGTATAACTGTGTAAAAGATACAAGCACGAGCACACTGGTGATGTCTTCTGCACAGTGATATGTGTGGAGTTCGGTGGAAGAAAATAGTTTGGAAATTTAACTTCTCACTACCAGTGATTTCTGGTAAGAGACATTTCCGTGGCTTTAATCAGCACAGAAAGAATGCTATTCACTCCCCTTATATTCGAGAGAAGCCCGACATTTCTAAGGCCGATATCTCCCAAACTAGGTGACTCCCAGCAGAACAACCTAGATGGATAGACAGCATTAAAGGCCCTCTAAAGCGTATGTTTTTTTGTTTTTTTTTAGTTTTGGGCTGAACTAATTCTTTAACTACACCCACTTCTAACTGCTGAAGTCAGAAGTCAGGGCCTTGCTTGGAAGTTTGACGTTGTCTGTGGCGGTACTACAAGTGATTAATTTGTGGTTAATTTTCATTTGAAGCCAGTGGAAAAGGAATAGGCAATGAGTACTTGAACAAAGCAAACTGTGTATTGGATTGTAATGGATTGGAGTGGGGTATGGATTATGTTCCCGTCTCTGGGATTTTGGGATCAAATTATTTATTAATGAGCCACCTACTCTTCCTCTTTTAAACATGACCCTACTCATTTCTTCATAATACCACAGGCTGCCTCTTTTAATCCACCCTTTACTTTGTTTCCTTATGACAAGGGTTGGCAAGAAATATATATGTATGGTTGTGAAAACATAAGAACTTATTCAGCATGTTTGTGTCGCTACCAACCCTGATCCATCTCCCAGGAATGATACGCATGCGTCCGTCGTCCTGTTACAAAAAGCAGGTGGAAATGTAAAGATGTGGACAGGAAATGCTATGACCATGATAATTACCCACGGTTTTTAGGAGACTTAACATGAATGATTAGGCAAAGCCCCAATATCACCCCTGTAGATATAAATGGTTCCAAACACCACATTATTTGTTATACTCACTGTTCTTATTTCAGATATTTAAATGGCCGAAGTGCTAAAACTCATTGGAAATTTTGCATATTTGATGATCTGCATGTTCCAAAACACACTGGTCCAAATTTATTTTACTGTTTTTAAACTGTGCAACAAAGTTGAAGGCTTTATCTCTGATTTGAATACTACCTTTGCAACTCCTGAATGATAACATCTAAATATCTCCTATTTTACATTAGATATTTAAAGAAAGCAACACAAAAGTGCAACGTGTTTGAATGCCATGCAGTATTTTTATTGAGGTAATAAAATATGGTCAAACTTTATTTGGAACAATAAAAATAGACCTTTTTTTTGCAGTGTAAATAATGGTTGTATTAGATATGCGGATCTCTTTACAATGGGCTGGATATACTTAAAAATGACTGTTTCATGGCATCCAGTGATTACTTGGCAGACCGTAAACATTTTTTTTTCCAAGTTTCATATGTGTTGATGTCATTTCTTGTACTGATGTCATTGACAGCCCTGTCTGTACTGTACTTACTTTAGTGTAGCACGAGGTTATACTCTTTAATAAAAAAGGAATAGGACGAAAAGAAGCATTTCAAAACTTTAAAATGATATATTCAGCGATTTCGCTCCCATATGCCCCCATGCCTTTGCTTTATCTGCAACTTGAGTCTTGCTTTCTGGTCTGTAGGTCTTATGACATGTATGACAATTATCATGAAGTAGCATTCAACCGAGGGAACCATGCAGGTAAGGTGGTTTCCTCCAAATGTTTCAAAGGGCAACGATATTTGGGAAAAGAATGTCGGCACAGTCTTGCCCCTCCAGAAACTTCAAGAGGTTCTAAAAGTTGAAAGCCAAAGTTGTTCTAATGATTAATCAACCCCCCCCCCTTTTTATACCATATGTACTACTTAAGTACATCTTAAATACTGTTAGTTAATGTTTATTAACTTGTATTTAGACATTGAGGCATTTCAGACATTGAGCTGCTTTTATTTTTGTTAAATTATGGTGTGTGTTTTTTTAAATACATTTTTAAAGCCTTTCTAAGGTTTGTTTTTGAACAGAATAACAAAAAGGTAAAGGCTGGATGACGTAGCCGTGTTTTATTTACACATTCGTATGGGACGCTTGATCTGACCTCGTTCCAGGTTGTCAGGTCAGCAGAAAAATGGCTCTTGGGATTTTGTATATTCTTTAGATCATTGGGATAGCTTTGGTTTTCCTGACTACTCTGTCAGCTAAAAATGATTGGCGTAGGATAAAAGCAGGAGAGAAAGGAGCATCGTGCACAGTTTCATACCGAGACCCAAATGCAGGATGTTTTGTACAAACAGGTTTTATTATGTATAAATGTCCACATTGGTTAACTCTTCCAGATTAAATACTCTTTTCCTCCTAATATATCTTTACCAAATAGGGCTCTTGTGCTGCATTCAGAACATGAGCTTTGACAGTGTAACACATATAAACAACAAATAAAGAAGAAAGAAACTTTATTGATTTACTATATTTATCAGAGTGCTGCGTTATTTATGTTATAGAGATTGATGAGGCCCAGGCCCGATCTGAATATATTGATGTTTGAGTGCTTTTTCTGACGCCGCAAACACATTTGCCATTACGGAGAGTCCATATGTAGGCCAGATTTCCCCCATGATCTTATCATGCGGTATCATCGGGATAAACCTTCCATTTGTCAGCCTCAACATTCCTTTGCAATAGCTGTACCTCAGATGGCCTATTTTTTTGCAAGAAATGTCCTGGGAATGTTATTCGTCTGAGGAGGAGGATTGGGTATGAAAGTGTGTTTGAATCTGTACCTACAACAAAATTCTAGATTGAAGAAAACTTTGCTATATTTTTAATGCGTATATATATAATTTTGTATTTGGACTTTTTTTTTGTTTATAAATGTATTTTATTTGATAAATAATGAATGTCACAACACCAAAACAGCATTCACTCGATTCTAATGCATGTTGTGCCCTAAAGTGTCTATTGGCATGTTGAATTCTTGCCAGTTTTTTCGATACTTTACAATGTTACCAGTGAATAACTTTAAATATTATTGTATTTGCTACAAATACAGATCTTCATAAGACCAATAAAACACGTCACCCTGGTCTAATATGGCCAATAGGCCAACACCATGTCTATTGTGAAGCACTTTGGTGGCAGAATGTTTTGATGGGTTTGGTTCATTGCCAGGGGATAATAAGCTTACCATACATCAAAATGTCACTTTGTCTAAGAGGATAAATACTTGCTTTTGTTTATAAAAGCCCCAGTGCATTCACCCGCTGCCTTTTTGCAGGAGCTGGCGGTGAAGCACTTCCAGAATCCCTCCCTTCCGTGGCGGGGACACTCCCTCACTTCGTGCAGGAGCCGGAGGACGCCTACATCATCAAGAGCAACCCCATCAAGCTACGCTGCCGGGCTGCCCCTGCCTTGCAGATCTTCTTCAAGTGTAACGGGGAATGGGTGCACCAAAACCAGCACGAGTCCCGGGAGCGTGTAGACGAGGGCACGGGTAAGGAGCAATGCGCAAATCGCATTCAGCCCAGAGAAATCTCCGCCATGTTATCCGAAGTGAAACCGACTGCATGTTCCGTTCGATCGGTCACGGTCTGTGCAGGTGAACATATGTTTTGCTTACAATTGGAAACCCAGCCATGTTTTCACCAGAATACCATGATGTACTTTAATCAAATAAAGCTAAATAGGCGATTCACGACCTGCCTGCTAATCACATATAGGATGCATGTACCAGTAGTGAAAAAAATAAACATATAAAAAGATTTAGCCTGGTAGTTTAGTTTGTAACTTGGCATTTTATCTTTTATCCGGTCACAGGGTAACATCTCCTACTGCATTTATAGGCAAGTCACGTTTCAGATTTGAAATTCCTAAGAGAACAGCAATTCTTTCTTGCGAAACAGTTGAATTTACACTGATCTACTGTTTGGAGCCGACTTCTCCGTAACCCCCTCTGTTCTTTGAGTAGGGTTCATTACTTGATTTGAGATTCAGTCCAGTTTCTGACTTCATGTTTAGACCTGGCAAACGCTCTACCTTAGGGTACAAGACACAGTACTTGCCCTGTTCTCAGAATAATGAATATATAGGTTTTTTAACAGTTGTCTTTACCTGTAGTACATAAAAGTAAATAATTTTATTGTTGACCTAATTTTAACCGTGTCAGAAACAGGCGGCTTAATATTGTTGCTGTTTATTTATCATTGAATAGCTACTATTTACAGAGAAAACGGATTTAAAATGTGTTGGGATTAATTATGTTGGAAAAACATCTTCTATCCACTGGAGATGTTTAGGTAGAGATCCTTTTTAAACAGTTTTTGAAAGTTTGGTATTGTCCATTTGAGTTTTGCGAAGTCACTGTACAACTGAAAATGAGGGAATCTCTCCCAGATTTTTTTTCCTATTCTTTTCATTGTTTGACACCAACTTTTGTATTTCACTTTGTCAAAATGCACTGCATCCAGTAAGTATGAAAAAAATTTGGTTTGACAAATAAGGAACAACATTAGCTAAATAGTTACACGTGGTGACTCACAGAAATGCACATATTATTAAAAAGTCATATCCTTAAAAAAGGAAATATCACAGTTAAAATGAGGAAGCCAGTAAACGTCAAACGGCATATGAAGAACTGAGCACTGCATTTCTTTCATATATATTTCCTAAAATATCTTCATATATATGTATTCTTTTTATGTTTGTCTGTTGAAATGAAATGACATAATTATCAGCCAACAAGCTGTTAGTCATTTGCAGTTTCTTCATGTCCTGATACAGTTACCAGGTTTCATGATCACCTTGAGCTAAACCTGCGTATTAATACCTGATTGGTCAATGCTGGCTAGTTATGGCATGTTTTACGCCCCCCACTAACAAGATGGGCTGTATGAGTTTTTTTCTTTCACAGATGTAAACCACCAATAAAAACAGCAATAGTCTATGTGGCTACTTCATTGACCTTAGAAAACATGTCAAAAATTCCACAAAAACCAAACAGTGTTGTTACCGTTTATAAATCTGTTTTTCCATCCTAAAAAGATGCCAACTGAAATTGATTGGAAGCTGGGGATCGTACTCTTTGGGAAATTAAGCAGCTTTATAACTAATCCAAAGGACTGTACCAAATTTAGTGACATTTAGATCAGAAGTCTAGGAGAAGATGTTTTTTAAAGGTTTTGGGAAAAAATCAAAATGGCAGAAAATCCAACATGGCAGAAATGGGCTTTGGGGCCATCTTTTCGTCTGAAGCCAAATAATCTAAATTGGAAGGAATTTCGCATCTAGGACAAACAAAAAATGTGTTTATGAGCCTTAGTGCCACCATATGGCCAATCTTAATACATTGACTAACCTGTAGTAAAGCAATGATTTTAATAATGCCTGTCATGGTTTGTCATGTGTTGACTTCTGGGGGTTAATTCCTGATGATCTTCAGCGAAGAGAGAATTCTCGCCACGTAATACAGAACTCTACTATTACAGGCATTCAAAGAGGCCTTAAATTTATGTTTAGTGTTACCAATTTTTTTTTTTTTATTATTGTAAGTGTTATTGTTGTGTTTTTAAATTATTGTCATGCAGGTTATACTGTATAAATTAAAGTTCCTATCAATTTCATCACCCACCACCCCAAGTGTAGGTGAGTCGCCCTAGAATTAAAAAAGTTCTCCGGGGGTCCAGGTCTAAGGGTTCCCTTCAGGATTTGTTTGCACCTTGCACCATCCTCTATCCATTTTGTCTCCTTTACAAGCTTTCAGATTCCTGAAGCACAGCAGTTTCCCCTGGTTACACTGCCACCACCATGTTTTATGGTAAAGATAGTGTTCTTCAGATGATGCACTCAGACTTACAAGAACCAGAGCCGAGGCAGAAAGTGCAAATCTGGTCTTAGCTCTCAGAATTTCCCGGATGCCTTCTGGCAAACTAGCTGAAAGCTAATGTGAGTTTTCCTTTCGTGGATTTCTATTTGCTGTCCTCCTGGATTTATAAAGTACCCAGGCTATTGTTGCCTCATTAACAGTGAGTCCATGGAAGCCTGTCACTTCTTTAGCGTTGCCAAATGCCACTTGGTGGCTTTCCTGAAAAGTGTCTTATTGGAACTGGCTTTTCTCAGCTGAGTAACGCATTCACCTTTTTTTTTAATATTATGGAAGAAATTATTTAATGGATATTTGTGTCACACATGAGCACACAGGGAAGACAGGAGACCCAAATGCAGGAGACTAGGGTTTTATTGATGGGATCAGGCATCGAATCTGCAGGCATAAATCCTGGTCGGGGTCATGGTTCCAGGCAGGTCAAAGGCCGGTGAAGTCAGTCTCACAGCAATATAGAGGACAAGAGACAGGAACACGAGGCAACACAGATGGACAAGATCGGGCAGGGCAGCATCACGCAGGATGGGATCAGGCAGGGCAGGATCACGCAGGATGGGTTCGGGGAGGGCAGCATCACGCAGGATGGGATCAGGCAGGGTAGCATCACGCAGGATGGGATCAGGCAGGGTAGCATCACGCAGGATGGGATCGGGCAGGATCACGCAGGATGGGATCGGGCAGGGCAGTATCACGCAGGATGGGATCGGGCAGGGCAGCATCACGCAGGATGGGATCGGGGAGGGCAGGATCACGCAGGATGGGATCTGGCAGGGCAGCATCACGCAGGATGGGATCAAGCAGGGCGGCATCACGCAGTATGGGATCGGGGAGGGCAGGATCACGCAGGATGGGATCGGGCAGGGCGGCATCGCGCAGGATGGGATCGGGCAGGGCGGCATCACGCAGGATGGGAGCGGGAAGGGCAGCATCACGCAGGATGGGATCGGGAAGGGCAGCGTCACGCAGGATGGGATCGGGAAGGGCAGCATTACGCAGGATGAGATCAGGCAGGGCAGGATCACGCAGGATGGGATCAGACAGGGCAGCATCCCGCAGGATGGGATCAGGCAGGGTAGCATCTCGCAGGATGGGATCGGGCAGGATCACGCAGGATCGGATTCGGCAGGGCAGTATCACGCAGGATGGGATCGGGGAGGGCAGGATCATGCAGGATGGGATTGGGCAGGGCAGGATCACGCAGGATGGGATCGGGCAGGGCGAAATTACGCAGGATGGGATCTGGCAGGGCAGCATCATGCAGGATAGGATCAGGCAGGGCAGGATCACGCAGGATGGGATCAGGCAGGACAGGATCAGACAGGGCAAGACACAGCAGAGCAGCATTACACAGAACAGGATCAGGCAGGGCAGGATGGGATCAAGTAGGGCAGGATCAGGGAGGGCAGGATTGGTCTTGATGGGACCAGGCAGGGCAGGATCAAGACCAGGGAGACGAGAGACAGGGTTATCAGAACGCTCAATAAGGTACATTGGAATGCAATAATACTTCGCATCAGGCGTTCAGGTGAGCAAGGTTTTAAAGACTAATGTGAACGAGATCGCTGATTGGCTAGCCTCGCCTCACAGGGCACAAGTCAAGTCAAGTAGGTTTTTATTTTCATTTCAACCATACACACAGTATATAGTGAAATGAGATAACGTTCCTCCAGGACCATGGTGCAACACAGAGCACAACAATTTACTGTGTCTAGTTTTTCTTTTGATATGCCTCGATATTGTTTAAGAACTGTATTCCACATTTTCTTTCGCTGTTCCTAGTTCATCACTGTATAGGAGTGTATCTAGTTATCTTTGATACTGTATTAACTTTACTGAAATATGTAATATTTTTTCTAGTCAGTCTGCTAGTGTTTAGCTTTTTGCACTTGTACTTGTACTAAATTTCTCACCTCAGGCAACTGGGCAAGCATAATTTTTGGCCCGGTATGTGACTTCTGACTGTATATAGCCATACCCGAGATTATTTAAGGCATAGGTGAGCATGATCTATATCAGATTTAAATATGAAGAGCCGTCAGTTTCAGCCTGAAAGTTTCTGGGGGCATTGCCATGGTATGGTAATGGGGAAACAAATATTTTTGTCCCCGGAGTGGAAAACAATGTAAAATTGAAAAGTTTGCAGTTAATAATGTCAGCAGAATAGCAAAATATTAATCACTTATTCAATTTCTCTTGGCAAAAAGATCATTTAAATTATTCTGTTTATTAAAAATGTATGAGTGGTGTAATTCCTGCCCAGGGATAAGACAGAGGTATTCTCTGACTACAGTTATCCATCTATCCACCCATCCCCACTTGTCCTAACCAGGGTCACAGGGGTCTAGAGCCTATCCTGGAAGCTACCGGTACAAGGCAGGGAATAAATCAGCATGAGGCACCAACCCATCAGCAGCTACAGTTATTTAATCATGTAACATTTTACCTGGTTTCAGGAAACGCTAAAAGTTTGACTGATATTTGCAAACACTGTCAGCATGTTTATGAAAATGCTTACGGTGCCTCCTGAAATACCTCCCAGGTGACAGCCTGACAGCCAATCAAAAACAGCCTGTGGCTGCTTGGGGTTTGTTTAATTGGAACTGCTTCACAGCTGATCACAGCATAGGCCACTCACACTGCTCTTCTGTTGCTTCACATCCTTTCTGCCAAATCATCTTAATATTGAAACAAAACGAACAGCACAAAATTGAGATTTTCCTTAATCCTTAATAGTCTTTAAGTAAACCTGGTGCTGGGTAAGAAAGATAATGAAAATGATCAGTCAGCTCAAGTGGTTTGCCATTAAAAATGCCTTGGTGGGCCTTTGCTCTTGCCTGCTGTACACCGGAGTTTATATCGGTATTAAACTCATAACCAGTGATAATGACATCCTTTACAGTGTGGTATGGTGGCCGTAATGGCTGGCAAAATTGTATTATGGATTAGGCAGGTTAATCAGCCCTACAGATCTAGGGAGAATTGGGTTTTATTGATTAGGACATGGGCCCTCAATGCCACATGGGACCAATGATAGGATCTCTTATTTACCGGCCAGGCAGATGAATCACTCTCCGATAAGCGCAACAATGTTCTTCAGCTGGCAGCCACATATGACTCCCATCGTGAAGTACAGAGCAAGGACAGCTGAGGAGGTGAAGTCAAGGTCACGGATTTCAGATCCATTTACAGAAAAGCATAATTTATTAAATTAAAGTAATTTTACTTATTTTCTTGCTCTGGTGGGGAAATAAGAATTATTTTTTTTGGCTATATGACCCCCCCTTGGAATAAAATTCCCTCTTTCAGTTCTGAAAAGTAAAAGAGAAGTTTGAAAAAGAATCAGGCGAGCACACTGATTGATTTGCTTTCATCACTCGACAATGTGGGTCAGCTTTGTAGCCAGTGTGCCGGTCTGCTTTATCCACGTTCTGTGATAGTAAAAATGGTTAAGGTTTCCTGTGAAAATCCCACTGGTTGCTCATATGCAGTGGGCTTCGTTTTTTTTCCCCCCCCAAATTCATGTGGGATGTGTGGCACAATAAGAAGATGACTGCACAATAAGGTCTGTCATGTTGTTTGCTCGCCCTCATTAATTCAGTCTTGCACATTCAGCCTCAGATGAACCCCCACAGTGGTAGCAGTCAGCCTGCGAAGGGCATCTGATGAAGCAGGGAATAAATAAATAAACAAATACATAAATAAAAGGCGTCATGAACGAGCTGTCAGACTATCAGAGCAGCCACCTTTTCTGATCTGGGATTTGTCTCCTAGCTCTTTGATTGCAAACTCACTGGAGCCCACTGGAGACCAAAAACTCAAAACATTTTTAAGTGGGATCCAGAATTTAAAGACACTTCACAGATGAACTGGAGTTTGCGGAATCTTCCATTGATTTTATATAAGGGTTAGCACTCTGGCTTGGAGCATATTCAGGATTAAGCCTAGAAATATCTTTGTAAAAGAACTCACTAGCACAACTGTCAGAAATTCCGTTCTTTTAAGCTGCCTGGATTTTTTTTGTTTGTTTAAGTACTTAAAGATGAATTTTGATTGGCATAATATAATAACTTCAGATATTTTTTGAGAGCACAAAAGTTGTTTATCTCAGCATGTTTATCTTAACTGCATCACCAGTGACCCACATAGCGCCTTTGAAATCACCTAGCAAATGCAGCAAGATTGTGACCCAGTGTTTGGCCTATGCACGGATGTATGTAAATTTATGTAAAACATTATTTGTGATTACCATGCAGGCCTATGTGCCCCCCCCCCCCCATGTTTGCTGTTTTAAATGACAGGCAGAGCTTCACAACACACTGCCCATGGCTACCCAAGCCACTTAAGCTCACAAGCTTGGCTCGCCTCTCTCACATGGCGGATTAACGCGATCGCGCTAAGCGCCAGCTCTGCTCCACTCTGAGCTACGGTACCGCTTGCAGGTTCACGCCATCCTGAATCAGCCTTCGAGTTCACGGCTATCATAAGCAGGAGACCTTCGGCTCCAAGGACGCCTCACACGATACATCATTCAGATTTACAAGAATAGTTACTGAAGCGTGCTTGACAGAATGTCATGCCGAGCCCCTCCCTGCTAAGTCACTGCAATGTTAATAGCTTGTATTTTTCTTTAATGTCGAAATCTCAGATTGAAGCCAAAGCACAAGCTGTTTTGCTTTTTATGTTAGTCCTGCCTCTTTGCAGTCTAGTTAAATTTTTACATTTTAGCAAGTGTTACCTTGTGTGTGGCTTTACTTCTGTACAAGACAGTAAAGTTCAGAGTACCAGAGCTGATTGGAAATTAATTTAAAGTGTGAATGATATTTTCCATCGTGACCCATTTAGCTCAGTTCCTTTTATGTCTCCCAGTCCTAAAAGCAGTTCCCAGTATTACTAAAAAATAAAGAAAAATATATTCAGTTTTAATCTAAACAGTCCTGCGATTAAAAAAATGAAAAGATCTGACCTACATTGGAGCGATAAACATTTTGCTTGAAGTTTGTTTAGTGCCAGAATTTTTCCTTCCAGCACACAAACCTCCTGCTTGTGAATGTGAACAGGCAAACTCAGCTGTGCTTGACTGTTCATTCTCTTTAGATCAATTTTAGCTCAAGACTCGCCGATCCAGGCTCGCCCTGAAGTGCAATCTACACCCTGCTGATAAACTGACCTCCCCACCACCACCAGTGGCCAGGGGTCTTCAGGTCTATTGGGGAACACATATGACAGGATAATAGTTGTCATATGATGACTTGCTGTAAGATGCTTTTCTGTCTTTTATTGCTATTTAAGACAAGATTTACGGTTGTTTAGTTGTTGAAGGTTAGATATTGAATCAGTAGGTGAACAAAGGCTGTGAACTGTATCAAATGGTCATAGAATATAATGCTAGCATGACTACCAAACTGTCGGCAGTGTGAAGTTCATTTTGTTTTCATGGAAATTTTATGATGATTTTATGTGTCATAAAAAATATAATGGTATTGGAATAAGACATTCAACCTGCCGCATTTTTAAATTTAGATACCGTGTCTAGTTGCTAGGTTTTTTCCAGAAGGTTTTGACTAATGATCTATTGCAACACAATCTCCTAATACTGGACCCATCAAGTTGGCTTGAGAATGTTGGAATGTTTACGGTGTTATTTTCTTAGTATATAGTTTTATAGCTACCTTTTTCTAACTCTCCCCAGGTCCATTGTTTATAACGTTGGAGCTCCAGGCTAATCTGGGCTCAGATGGCAGAATCCAGTACACTGTCAGAGACCAAACAGATCATAGCATGGAGAATTCTGACATCTGTCAGTACCAGTGTCTGACATGTTGTTGACATCTGTTATCGGTAGTCTCCTTGCACATCCATTGCTTCCTGAAAGCTCCAGTGATGGGCCACTGGCCTTTTGATCTAGCTGTGTGTTGAATACAGAGTGTGCAGTGCATCTTCAAGGGTGCTGATCTTACGTTGTGCGGCCATAATTTTGCAAAAGCGTCTTGTTTCTGGGATTTCAGAGGTACTTTTATTGTGAGTGGAAGAAAATTACCCAACTCACCCTTTATAATTTAGAATCTCTATAGATGCTGCAGTCGGGTTTCAGGTTGTGGTTCCCGCACTGGTGACAAGGGTAGCAAATTTCATTCCTTGTGCTGAAATTTGTCATCTTAGAATATATCCCCTCATCAATAATAATGCTGCCACGCTGTTTCAAAGACAGTTCCAGAAGACTCCCTTCCGTCAATCAGTTTGGCATCACAGTGGAAACATCTCTATTAAATCAAAGGAGGTATTGTGTTTTCTGCCACAGAAGACATATATCCCCTGCACTCATATCCTACAGAATTACCGACAATAGCATATCTCTGTACTTCATGTACCTGCACTATAATTTGTGCATATCATTGAACAGCAGTTCTATTTTACATATGCTCTCCAATAATTACTAAGTCACCTAAGGACAGCTTTCATTAAGAAGGTGTCTGCGTTATAAAAGACTCAAGTGGAAAAGCAGCACAGGGGGGGAAACCAGCAGATATGGCAGTTCCTAATTGCTCTCTCTTGAAAATAAATTAACGAGATGATTTTTTTTTTCATTATAAATTCATTCCTGCTTTAATCAATTTAATCTCAGTAGTGCAACCAGCAGTGATTTAGGTTACAGAACAGGGCAAAATTAAATTTCATCCTCTAGGTTTAAAAGGATATTATGTCCCTCTTTATTCTCTCTACTTAAATTATTATTTATAAACCCAATCAAGGACACCAAAATATAACTATTATGTTATTTTCTCATGTTTTTTTGTCTTCATTGAAAGCATTAATGTTTTGTGATCAGTTTATGATTCTACGTTTGATTCAAGGTGAAATCCACGCTTTTGTTCCTAATACCGTTCAAATAAAAAAAGGAAATGATATAAGATGTGCAACTTAACGGACGTTAGCATTGTTCTGATGTATTCAGTCATATCATGATCCTGATGGTGTGACTGTGTATCCCAGTGGAATCATTAGCATGAGATTCAAACAAAGAATTGTGCTTGTGTCACTCTTCAGCAGGACATGTGCAGAAAAATGGGGTGAAACTTATTTCTAAATCCTTTGAAAGCAGTTTAAAATGGGGCCCAAATTCTAGATTTTATCAGAATTGTGTTTTAACACAGTGCCTTTTATGCGAGTTATTATTATACCATCATTTTCTCATTTCCTCTGATTTAGCATGAGGTTCCCACTGCAGGAGACTGGATGAGGAGAAGTAGAACCTAAGCAGAGTGAGCCAGTAATGTGCTGACATGTATTTATTTGCCAATTTCAAAGTGCTTCGGTGAGTGGATTTGAAACATGCTCCCTTTTAGGGTAAGCTAAGGGATTACCTAAGATTTTCTCTGGATGGTCCTGGGAAATTTGATCAGTAGGGGCCGTAGACTAAAAAGAGTGCAAAGTGTATTGAAATTGAGGAGAATGAGGAAACAGCTTTCCGTACGTTAGGTACGTTAAAGCTGTACCTTCAGGTCTTTATTCTTACACAACAGTTACAGCAAAGAAGGGGAAATAAGAACCATTTCCAGAAATAAAGTGTCTTCTGGCACTAACTTTGTGTTGCATGGCTTTGCCACTGATTTCCTCACCTTCCTCCTTCTTTGGCTATGAGCAGAACAGTGCTTCCCGCTACATATAAGTTAAAATGCCAGTTCATAATTACTAAGGCAAGATAGCTACAGTGACTGCAGTGCCCTGCCTGACAACAGTTTGGAAAACATTCCGATCTGTGGCCTTCTGTGCTGCATTTTTTGTTATTGACAGTGAATCATGGGAAAAGGTAAAGAAGCGAGATAGCACATTCGGGAAGGGTTAAACCGCACTGCGCATATCAGGAACGATTGGATTTTGGCGTAATCGAATCACTTATCGTGAGAACAGCAAGATGTCTCGGATAGGAAATAGAAAGCACAGCTTCCTGCCAGCAGAGTGCACAAGCAGACTCGAAAAAGCCATTCAGGAGTCCCTGAAAGAACAGGTAATCTCAGCTGTGAGGAGAGTGGTTAAGCACCATGGGGTGGCTCAATGAAAGTGACTCTTCAAACGGCTCTTCTATGGTGCCCATTACACCCTCACTTTATTTCACCACCATACTGTATATTACATCTGCACAGGGGGCTATTCCAACCATTCATGAATTCAGTGACTCTGCATTGCCCCATGCTTATCAGAGTCATGTTCCCTAAGCAGGGCTGCCACCAGATCTGGGTTCCAGCACAGATCTTCAACCCAACCCTCCGATGACCCTCCTCACCTGTTTCTTGAACCCGCCTGGAATATATTTCCCATGCAGTCTTTCAAATACAAATTCCGGTCAGTCGTTCATTGTGAGGCATTGCGAGTTTTATCACTATATTTTTGCTGATATACTACATCTGCTTGTTTTGTATAGGTTTGCCAACCTATTGGCTGTTTTCTCTACTCTGTATTTTGCATTTTGATTTCCGTTTTGTTCTGCGCTATTATGGTGGTGTTTTTTTTTTTTGATGAATTTCTGGCGTTTACAAGTTTTGGATTCTGGTTCTTGTTTTTGAAAAGACAGCTACCATGAACCGCACTACACATGGATCAGCCATAGGTTCTTCAGATACAAGACATTTTTGATTGATTTACGAAATACCCTTCAGCCAAATGGTTGCACGCACATACATATTTTGCTTTGTCGGTTTTAATTATTTTGTTTAAATGCAGGTACATGTCCCAGCAGAGTTATCTTTGGGTAGAACGCTTTGCAGTTCCTGCATACTTTATAGCTTAATACCTTCAAAGAATCCCTCTAGCCCTCTCTGTATCCTGCTTGACATGCCATGGAACCTGGGAAAAGCAAGAAGAGGAACAGATTAGCTTCACATATCCTCTCCTGCTGACTTCTCTTGTGATTCCATGCTTGTTCCTCCTCTGTGTAGGCACTGCTTTTGGAAGGCAGTGAGCAAGAGGCTCGGCAAACCGCACACTGCTAGAGGAGTGGCGTAGCACTGGGTGAAGCGAGAAGGTTGGAATCTGGAGGATTCCTTTAATTGGGCCTGTCGATAGAGCTCTGCCTTTAAACAAATGGGGAAGACATATGACAAAGCTGCTAAGTCCAGATCTGCCTCTCCATTACACCACCTGTCGAAGACGTCTTATCCTTGGGGATTCTGCCTTTCAGCCTAAGGGAGAGGCTGACTTTCACTCAGATTCAGTTTCCATTTTCATTCTGGCCCATTAAATGCAGCCATTAGTCATTTTTTCTCCCCAGTCTTGTGTCCTTTGGCTCTTCCTTGACACAAACTCGCAGAGAAGCTATGGGTGATGTCAAGATTGCATTTTCCTGTTGTATTTGCTCAAAACACTGACTACAGAAATGCCTCTTACATTTCTGAAGAGCTGCTGTGCCAGCACCAGTCTTGGAGACCGATGCCTGTCATGTTTCAGGTTTATTGTGCAAACTTTTTTATTGCTTGCATTCACTGTTTTCCACTGAGCAGAAAAAAAAGATTGTGTGAGGAAAATGTCTGGATGGCAGAGGTTTTGTTGACTTGTTAACATAATTTTAATGCATACAAATTCCCTTCGAATTTGCCCTTTTTATCTCCACGATAGCAATAGAATTAAACATATATTCAGCTGTCTGCTGATTTTGTCACATAAGATTAATAGTTATTTATTTCACATACTGGAATGATTTTACCACAAAAAGTCGAGCCTGCTGTTTGAATTGGAAAAACATGTCAGATTAATAAAAGAAAGTAATTGAGTCTATAAAAACAGCATCAAATCTGATTAAACCCTATAGATTAATCTTTTTTTCGGAGAAACTTAGTCTTTTCTTTAATCCAGTATTTTGTGAGGCCAGGCTATGGAGCTTCAGAAAGGGTGGTTCAAACACACATGTCAGGTCTTAAGCTGATGACTCAGATTAAAAACTGAAGAATTTTCCAGTCTAAAAGCATGTGAGAGTGCTTCTAAGACTTAAGAAGTTTTGGTTTCCACTGCTGCTGCAAAGAGATATACATAAGCTTTTTTCTTCCAAGGATTCTGGAGTTTATGAATCTCCGTTGTCTTACTGTGTATAGCATCTGTCAGCTGTGGTGCATCTTGCTTTACTTCATTTTAGAAACTGGTCAAGACTCTAGCATTTTTCAAATGTTTTGAGTTAAATGTAAATGTATTTTCACCTAATTACGGCTCAGGATTCCTAATGGTCTGTGACATGCACCAACAACTTCAAAACACTGACTAATAAATGAACTCATATTGGCTAATATGGGACAGTGTTTGAAATACTGAAAAAATCACAACCCCATATAGACCTTTGGAATATCTGAACATGATCATCACTCCACAAGGGTCTTTATATTTTATGTCTCTATTGATTGAACCCAGGGGCAGCATGGTGGTGCAGTGGTTAGCACTGTTGCCTCACATCTCTGAGACCCGGGTTCGAGTCTCCGCCTGGGTCACATGTGTACGGAGTTTGCATGTTCTCCCCATGTCATCGTGGGGTTTCCTCTGGGTACTCCGGTTTCTCCCCACAGTCCAAAGACATGCTGAGGCTAATTGGAGTTGATAAATTGCCCATAGGTGTGTATGATTGTGTGTGTGCCCTGCGATGGGCTGGCCCCCCATCCAGGGTTGTTCCCTGCCTCGTGCCCATAGTTTTCGGGATAGGCTCCGGAACCCCCGCGACCCAATAGGATAAGCAGTTTGGAAAATGGATGGATGGATGATTGAACCCATTATAATTCAGTTAGTGAAAGTCATAGTGTTAATTATGGAAATGCCAGATATTTGTTTGTGGACGTATTTTTTTGAATTAGAACCGCCAACAGTGAGAGAACTTATTTATGGGGTTAATCAGTAAGCTGAAGCCACATGCCCTCAATTTATACAATGGCTGTTTTGTGAAAATATAATATTTCTGATCTGCTCTACATTGCTTTTTGCAACCTTTCAGGGGGGGAGGCTGTCTGTTTCTGACATTATTATTATTTTTTTTAACACAGGTGTGCAGCTCAGTGGGTGGGATGGGATGTAACTAGTGCCTAAAGCTGCTAGTCTTTTTGTTTGTAGGTTTGAAGATCCGGGAGGTGATGATCAATGTGTCCCGTCAGCAAGTGGAAGATTTCCATGGTCCAGAAGACTACTGGTGCCTTTGTGTCGCTTGGAGCCATCTGGGCACCTCTAAAAGCCGAAAGGCCACCGTCCGTATAGCATGTGAGTAGGAGAACCTCTCCAAAGAACTGATTTTTCAAGATAGAAAGTCCCATTCAATCACAAACACATAGAACATACTGTAGAGATGATTTGATCTTGTATTTCCAGAAGATCCCAAGTTGTCTTTTCCTTAAAACATACTTGCCAAACACATAAAACTCGACTGGTTATTTTAGCAGCTGAAGGAACATGTTTTATTGCATGTTCTGGATGTTCTAGAATAGCTTAATCTAGGTGGAGGGCAGGTTGAGTGGCAAGTGGTGTCAGAGGCAGGTAGGCGAGGGCTGCCCAGACTTGGTCCTGCAATGACAGCTGCTGCTTATCTCCCCAAACAGACCTGCGGAAGAACTTTGAACAGGATCCCCAGGGAAGAGAGGTGCCAATCAAGGGTATGATCGTGCTGCACTGCCGGCCCCCTGAGGGGGTGCCAGCCGCAGAGGTATGGCCCAGCCGCCTATCCTATGGGGGTCACTGTGAAAAGTGCTGACCTTCAGGGCTACACCAGCCTCTTTATTGATGCAATGTTTGTATCTAGCTTAAAAAGCAAAAAGAAAAGACTGTTGTTCTATATGTGTGTTGTTTGACTAATTTCACTACATGCTAATTAAATACTTGGAATAATTAGGCATGGCTTTGTCCCTCGGTTTTCGTAGAATGCGGTAAAGAAATCTTGTTGGATTGTTGGCTTTGAGAGAGGAAACTCCATGAACGAAGAATCCATGTCAAATCCTTAACTGTATAAATTCCCCTCCTCCCATTCAAAAATAAAACACAGAGTAGATTATAAAAAGCACCAGGCAGACATCCGAAACCTAAGATGTCCGTACATACATCAGCCGTGCGGTATTGAGATGGAGGTGTGAGTGCCAGGCTTTAGGATGGAATCACGCTGCCTAATCGAACTGCCTGCAAGCGGGTGGCTTTGATGTGCTGTAAACACCCTCTGAGGAGTCCAGTTTAAAATTCATTCAGTCAGCAGTGAGGTTGAGCCAAGATAATGAGACTTATTTTACATTGTTGTGACTGAAAATACTCATACATGCCAGAGCCAAGAGCTGTGGGACCATTTCATTTGCATAAAGAGAACTGTAGAGCGAAGCCTGTGCTGTTTCACCAGCTCGTTCCTGCGAGCAGGATTTGAGACTTGATGACTTCCAAGGACAGCTGCATTATTCCTTCCAGTAAACTTTCTTTAAATTTGCGAAGACTTTTTTTGAAGTAGATTCTAAATTTTTTAACTAAGCAGAGCTCACAGTGCCTTCCCTTAAAGAACATCCAACCCAATTTTTTAACCTAATTCAATGTCATAAGGTTTCAGTACTTTTTAAGATAATGTGAGAAATTTTATGTCATCTATCTATGTGTAAAATGCTAACGCCATCCCTCTTACTTAAAAAGGAGTGCAACAGCATTTGAGGCAACTTATCAAGGGGATGTCTTGGGCAAAAGTAATAAAAGAAATTTATTTATTAAAAGAAATTTTAATGACTACCAGCTGGTGTTTCTAGTTTGAATAACCACAAGGGAACCTGGTGTTAGTAGGAGCCATAAGGATGCCCTTAGTCCGCTTACACTCTTACGGACAAAAAAAAGTTTTACCGAGTGTCTCTTTCACTGTGAGCCCTATATCTTCCTGTGTTCATTTGTGACCCATCACCATGAAATGAGTCTTATGGGTGCAGTTCTTCCAGTGCGACTTAAGACTCATTTTGTGGCGACGGGTCACATTTGGTTTCCTATGAGGTGGCTTAAAGCAGCGGTCCAAGCCAAACGTCCACTGGTCCCCCACCCTCGCACCTATTACCCACCCCAGATAGTAATTTAATTCTTTAGGGCTGCATATGATTCCTTGGAAAAAGATACTTGCCAGAGTTAGAGTTGGCACTACTGAGGAGGGTCATCAGCACTTATGCCATAACTCCAGTGCATGTAATTACAAAACTCTCAGTGACTGAACATAGTGTATATGGTAACGGGTAGAGAAAGAACAGAAAAGCTAAGTACTTTTATATCGCTATATATTTATGTCATATTGTTATAATTATAGAGTGATACGGTGTTGGATTGTTGTGGGACACTATTGCCTCATACGTCTGGGACCAGGGTTCGAGTCTTTGCCATGGCTCCATGTGTGGAGTTTGTATGTTCCCCCTGTGTCATCATGGGGTTTCCTTCAGGTACTCTTGTACTCTGGCTGAAATCAACAAAATATTCTGGAACACATGTGTGAGCAGTCACCGTTAATCAATGTTCATTTCCAGTTCTTAATCCTTCTCGGGCATCTCTGTGTGTGTTACTGGGTAAACGAATGTTTATCTACCGAAAAAGTTTAGCTATTAGCAACGGTATATAAAACACAGAAAATAGCAAATGTTCTCACATCACTGCCAGCAGTAGTGGAAGCTGTTGTTTTGTATTGATGAGAAATGGCGTTCTTCTGCTATGGACTGTAGCAAATATACATAAGGCCGGCAGATTGTCTTGTATTGCGTATAGCATCATTTTGTTTTTGGACTATAATTTACTTTCACAAGCCGTAACGATACTTATACATGTATGTTAAAATGTGGAAACATCACCTCACAATGGAGGATTTATATGGGAAACAAAAATGTGAAATTACCGGTAACGATTCAGCTTCATTCATCGCAGCTGTATATTTACGATGCAAGATAAACAGCCTGAAATTGGTTCCAAACAACACAAGTGCTACTAGGCAAATATTAATAAGTGGCTCTTTCTTGTATTATGTAATGACTCATTTATTATTATTCATGTCTTGCAATAAAGTTATTTACGAGCACTTAAGATGTAATAAATATATTATTGAAGACACTGCAATCATTACGGAAAGGCAGGGAGGGCTTTGTGGGTGCCATGTTTTAAACACCACTCTTAAACTTGAGAGAAGTTTCATATAATATGATTTCTTGAAAGTCATTATTGCTGAGAAATAATTGACAATAGAGGAAGTGTAAATTTGAGGCATTAATATTGGTATATTACACTTCACATGTAATTGCCTTCTTGTCACTTGCATTTCTTTGAAAATGAATGCAAATTATAATTATGCTTTTGTTACAGAGAACCGTTGTAATAAGCAATTGTACATGATTGCCATTGATTAGAATGACCTCATCGAAACAGTGTTTTTTTCCCCCATGTAGCTGTAACATATGCCACTGCATTTAAATGAAGCAATCTTTATTATGTTTTACCGCAATTTCCTACACTGTCCTTAGCTCAAAGTTAATGCTGGTCTCTAACATGACAGCCGATCACAGATGACGATACCATTAATGGTACCTCATCTGTTTATCTCAAAAAGTTCGTCTTGTATGTCTGGTATCCACAAAATCTGAAATTTTCCACTGAAGATGACACAATATTCTTCTTCAAGTTGCAGCTGCTACATTATCCATAATTTCTATCAGCCGAGCTCAGCTAACCCTGTTATTTTCATCTCAGATCATTGCGTCGTCTCCAAGAGAGCAAATCATGAGCTTCATTATAGTGCCAAGCAATTACTTCCTGATCCCACATTGAGCAGCAGGCCCCTTCCATTTATTCATCTAAGATGAGCTGTAGTTGGTTGGAATAGCAATGTGTAAGTGTTTCTCCAGGAAGGGGGCGGGGACAGGTGGAAGGTAGAGAGTGGCGACTGTGACGCAGCAGGGAGGTAAGCCAGTGACAAGGAGGGAAGCCAGTGACAAGGAGGTAAGCCAGTGACAGGATTCATTGCATTTACTGGTATTTCTGTTGCCAGCCTCCAGTACTGATTACACTTTTGCTGGTGGAGGGAGGTTGACTTCTTCCAGTGGCTTCCCCTTTGACATGAAGGGCAAAAACAGGCTTCTGAGGACCGTGTCTCCCAAAAGCCATTTAATCAGGGTTACAGGGGGTGTAATTGCAACCCCTACTGGTCAGGTGAAAAAGCTATTTGAACTTTAAAATAAAATTTAATAAATCAAATTATCTTACAAAATTACATTTGAATCTGTAGCTTATTTTACTCATATCCTGTCCTTAATTTCATGTTGCGCTCCAGGACTTCTCTGTTTTTGACTGTCTTCATTCCGGCACCTATTTGTTCGGATCCGGTAGCTCTCCGGTTAAAAAACAAAAACATATATAAAAAAAAAAAAAAAAGTGTTTTCAATTTCCAGACCAATTTTCATGCAGTTACACATCGTTTTTTAGTTTAAATGTTTTCAGCAGCGTGTTTTGTAGACGTTCTGTGAGCTGCGCCCGTCTTGACGCCCCTCCGCTCTCACATGAATGATTTACAAATTAAGCACTGGTCACATCCATGTGATACAAGTTATTTTAAATGTATTTAATTGTTTATAAATTCATTTATCTGGATGAATGACTGGTTGGACTATTTCGCCATGCATTCCTTGGGAGAAAAGTGTAGTTGGCTATAATGTCTGTGTATGGGTGAATAGGAGTCAGAGGCTATAGCATTACTGCATGGTGAACGGTTGTATGAGTATAACCTTCAGATGGTTTAGAACCATGCTTTGCTATCACTTTAGACACCGTGGACTTTTAAAAGGGCACAGTGGGCTGATTTGAGGCCTGAGGGCTGCCTTGTGTTAGCGTTGCTTATTAGTAGCTTTGATGAGATCCATAGAGATCTCAGTCGCTATTTCCCAATCCACAATTTATCGTCACACTCTCATCTACGCCACACACCACAAATATGCTGCATCCGCAGACAGTGGAAAAAAGAAGATAAGGCGTACTGTGTAATTTAGACACCAAGCCATCAACTTAATGTGATGTGATTACTCAGATTTTTGCTCCATAGCCTGAGAAATAATCTCGAAGTAATTATATCGCCATAGGAATAAATTATCTGATGCTATGAGTCTACAGCATTTTAAAAGCAATAAAGTAAATGGCTGTATTGTTAAAGAAAAGATTATCTCTCTTCTTCTTCTTTTTCTCTGGTAAAGATCTGAACTTCACTGCAGATGCATTTTATCTCAACTTTAAACTGACACATTCTTTTTAGAAATGTGAAATTTTCCAAGAATTATACACTGGAGTAAACACCTACATTTGGATGTATATACACACAAAGGAATTGGTTTACAAAAATGGAAAAAGAACAGCAAACTTCCATCAATCTACATGGGAAGGTTGAGACAATTTCTGGCAGCTGGGCTATAACCTGCTTGGGAAGCCAGTCAACAATTACATGTGCAGATGCAAAATGCAGCTCTTGCAGATGTTGTTTACGAATGCAAAATTTAATTTAAAAGAAATAATAAAAGGCGCAAGGTAATGTAACATCAGAAACACCTCTAAGGCATCAAGGAATCTAATTTAAATGTGTCAAGTAGAAGTACTGCAACTGTAACCCGACTTGCTGTTCGTGTTGCATGAAGAAAATCATGTTCTAATTTTTATAGCTATATATTGTCCAGAAGCAATATAGTATGTGATGTTAAATTATGAAAATGACTGCAAAATACACAAAAGGATTTTTAGCAAAGACCACAGTCTCTCAGTGCCTGGCAGAAAGACAGATATTGAAAAGATAATTATGATTAACGAAAATACTGTGATGAATACTAAAATATTTCATTATAATGCAGCCTTGAATAGTGAATGAATAGGAATAGGAAGGGCAAGCTGTTTGTACTATAAAGTAAATATCTCTCCTCGACTTTTTAAATCCTCATTCTGTTGTTGAATTTTGACATTTTTTTCTCTTTAGAGTATTGTAATTTGGATATTTTAGATCTCTTTTTCGTAAAGGCATGCATGTTGTTTAAATGGAAATTTGTTCTATAAGGAATATGTAATGTGATTTCTATATGACAGTACTGCTCACGTTATATGTTCTATTTGATTTATTAGAGTTATAAAAACCTAAGACTCATTGGTTTGACTCTCATTTCTCAGACCCTTTGAGTAAAGCTCATCTTAGTTTCCCCGAGTTATAATGTTGGCTTAATCTAGACTCTACGTATCTCCAGGCATCTTGAAAATTATGCTGCTATTAGATTGAAGCTACTCCATCTCCTATGATCATATATCTTGCCGCAGTTGAAATTTCCATGTGTTTTCATATCCATAATCTGTCTGAAATTTCTTACTTTACTGTGTTATTGGATATATTTTGTAATTTCTTTTATGCTATTTTTCAAATAGTAATTCATATACCTCACGTGTTTCAAGTTAATCTGGGTGAACAAAAAAATACCAGTTTTAGAGATGAGAATATGCTCAGTAACAAATTCTGTTTCAGGGAGGTGTAGGTGTGCCGTGGTAATGTCTGTGACATCACACTTCCTGGCCTGGGCTTTTGATTCCCAGTGTTGTATTTACCTTGTTGTTCTGTGGCTGCTCTGTTTCCTCCTACAGTACAAAGACATCCAATTTAAGCGAATAGGTGTCTCTAAACTGTCCATAGTGTGTGACTGAGTATGTGCCCTGTTGTGTCCTGCCATGTGCTTCCTGAGATGAGCTCCAGGCTCACCGACACCCTGCCCTGGCTGGTCGGCCATGGAGAAATCTGAAGTGAAATATAAATTTAATAACTACCAATCCCAACGCATGTCTTTGCCTGTGATTCCCAAATGCTAAATTGAACATGCTGTTATGTACTGTACTCTTAATATGTCTTTAACAGTGTTTCCATGTAATTGCCATATATTTGAATGCCGGAGCCTCTGGGTATATTCTTTAACATAATTTTTAATTAAAGCCCACAAAAAAAACATCAAGTGCTCATTCATGGTGCCTGTTGCACTTGCTTAATCCCACTGCAGGCCGACTATTACTCATGCTAACAGTTTTATGCATACTACCATTGGTGCCAAATAATAGTAAATGCCCCCCCTCCTAGTTTCCAGAGTGGGGTCATATTTCTGAAGATCATGTCATGTCCCTGACTGCATTTCTCCTCGTTCAGTGTTTCTTTTGCCCTTTTCAGGGGTCTCTTGAAAGACGAGCGCGAGATCGTCTAACAGAGAAATGTTACTTTATTGAAATGAGGGGACATTGTTTGCACTTGAAAACTTACCTCCAAGTGTAAAGCCGATGTCTAGATTCTAATTGAAACAAATGTGTTCCCACATCCTCTGCCGCACAGTTGCGGGGCTAATTTGTATCTGCCTGTGCTTTTTGTTTCCTTCTGCACTGCAATTCTTTTCATTATTACCCCTATGGCTGCGTACAGAGACAACTGCTGAATACCAAATGGATCCAATATCCCAACATAGGACTGTAAATTAATTACTTATTTCTGAGATTAAATTAGTACATTAAAAAAGCCTGTCATCATTGCATTACTTGATGAGAGCGTATCTAATGACAAACGAATTCCATCCTGAGATATTCAATTGAATTTTTTTCCCTCTTTGGACATCAGGCTCTCTTTGGGCTCAGTTAATGTCTTCTCTGTCCTCCATTTTCATCCAGCACAACATTAGGCAAGGTCAGGTAGGGCTTTGCCTACTTGTGAGTCAATGTACAGCAGTGATCGGACAAAGGAATGCTTAAATTTTTCCTGCTCCCAGAATTCTTTATTTTTTTTTCTCTGGCAAAAAAAAAGGGCAGAAATCATGGTCGCCATAGATTTTTACTTTCTGTTGAAAATTCCCAGATTGAGATCTGTACCTTTCTATGGACTCTTTGTATGACGTTTTGCAAATCTTTAGCACTAATCTTCCAGCAAATAATAGCAGTTTACCAAATCGCAATTTGTTCCTGGCACAGGGTCACTAAGCAGTATCTAGGTTTATAATTCGTAGTTCTTGGTGTTTTAGTGGGAGTAGCTGACAGCCTTCTGCTTAATGACCGCAGGTGTGACGTGTCCCAGTGTCATTCCTGCCCGTGTCACTGTGCACGCAGGTAGAGTGGCTGAAGAATGAGGAGCCGGTGAGCTCCCTCAACGACGACAACATCGACACACGGGCCGACCACAACCTCATCATCAGTGAGGCCCGCCTTTCCGATTCCGGAAACTACACCTGCATGGCCAGCAATATCGTAGCCAAACGCCGGAGCTCCTCGGCCAATGTGGTGGTGTTTGGTAAGGCGCCTGCCGTATGGGCATCACGTAACAGCGCAGATCGATTTCTCACGTGTCATATTTGATAACACTCATTTTAACTCTCACCTTTCAAGATGTGTGTGGCTCTGCAGGGTTGAACTCATTGCCCCTGATTGTAAGGTCAGTGGTGCAAATCAGGGTTTTTCGACACTGGCCCCTTGAGCAAGGCCTGTAACCCCAATTGATTCAGAGACTGTCTGACCCTGCTCACTGATCCTTGCTTGTATGTCGCTTTGGATAAAAGCTTCTGTTAAAAATAAGTATGGTTTTAGAAGAAACAAATCCTAGCTTCTGCATGAAAATGTTTTGTCTAATGTAATCTGGTGCCTGTTACTCCAGTGACAGCCACCTTCCGTCGCATTTTTACTTTCTTTTTTCGACACGTTGGTATAATGTAACCCCCAAGAAGCCCTGATTGCTCCAGGGAACTCGCTGGCCCTGCCTGCTGGAATATGTGTCACTTTGGGTGAAAGTGTCTTCTAAATATATAAAATGTAAATGTAAAATGTAAACAGAAATTGTAGTGTACATTATAATACTGCAAACAAAGATTGCACAGACAATGATGCAGACTGGAGCGACAATACGGAGTGGCATATGCGTAACAGGCTGCCAAAATCCAGGCTGTTTCCAGCTGACAGATCCTTTTGCATGTCGCCGTATGTGAAGGGCTGCCCTTTGCCACACCCCGATTGAGATATTCCCCCCCGTCCGTTCTCATTTCTCCCCTAAGTGAACGGCGGCTGGTCACTGTGGACAGAGTGGTCACCGTGCAGCGTGCCGTGTGGTAGGGGGGTCCAGAAGCGTTCCCGCACATGCACCAACCCTGCCCCACTCAACGGGGGCGCCTTCTGTGAGGGCATGTCCATGCAGAAGATCACCTGCAAAGCAGACTGTCCAGGTAAGCTGGCTTCTTCTTTGTGACTACGAAATTGACTAAAGAAACGTTGTTTCACAGAATGAACTACATCAATGGACTGAATAACCTTGAAGCATCACGGACCACAAAAAGGGACTAAATGACTTTAATGCATAATACACATTACTGCTTAGTATATCATTATTTAAAATGAAAACACTGCAGTTTGATTAATACTAAGAAAGTAGAATAGATTAAATTTTTTTTACTGTTATTATTTATTTAATGCAAAAAGCCCATCAATACAACATTCCTTTTTGTGAATGCAGGCACCAATTACTGGCTGGCATTTCTAGAGTTGATGGATGATTTCTCTGTTGTTGTCATGGTAATAAGACCCTTGCAGAAGTGCAAGCACGTCCTTTTAGGTTGCTTCTTTCGCTTGAACGCTAATATTATTCCCTTGGAGTAATTCCCACCATCATCAGATCAACCATTTAATCTTGGATGCTTGTGTGTGCCTTTAAGTAGGGGCTGCAGGCTGCATGGTAGCTAAGGATGCCAAGTAAATGTCCCTTATTTAAATCCCGTTACTGTCCTCAGTGTTATACATAATTTGAATCGTTTCAGTGAAACAATTTGTAATATAAATCAATGAAGGAATAAATCGCTTTGTATAAAAATGTCTACCAAGCAGTGGAGTGATAATAAATCGGTTAAATGTACAGTGTATCACTCACAAATGTATCACCATTAGGATCTGGGCCAGTCAGCTGGAAAAAAAAGGCAATTTAGACAAAATCATATATTTGGTGCAGTAGGTTGAGCTCTTTTCTGCCATAAGATAATACACCTTTGCATAAAAATCAGGGATTTTTTTTTTTTTACATGATATCACTATAAGAGGCATGGATGGACAAGGAATGGCTTTGAAAGGACTCTTTGAAGCAGTGAGCTCCGAAGTTTAGCTGGGTTTGCCTCTTCTTCTATGCAGGCCCTGGAAGATCTCAGTGTCTGAAAAACTTGAGGTTTGTGTTCACTGTCATGTCCAGGATAACGGACAGAGGCAGCCACTGCGCTATAACTGTACCCAGACTGAACTTGCCCTGTGAAAGGTGCTCTACCTTGTGCTCTGCAGTGGACGGTGGTTGGGGGGAGTGGAGTGAGTGGACAGCCTGCAGCCCAGAGTGTGACAGACAGCGTAGCCGGGAATGTTCAGCTCCGGCACCCAGGCACGGAGGCAAGCTCTGCGAGGGGACAGGCCAGGTTACGGAGAACTGCACTGGGGGACAGTGCACCCAGAGTGAGTCCCTATCACGTTCACTTCTGTAATCATCTCATCATTGGCACGACATATGCATCATCATTCTAATCCACGGTCCTTTACCAACATGTCAAAAATGTCGAAAACGAGAATAACATCCACTGGTCAGTGGAGACAAATTTCAAATAAATAGTGCAACAGAATGCAAAAGGAATAATATGGTGCCCGTAGTGTGTGTTTTTCCCCCAAAGTATATCTCCGAACATCATTTTATTTCTCAATCTCTTATTTTCTGGTGAAGGATAAACCAGCCAGACTCTTAGTGAATTATGTATCATTTCTGCAGTCACTCCTCAGCTGTATCAGGTTTCTTTTGGCTGCGGTGTGTCCTGTTATGCTGTACTCTGAGCTTTTTTCGACACGCTCTGACTTGAAAACAGCATGACTTTCCTGATATGGGAATGGAGTTTAATTGCCTCTTTCATTCCGTGTTTCTGTCTTTGCAGATCGCAGGTTGCTGCATGACGTGAAACCTCAAAGTGAGTCTGCTCTCTGCCTTCCTGCTTTGCGTTCGTCGTGTGCCCTTAATTACATCGCAGCTCTAAATAGAACGAGGAAGAACTGAGATGTTACATTGAAAAGCTTCACTTCATAGTTCGTCTAAGTTAAATTCAGTTCTAAATAGGATTAGGTGATCTGGCTAAATAATTATTCACTGTAATTTTTTTTTATACGTATCATTCGAAGTCAGTAATTATCATAATATAATTCTAGTCGTTATTTCTTTACTTGAAGGCTCCATTTTTGATTAAAATTCCCTTAGGATTCAGATCATGAAAACACAACAAAATGAATGGACTATAAACTGAAATCTCGTTATAATAAATAATACAAAAATAAACTTTTGTTGCTGTCGGGCGTAACACTAGAAAACCCGACTGTACGATTGGTTACTGGGATTTTTCTCTGCCTGCCTGGCAGCTCGTTCCAGGGGGCGGGTTTGACATTACTGGTAGAGTTACCATCCATTTCCTTATTTTACGTGATCGTCCCATATCAAACAATAAAACAGTGTGTCCCTTGGGAACCAATAAGGGACTCTATTTGACCCATATTTTACGTGTATCATCTGGGTCCGGGGGTGCCACCCTATTGGATGTAGAGACGCTGCTGATTTCTGTGACAGTAATTGCTTGCGTTATGTATTCTGTGAGGCAATGCTTTGAGTGGTAAAATAGGTTCACAGTAGTTCCAGATTTAGTTGGCACAAGTTTTCGGCAAAGCTTACAAAACACAGAACCAGGATGCTGCATGCAGCCAAACCACCAACGTCTTTCTGCTTTTTTATCCACAATATCTGATTTTATTTTTAAAGATGTGTTGTTGCTGATGAGCTGTTGCTTCCTTCCCTGGCACTTGAAATTTCCTCTGCGAGGGGCTCCCATATCTCACGTGTATTGATAAAACAACAGCAGTGGTATGCTCCATTTACTCAGTCAGCCTTGAAGTGTGTTTATATATTGTCTGTTCTTAAAAGGCTACCAAATACAGTAATTGGTCGTAATTTCATTCATCTGCCATGTAATAGACTGATGTGTTCTATCAAGCAATTATCCTTGTTGACAGTTTGTCAATTACTCATTATCTTATCGTTTGAATTTTCTGACATGATATTTCGTTTATATAGCCCAGCCGTATCACTAAATATCTTTTATATACAGTAGTACCTTCCCGACCAATCTGCCCTGAGAGTTTAAGATTAACTTGAACCGTATCGTAAATAAACATATTGAAAGTTAATAGCAATAATCTGTAGTAATACAGTAGTAATAATCTTATTGGAAATAGCCAGAAAACTGCACACTCATATGGAAGTTATTTTTGAAAACAACTCTTGGGTTCAACCAACTGCCTAACCACTGTCTTATAAGGCATAGTAGCCTTAAGCAATTCAGCAACAAGTGTGTAGGCATAGTTCAGGCTGAAGTTCAGAGTGGAATGATAGTGTCCTCTTCAGCCCTGTGATTTGACTCAAGGGTGCCAGATATAACAATGCACTCGTTAACCCTGGATGCTGGAAGCAACCAGACATGGAGCAGAGACAACAGTATAGTGACTTAGACATACCAGCATGAACTGCAGTACCAGAAACATTATTCAGTCTAAAATCAGTCAGACTAAAATACTGTTGAGTAAGCTCAACATAAATGGTATGTAATAGGTATTTGACTTCTATTGAAATATTGAGAACAAAGAGGTTTCCCATATTTTAGGTCACGTCCCCCATATTTGTGGAAAGGAATCTGATAGCTGAAGTCTTTACCTCTGACAGTTCTTGTATTTATTCGAGGAATTACAAGCGGGTATAAGTCCTGTAATCAGATCTGGACTGTACACATAAATCTGTGCAGTTATATTAGGAGCAACCTGACATTGCAGTGTGTTAAATGAGATTTTTGATGTGGCTCCAGAACTTCCAGGAAAGCTGGTGAATAGACATCAGTACAGCTGTAATGGGGCCAAATTATTCTTTTGGTTCCAGTTCCTGCTGTAGCATTTTGAAGACAGCCTGTTCTCTGAAAGTGGTAGCCTGATCGCCAGTAGACATTTACATGTATTAATTTTTCAGGATGCTGGAGAGTAACAAATTGCCTTAGTCTTCTGAGTTTTAAATATATAGGACAAGAAGTTTAAAACGACTATTAAAAGACAAGCCTGTGTTGAAAATTAAGATTTATGCTGACTCTGCAAAACAAAAATTTAAGACCTCAGAACTTAAAGGTGACAAGACGTTTATATTGGTGTTGTAAAACTCCAGGTAATTCAACTTCACTGCTTTCATGGTTTAAAGTATGATAAATTTTACTTATCCAGTGTTTTATTGTACTGCAGCAGTAAGGAGGCTGGTAAGATCTGCTCCAGGTGGAATGCTTAAGAGAAACACTTTAAATGAATAGTCAGATATACTCTATTGATCACAGGGGAGGGGTGGCATGGTGGTGCAGTGGTTAGCACTGTCGCCTCACACCTCTGGGACCCGGGTTCGAATCCCCGCCTGGG
>JAODJX010000042.1:14535100-14545509 GCA_026776945.1 Isichthys henryi | reverse complement strand
GGCCCCCCATCCTGGGTTGTTCCCTGCCTCGTGCCCATTGCTTCCGGGATAGGCTCCGAACCCCCCGCGACCCAGTAAGGATAAGTGGTTTGGAAAATGGATGGATGGATGAAATACATTTTCATTTATATCTGCTGCTCTGAAGTCTGATTGGTGGCTCAATTCTGATCTGTTTTTATTAACCACGCATCAGAGTACCAGAGTACGCCATAGCTTGTGCCCTGATGTTCCCTGATACCACTTATATCATCCCGTCACAAAGCAATTGCATATTCAGTTAATTTAGTCAGAGCCATCAAGTCATCAAAAGCAGGTGTTCTAGAGAGGGGACAAGCATTTAAGCAGTTTCGATTTAGTAAGTTGGACATTAAAAGCATTAAGTAATTAAGTGAAGTACTTGCTGGTATTTGCATGTGCAGTTGACTCCAAGAGGTTTTTTCTCCCTCTATTTACCATTCCTTGGGTTTTTTTTCTTTAATTCTGCCGTTCTATTGTGTTCTGGGTTCTTCGGCTTGTATGGTGTGCTGGGCATGTTTGCACCTGTAAATGTAAAGTACTCTACGGCAACCATGTTGTGAAACACATTTTATAAAATAGATTTATTAGAATTGAATTAAAATTAAACGAAGGGATACCTTATTTGTGACCCTCTAGCACAAGACCGTACGGAAGTCACATGGCCATATTTTTAGATATTTTTTGAGGATTTTTTGTGCTCTTTCATTTGATACCATAATCCTAATTTCTCAATTTTGACCCAGTTTTGTGCTGGAGGGTCACATTTGAAAACATTTTTTTCTGTTAAACAACTATATTACTCGTTTGCTACTAAATATGTTATTTCATACAATGCTAGCACCTGTGTTGTAGACAGAAAAAATATGTCCAGACACACACAGACAGACACGCAAACACCATCTAATGAAATGGGATCATTTCAGTCAATGATTCAGTATGACACCGGGATTTTGCCATCTGGGCAATTGTAGTCTTACTACTTTATACAAGTAGCCCACTTCTGATCTTCACAAGTATTATTATTATTGTTATTATTATTGCTATTATTATAGTAGACAGACAAAAACAAGCAAGCAAATAAATAAATAAATGGGTGAAGTTCCCGCCGGCTGTCCAGCACCAGGCTTGTTATCTGCTCAGGAATGCCAACCTACGTCAGAGGGTGTAGTTAAAGGCAGGACCCGGAATTGCAATAAGTCTTTTCTTCCCGGCTTTTAGTCCTGAAAGGCGTAATCGTTTGTTGTATTATTTTGGGACTGGTGATAATATTTAGGCAACTACTAGTTGTTTCTAGTTAATGGAATATCCAGATTTTTGTTATGTTTTTTTAAAGATGTTTTTGCATATATGCACTTTTGATTTTTACGGGTAATTATTTATCATGAGGGACAAATATATGGTAAGTAGGCTTTAGCTCATTTTAAAAGGCATTATGTAATGTAGTTTAAATGTATTATTTGATACGTATTCGATTAAATACATTGAATTAGTAACATGATCCATTCATTATAATCAGGGTAGGGAGACTTCAGTGAGTCACCGTAGTTGATAGTTATTCATCCTACAAAACTGTCAGCAACTTTTCAGTTTTAGTTACGTTGATTTATGTTGGTTAATGTTTACATACGATTTAAGTTTTGTTTTGCTAATAATATTCTGCGTATGTATTTCTACGTTACGTGAGTCTACGACCCCGCTGTACGTCTTGTGAAACATGTTTTGAAGCTATTTTAGGTTTTGTCCAAGCTTAAAGAATAGTAAACATGTACCCTGGAGAATATATGATACCAATACATGAATTACGACAGTTTCCGGTTTTACAAAGCTGTCTTGTGTTTAATTAAAATGCCGCCATGACTGAACAAAAATACAAAAATTGTAACAGTTGAGTTCAGACTAATTTGAGCCTGAATTAGTGCATATAAAAAGGTATACAATCTTATACTGTATCCAAAATGGGTCATTCCATTTTAATTCAACTAAAAGTTTTTTGGGGGCTCCATCGCAAGTAATGGCTGTGTTCGGAGAAGTGGCGTTCATTATTGGTAGGTGGTTATACTGTTATACCGTATAATTGCGTATACGGGCATCTCCTCTTACTGATTTCAAACAAGTTTTAGGTGGGTATACGGGGAAAATCGTTTTTTCCAGCGGTGGGTATATGCCGTATGACTGCATTTACCCGCCACTACACATCTGGGTCTGCTGCGTGATTTGGTGCATATAAAAAGGTATGACCTTTTGCGCTTAATAGACAATTACGTTTTACTGCAGCAGATTTCCAAAAAAACGTTTCTCTAACTATTTTTGATTTTGATTAAATTTGATATATGAATTACACATATCTCCCAAAGGTCAGAAATGTCTTTTTGTTTATTATTCTTTTTTAATTTACCTTTGAGCAAAAATTTTAAGTGTGGTTATATACTGCAAGTAGCCAAAAATGACGTCAGTTTTTAAATAACTGAATAAATGTCTATTACTTATATATAAGTTGACCTTTTACTTCACGAGAAGTAAACACAAACATTTTTAAGAGGTTTTTAAGAATGCTCTTTTAACCTCAAAAGGTATGTATGGAGAGGTATTTCCTTTCACGGAACTGGAAAGGACTTTTACTTGTCTTTCCTAAAAGGATTGTGGGAGGTACGACACTGGAAAAAGATCACTAAAATGACACACTAATCTCTGTGTTCATCTCCTACTTTCTTTGAAATAGCTTAAAGTGTACCTGAAGTGTACCTAAAATGTGTAATGTGTTTTGATGGACTTTTCAGAGAATTTCTCCTTTGTCTTACAAGATGAAGTCCAGGGTGAAGTTTTGCAGCCCACTTTAAATGGGACTTTTACTGCTGTTGGTGTAGAAGTATTACTCTGATCACATGTATGGAATATCATTTTACATGTGGTCTTCTGAGCCAAATATCAATTTTTTTTTTTGCTGCGTGTGTGGGTGTGTGTGATTAATTAATTAAGCTTCACTAAAATTCATCAAAATCAAAAAATGTGAGGGAAAGGCCATTTGTTGAATTAAAATGGAATGACCTTAACAACAACATGGCATGACCTTAATAACAGTTGCCATAGATTAAGTACAATAAGGGTTTAGTGATTGGGAATTTTGTGTCTTACACACATTTTGGCATAATTTCTTAATGTTTAAACTCCCTAAATATACTGGTAGAAATGCGCATCAACCCCAGACAGTGGTGGTCTATCGATATCGAAGACTAAGTGATGGTCGTTTATGACTGTTGCATAGTGATGAATTGCAAAATTAAGCAGAAATGGTAAGAGAAGGATTTACTGCTCAACTCCTTAAGAAATAATGCATTCCTTGTATATTAGTGTTGACTTCTGTCATTGAAGTGCATATCTCTGTCGGTTTCTAGAGGTAATTAAACTATGAATAAGAAAACAAAGCAGTACGTGACTTAATTAAATCATATAACATGCCTTTCCCAGTGAAGAAGAAAGTCCTCACATGTGCATTTAATGTCCTGTTAACTCTCTAGAATCCCTTCACTGAAAAGGATCAGTGTTCAACAATATGGAGAAAATCTCTCCTATTCTCACGGCTTTGCAATTATTCATCAGAAAAGTATGTCAGTTATTGGGTGAACTCCACCTAAAAATTTGATCCATAGTTTTTCTGGCTTAAACATGTGAAATTATATTATGTATTGGCCTTATAATACTCAAGTTAACCATCTTACTGAAAAGTTTGACTGCACCAGACAATAAAAAAGACAAATAATATAAAATACTAATTTCATGTTCTAATCTTCTTCATGCACATACATGTCAGATTTAAAAGAGAACAAAAGAAGGTATAAATAGGCCATGGCAAGTGAGAACAAATATTTAATCTTTTTTTTGTCAAGTGTGTTTTAACATTCTGATAAAAAAGCTGTGTTCATTTTGTTAGTTATTTGATATTTGTGCATTAAGATAAAGTTTGGGCAGTTATTGCCTTATATTGTAAAACTAGTTAAAGGGTTGCATTTCAGCCTGAGGATGAGGATGTTCATTCCCTTTATAATGTCATCCATCCATCTTTTTGCCACTTATCCGGGTCATGGGAGCATCAGATGCCCAGACCTCCCTTTCCCCAGCAACCTCCTCCAGCCCCTCTGGGGGGGTACCTAGTGGCTCCCAGCCCAGAGCTATAATCCTGGGTTTGCCCTGAGGTCTCCGCCTGGTTGGACATGTACAAATCACCTTCCCAGGAAGGCATCCAGAGGGTATTCTGGACAGGTGCCTGAACCACCTTAGTTGGCTGTTTTTTGATTATTGGCTCTCTGTCTTCTGACTGGTACAGTGTTCACATAATTGCTGACGCTGCACAAATCCACCTGTCAATCTCCAGCTCCATTCTTCCCTCACATGTGAACAAGAGCCTGAGGTTTTTGAACTCCTCTGCTTGAGGCAGTAACTCAGTCCCAGCCTGGAGGGGGCAATCCACCTTTTTCTGGTTGAGAACCATAGCCTCAGACTTGTTGGTGGTAAAATCCTCATCTCAGTAACTTCACACTTGGCTACAAACCGCCCCAGTGCACAGAGGAGGTGACAGTTCAGTGAAACCAACAGGAACACATCACCTGCAAAAAAATATGTTCCTGCTCCCATCCATTAACGCATCCCATACCTCTACTGTCTGATAGACTGATTTGCATTTTATCATTTCCTGTAAGATGCCTGTCCAGATAGTAATGCCCTACTTTCTTTACTGTTACTTTGTTTTGCTTCATATAATTGCTAAATACTCTGTGCTTAACTTTCGTTACGTTTTTGATGTTTGATTTTGCCTTGCCCCTTTTGAATTTCATTGCCTTTGGATTACTTTTGTCAGACAACAGTATCTGCTGAGTACAAGTACCAGTGCTCAGCTTCTAGTACTCACCAATACCAATTATGGCTGGTAGATGTCTTTTTTTTAAAAAAAAGACAATATTTGAATTGAAAAATATTGGGATAAATTATAATATTGATAAATGATTCCCCATGTATACACACAGACAAGCAAACATGCAGCACTTATTTTTTTTTTTTAGCTGGGGAAAAAAATAGTATATGAATAATATGCTTTGGTTTATTTTGTAAACTTTGAAGTTTACATTAATGCAGTTATATTCATTGGCCCGTTGTTGCGAGGACATGTTCGAGTGCTTGAGCACGGCATATTGCTGTGTCCCTAGTTATGTCTATAGTTTGAACAGATTAGTAAATATTGTGTCCATTGGGTGGGGGGCTGGGAAAGTATGGCATTGGTTGGGTCACGTTATAAAACATGCTTTTTAGGTAGAGGTGTTTACGTTCGTTATATAGGCCTCCATGGGGGGGTGTACAGTGGTACAGTGGTTAGCAGTGTTGCCTTGGAAGCAGAGTTTAAGCCTCTATCCTAGCTCCATGTGTGGAGTTTACATGTCTTCCTCATGTCTTCTTGAGGAATACAACTTCAGGGGTCCATTTCCTATACCCACTTTTCCTATTCAGGGTCACACAGGGGGTCTAGAGCCTATTCCGGAAGCTACAGTCACAAGAAAGGGAATTACTCTGGTTGGGGCCCTAACCCCATTGCAGGGCAAACACACACACAGACACACCATTCATACCTATGGACAATTTGGCAACTCCAATTCACCTTAGCATTTTTTTTTTGGGGGGGGGGGACACTGGAAAACCTGTGACCTGCGTAGGAAAATCAGGTCTAGTAAATTGATCGCTTAATATTGACCTGGTTGACTCCTGAGAATGTTTTCTGATACCAATAAATTGCTGAGATAAATTAAGTAGTGGTCTACTCCACTTTTGTTGTGCATGACTGTAGAGTTGTATGTTATGAAATGATTGTCAGGTTGTGACCTCTGTTGAACTATTGCAGTGAGTAAAATTTTGGGATGATATCATGCTCCGATACACATGTGTGAAAGTCTCAAATCACTTTGATATTCTGTTTGCATTTATATAATTTATGCTTCTGGGGAAGCCACGAAATGGCTGAAGCTAATGCACGTTAAGGAAATAAAAATTGTGTTGGGACAACTAATTTAGAAAAAGTGATCTATGTATATACATGTATTTTTGCATGGATGTGAATTTTATTACAACCTGTGAATTCTTCCCATTGAAAAGAAATTCCATGATTTTTTTTTTTGTGCCGTGTAGTATCATAGATATATGTAGTATCAATAGTTCATATCACAATGAAGATTAAAATGATTTATTTGTGCTCTCTCCCCTGTCTCCATACTATCTACCTGTTCTTAAATATCCCATGACTTAGGTTTTCTTGTTTATGGTGGTTTTTGGGGTGTCTGCATCGCCAAGGAAACGAATAGTCCGACATGTCTCTTGCCAAGAAAACCTAGAGTACAAACATGAAAATCACTGCTGCTTGAACTGCCCTGCTGGTATGTAAACACCGCTTGTTTATTGGTAATCTACCGGAAATCTTAAAGAAAGAGATTCAAGTTGTTTACATATTTTTACAGGTGAATATGTTAAGGAGCAATGCGCAGCTGATTTGACACGAGGGACCTGTGAGCCGTGCCCACACGAGACCTACACAGAGCACGCCAATGGCCTGACACAGTGCCTCCCTTGTAAGAAGTGTCATATAGGTAATGCCCCCCGTCCTGTGCCCTCCGTATTGTACCGTCAAAAGAAATGATTGCATCCCTTGGGTAAAGGGTTTTCAGGAAGATTAGCTGTGAGATGGAGTGTAACGACCCCCAGCCTGCTTCTTTTTAAAACTATACCATATTTCAGACTAAATCTTTTGCCGTTGGCCGTACAGGTCAATCCTTAATGTGTTATCTGTGCATTACTGTGACGGCTTCGCAGCTTTCACAGTAATGATTGAGGTCGTACCCTGTAAACTTCTGAAAAACCACCGTGCCATCGAGGGAGCTTTTCCATGGTTGTCTTTCTCTCTTCCTGGTGGATGTGAAACGAACTGCGCACATATGCTTGTGTTCTTCTACAGACGAAGATATGATCAAGAGCTGCATCTCTACCCAGAACACAGAGTGCCAGTGTAAACCAGGCTTATTTTGTGTTCCTGACCAAGCCTGTGAGGTTTGCATGAAATGTTTAAAGTAAGTCCCTGATACACTCAATATTCACATTCACTTACGTGTTCAGTGACAGTTTTTTTTTTTTGTTGTAAGCATGCATATACATTACCAGTACAAGCGTTTGCACCCACTGTGATGTTTTACATATACATGTTGCTTACTTTACATTTATTAAATGTTCTTTGCTAACAAATAAATTTACAGTATGTTCACATTTGGAGTACCGTTACTGACAAATTGTCGTTTCTATGATTCATCAAAGTTATCTCTAGCAGTTATAACAGCAGAGAAAATTCAAGGCATTCTTTCTACAAGGGACATTAAATACATTAAATACTGCTCTGTTTCATGGGATGAAAGAGTTAACTAGTGCATTTAAATTTAAAGGACAGCCTAGAATTTGACTATGCCATCACCACACAACCAGCTAACAGGATGTCAGACATGCACTGTTACATACTCTATCGATGCTATAAAAGAAATTTTTTATTTCTTGTATTTTCATTTACAGCTGTTCACTCAACTTTGCAAAGCTTAACTAGAATAAAAAAAAGAAAAAATCTGAAGTTTATGAAACATGGAAAAGAGGCAAAAACCTGTGGTGTGCAAAAACACCTAGAATATTGTGTGCAGGTTTGGTCACCATACCTTAAAAAGGACATTGCTGCCTTGGAAAAGGTGCAACGTGGGGCTATGAGAATGATTCCTGGCCTTACAGGAATGTCTTACGAGGAGAGATTAGCTGAGCTGAATCTGTTTAGCTTCGAGCAAAGCAGACTAAGGGGGGACATGATCCAGTTATATAAGATTCTAACAGGTCTGGATGCTGTTCAGCCAAATGGCTATTTCAATATTAGTTTAAATACTAGAACTCGTGGCCATAGGTGGAAATTAGCGGGAGAACATTTGAAACTGAATTTGAGGAATGACTTCTTTACACAGCATGTAGTTAAGAGTATGGAATAGTCTTCCTGCTAGTGTAGCACAAGCTAAAACCCTGGGTTCCTTTAAATCAGAGCTAGATAAGGTTTTAACAACTCTGAGCTATTAAAGTTCTCCCCAAACGAGCTTGATGGGCCGAATGGCCTCCTCTCGTTTGTAAATTTCTTATGTTTTGACTGGTAGTGTATGAACCGTTTAGGTATGTGATTAGGAATTTGCTACGAATGAGAATCTGCCGCTGTGTTTCTTTACTGCACACATTGATGACTCACAGTGGGGCTGGAAATCTGGTTATAGGTTAGAATGCTGGCACAGATACTGTACTGTGGAAAAACCTTAGGCAGTTTAAGGATAGTTATCTGGGTAGTAAGTGTATATTTTCTCGGGGTGGGGGGGGGGGAGGACAACAGTTTACTATTAGAAAATATAGTAACACAATAGAAATTTCTTCTGTTCTCCAAAAAATTTGTGATATCTTGTTGGACCTCTCCTTAGGGGCACCCCAGCCATTCTCTGTATATGTTAAATATCACCACCAGCTCACTAGATAAATTAAATAACTCAATGAGTTATTGATTAGCCAAACAAGGTGGACTAGTGGTCAAAAAAAAACATTAGTGTATTGGATGGTTTCTGCAAATACCTTGTGATTGTAGGAGGTTTTGAAATGGCTGAACTGACGCATTTTGCGAAAGTGTGCATGAGACACACCATTCCCATAGTCCATAGTCTGCATGGTTTGTGCACCTTGCCTTGTGCCCTGTGCTTCTGGGGCAGACTTCAGGCTCACAATGACTTTGCATTGGATTAGTGGTCATAGGAAATGGATAGACAAATGCAACAGGATATTTATTTTTAAACGTCCTATTGTGGAAGCAGCAATTCTGTCTGCAAGCGGGTTATTTTGGGAGAGCACCAAGCTAAGACTGTCCAGCAGTGATTCCTGATATTTTTCTTTCTAGTCACTAGGTCGTAATTGAATTAAGTATTTGTGTGATGAGCTGTAATGAACTATTCAGGCTGCAGGTCATCTCCAATTGATTTTCCCCAGCAATGGGAAATGAGCAGTATGGTTTTCACAATTAGACTCCATTACTTTTGTAATTCCTATTTGTTCATAAGGCAAAAGACATTGTAAGTAATGGCAGTGGGACCGCTGTATCTGTGGCTTCAATAGCTGCGGTTTTAGTTGTATGTGGTTTACAGTGGTCAGAAAAAGAAAATCTGAAAATTCCAGAATTAGCAGTTTGTAAGTTTCGAACCGTGAGCCAAGTGAGTACAGGCAGTAATTTAGTGAAATCTGCCAGGCCAGTTGCGCAGTACATGACTCATCTCCCTTTCTCACCATATTCATGGTCCCCTGCAGAACTCTCATCCAGTCTGCCTCTAGTGTTCTTGTGATTACATTCATTGCCACATTATCAGTGTCTGTGATAAAAAAAAATGTACAAAAAGCATAATTTGCTTTGCTCCACCATCACTTGATACATTATACTTTTTCATTGCTCTATCATCCCTTGAGAATTAGGCTAAAACAGAATTCTCTTCCTTTGAGTATTATGCTGTATAAATATTGTACAATATATTTTATTAAGGTATTTAATGTTAATAATGACTTTCTGTGTGTAATTTATCAAATATACTTGATATGTATGTACAGGAAAATCTCATTGTATATGAGGTCCATGGATGGTGTGCCATTATCCACAGTTTCAGTCACCAGTGGTAGGTCTTAGAACATATCACCCCATGGAAACGGAGGGGGTTCCTATATAGGAGTAGCTTGTCAAGTGGCCACTCATTGTCTATTAACAAGTTGCGTGTTTATGAAATACATTTTAGATGTTCACATAACTTGCATTAACAATGTCAGGAAAAACGATACCAGTGTAGCAGTCTTGACAGATTGACGCTCTGCATAAATTCATTGGCCTGTAGTTGCGGCTTTTATTCATAGAAAATCGTTTTTAGCTATTTTACTTGAGCAGTTCGGACTAAGTCCCTTGATGAAGGGAAGCATAGCAGAATCCACCTACAGTTGGTAGTATTGACCTTAAGATTTCTAGTCTCTCTATAACTACTATTACGTTCTATGCCTGAACAGAAATAATCTAATTTATTTTTTAACTGTTTTGTAACTGCTTGTGGATGGAACTTGCTTAGCAACTTTTCGGTACTGATGTTGTGTGGCCTATAGTTTGATGATTGGTTGAAAAAGATTGAGTGCCATCATCATTAATAATATATTTTTAAGTGGTGGGGTTGACTTGACACTTTCGTTTGGTAACTTCTAAATTTCCATCCATCCATCCATCCATCCATCATCTGCCGCTTGGTCCGGGATCGGGTCGCGGGGGCAGTAGCCTCAGC
>JAODJX010000042.1:14502097-14517219 GCA_026776945.1 Isichthys henryi | reverse complement strand
ATTGGCCTTTTTTATTGCTTCCCCACACTGGCGAGAATGGGACATGGAAGCATCAACATACACACCAAGGTCTTTTTAATGATCAGCTACCTTTAATTCAGTGGGACCCATAAAATACGTATACTGTATATTTCTGCTCCCTACATGGAGTACCTTACATTTGTCAACGTTAAATTTCATCTGCCAGGTATCGACCCAGTCACTAATTAAATCAAGATCCCGCTGTAGCTGCTGTGCCGCTAGCTTATACCATGAATGGCTATGAATGGTCATAGCTTAACCATTTCTCAAAAGCTTGTGAATAAAGTATAAATAAGCTGACTAGATGTTTAAAATATTCATAGTATAAGGCTTTGTAAATATAGTATAGGGTATAATTTGAAAAGATGACTTGAATTCATTTATCTAGTTTCCATGACCTCTTGTACAAGGTCAGAGTGAGTCAGGATCTTATCATAGTGGCACAGGGCACATCTTGGATGTAATTCCGGTCAAGTATAGCACACGTAATGGACAATACAGGAACATCGATGCCACTTTACAATAAGGCTACCCATATAAAGGGTTTACGAATGGTTTTTAATCTGGTTATTAATTAGGTTCTAACACTGTAAATTATTAATAGAAAATAACAATTTTCTTTTTATTAATGAGCTACTACCATTTACAAGTGGCAAAAGAGAGCCTTATTGTGAAGTGGTACCGATTTGTGAGAATATTTTGGTACCGAAATTGTCAGCGAAGTGCCTGTTTTTAGACTATGGGAGGAAATTCGCACAGATGCAAGGAGAATATGCAAACTCGCATACAGAACTGAAGGCAGGAAGTCAACCCACAAACTATGTGCAGAACAGATTGTTTGATGTTTCATTTGTCATTTACAAATTGTTTCATAAAGTTTTGTGCTTAGTATGTGTGGTTCATTATTTTAGACAGTGATAGAATGTCATTTCATATTATCCTACATTTGGAATTCAGGCTACTTCTAGGTAATCTATCAAGCAGCCATATTTTACTATTTGTACTGTAGTGACTGCAGTGTTAACATGCAATTCTCAAACGGTGCTCCTAGAATTTCAGGACAATAAATCACAGGACTCGCAATCAGTTTGAGGTGGAACCCCCTGTAGTCACCTGACTTCCTCTGCACACCAGTAATGAAATGAAGTGAAAGAAACAGGTTAAAAGGGATGGGAACTGATTACAGAAACCAGTGCAGGCACTGAAAGGAGAAGGGTTATTAATACCGGGGAACCTTTTTGAAGGAAGCTTTTCAGTACTAAGGGCAGCTATCTAAAGACGTTGTGACATTGGAACAAAACTTACTGAGTGAGTAGTCTTTGTTTAATTTTTTTTTTCCATTCCAGTCTCATTCTTCTATGTTTACATGACATTTGTATCAATTCACACTCTGATATCATGCAAAATGACACGTTTTTGGGGAATGTTTCACGTGAGCTATGTAATAAATGAGCTTCTACAAAGATATATAGCTACCGATGACCAGTATTATTTCTTAGGATTATGTATTGAAAAAATACACTCAACATGAAGTGTTTGGAATTGAGGGAGAAAAAAACTGTGAAAAGTTCACAAAATTGCTGCTACCAACTATAATTGCAAAAAAAAAAATCTCGGTCTTCAACTTTCAATATGTGTCCATGTGTTTGGTTTGTTGCTGCGTGTTTGAAGTGGTTGGAGACACTTGATCAATCTGTAGTATTCACTACGGATTGCTAAAGAATGTACATGCAGGATATCTAAAGTTTGGTGCCTGGAAGAAAATTTTGAATTATTCATTTTAAATCTCCCTGAACGATGTTATTTTTGATCGTCCATCTTTTGTCACTTCTCTTTCAAATGACCAATGTGATGTTTTATGAAACATATTTCCCTAGGGCCATGATGACATCTCAGCTGTTCTATCTCAGCTACGTGCTTTGCCTGTGCCTTGGAATTCTCTCTGTGGTGTTTGTGTCTTACTGGAATTACAAATGGCGTGGGGGATTTGCCTGGGATGGCTCAGGAATGCAGTTCAACTGGCATCCGGTTCTGATGGTGACCGGCCTCGTGGTGTTGTACGGGAATGGTAAGTAATGGAATTATTCACGCTTGTCATAGTGAGTGTGGAACATGGTGCTGTCCATGCACTCAGACAGTGTCACTGTGGATAAAAGATGACCGAAGAAGCACATGAGGTCACATATTGTTTTCACTTCCCTACTTTATTTTTGAAACTCTTTCCGAACAGATGTGACACATTTTTTTCTTCTTTTTCTTTAAATCCTAAATGCTTTGTAGTTCATTCCTTTCGTATATCTGAATTTAATTGATGCATTGTGTTTATGGCATATTTTCACCGATGAACCAGAACATTTTGCCCACCCACAAATGAAGTGAATACTGTTGACTGTCTTGTAAACTTTCTTGTAAGAACTTTCCTCCTTAGGGGTTAGCCTTGGCACCCTGATTTGCCTCTGGCTACGCTTGATGCACTGTGTGTCATGAAACACGTGACCCTCATCAAAATTACTGCCATGGTATTACCCCTTCGGTTGATTTGTACCAGATGTGATAGCCTTCGTTCACAACTTGCTCGGCTCATGATTTCCCCTCCTTAGGCCACTCTCAGTAGGTACTGGCTATGGCTCACCTTGAGTACCCCGTAGGTCTGGCTGTTTCGAAGTTGCTCAGATGCAATTGCATGGCCATAATTTGGTCCTTTTCAAAGTCTCTCAGATCATCATCCCTGCCCATTTCCTCCGCACACATGTCAACCATGAGTACTGAATGTTAACTTAACATTAACTTAACAATTAGATGTTAACTTAACATCTAAACATTAGTCACTTCATGTGGGGGTGGTCACGATGTTTTGGCTCATCGGGGTATAAACATTATAGATTTCTGAATATTTATTTTTTCTTTGGCCGTGTTTTAGCCGCAGTTGTATATCGTGTCCCATTGACCTGGAGGCGAAGCAAACAGCCTTGGAAACTCTTGCATGCTGGCTTGCTGTTCCTCGCCTTTGTCCTGTCAGTCCTGGGTCTTTGTGCAGTCTTTGACTACCACAATGCGGGCTCCACCCCCAACCTATACTCACTGCACAGTTGGCTGGGCATCTGTACTACAGCCCTCTTCACTGCTCAGGTACATCTGCATTATAAGATTTCTGCTTATTGTACTACATTAGCTTTAAAGCTAATCGGTAATACTGTTAAGACAGCCTTTGTCAAAATCCTGGCTTCAAGTATACTGGTCTGTAGTGGTCCATAATTTTTCTTAAGACTATAGAAAGATTTGGTTTCCTTCATTGAATTCTCAGTGCATATTGCATTGAAACACCATTCAGAATGTAACACACCCACCCGTTGCACTTCTTTCTTTATTACTTATAGTGAATGAATTGCTGTAAATAGTATGATGTGATTCTTTTTGCACATTGTCTGTTCTCAGTGGGTGCTGGGTCTAGCTGCCTTTCTACTCCCATGGTCTCCACTAGCATTCCGCAAGCTCCTCAAGCCTATACATGTCTGGATGGGCAGCATCATCTTTTTCCTGGCCATTGCATCCTGCATTTCTGGCATTAATGAGAAGCTTTTCTTCGCACTGTGAGTCCTCAGTTTTTTTCTATTTAATATTTGATGAGCAACCACCTACATTAGTGCATCCATCCATCCATCCATCTCGATGATGTTACAGATAATGCTCTCTGCAGAAATACCAGGCCATTGCAGGACATTGTGGGAAATTTAAAGGTGCCAGTTAACCTAATTATGTCTTTTGGACTATGGGAGGAGACTGGAATACATACAGTAGTAAAGGTGGCCTTAGGTGTGAGTGCTACCTACTGAACCACCGTGCTGCTTGCTTACACTAAAACCTTTTTCAGTTTTTAATTGAACAACATGCAGTTACTATATTTTTGGCAGCTGAGATTCTCACATTTTCTGTTGCTTTATTGTCGTCTCATTTTATGTTATTTCACTTTGAATAGCTTCATGTTGAGTTATCACAGATAAGCAATCCCCATGTGAAGCCTTCGTCAGGTTGGTAATGAATTGAATACTATTGGTTCCCTTTCCAGTAAAGGAAACACCAATCAGACGCAGCCCTATTCCAAGCTGCCACCAGAGGCCGTGTTTGCCAACTCACTAGGAATCCTGATTGTTGCCTTTGGATTAGTTGTCTATAAAATACTGTCCAATCCAGACTGGCAACGGCCAGACCTAGTGAGTGAAGGGGACAGTTTTAGGGTAAGTATAATAACGCCAAAATATTCTCACAATGATTTACTGTATTTTAGCGTGTGTATGTTACAAAAAACACTTTTGCATTTTTAACGTTATATAATAGCTCCCGTGTAGAATTTAAGTATACCTCTAGCCCTATCACTTGAACAGTCAATCAGAAAACATTTCTGACTTTTTGTTTAACTTTTAACTCAGCCATTGCTTCAAGAAGAGAGCTGATGCAACTACATGGAATGAAACATTCATTCTCCTTACTGAATTGTGGGAACAGTTTTTCACCAAAGAAAATATTTTTGTAAGCACTGCTGGAACAGTGTATAGAGTGCATCATCGCCAAAATTTTCCATATTTTCCAGCCTTATCTACTTTTGTTTTAGTAGCATTCGTTCATGTTGACATTCTATATCAAAGGAAATCATACCAATCAATTGTATTCTATTGTAGCAGCAGTGTATATCATAATTTCAATTATAAATCTGCATATATGATAGTCTATAAATTTCTCTTTGAGTCAGTGATATTTTGTGCCTCAATAAATGATAATAAATGATCCATTCATTTGTTTCACTTCCCTGTTTGAGAAATGCTACAATTTGAATCACCTATGGCTAGCTTGTGATATTTGGGAAATGTCCAGAAGACAAGCCTTCCTGCGATAGCTATTAAAGAAAGAAAAGAGACTGACTCATTCTACAGACCAATAAAACAACTGCTTGTGGATGTTCTTCATTTGCATGAAGAAACGTAGACTCATCGCCATTAGAATTGCTGAAGTAGAACGTATTATTGAGGGATGCTACGCCTACAATAATTTTATTAAATAACGATACCCATATGATAAACTTTTTGTCCCACGTGTATAATCACTAAATATAAGTGTTAATTTAACTAGGCCTACTACCAAAACAATACACATAGGTATAATCTTGTTAAAAAAAATGGGCCCTTTCTAACACACACACGTATAATTTTTTATTGATTAAAAAAAAAAAATTGTCGTGGGCTTCTGCTCAAGTGATGTGATAACATTCCGACGACGATACTTATAAATTACAATCGATACCAAATGAGTAACGTTTGAGTATCCAGCTATGGATATTTACGTTTGAATCTGCCCATTCATACTGAAAAGTTAATTTAGGTATGAACTGTCCTGTACTACAGCAAACTACTAAAACTGATCGGAATGAATGTACTGAAAGATCAGCTAGGAAACGAGTTATGCGAGCTACGTGCCCCTTGAATATATTACGAGCAGTTACCTATCACTTCATGGGAGAGTCAGCAACCATTATTACCTGGAGACTTTGTAACATATAATAGTTTAATAAATACAGTATCATATACTTTTATTTTCAAAAGTTCTAAAACATAAATTTTTTAATAAAACATGCGTTATAAACCGTAAGGAATACAGATCATCAAAAAGTGTTTAGCAAGGCTCTATTGCTCTTTAAAAATGCCGCAAGAGATTCCACATCCTACATAAATATTATAACGGGAATTCGTTAAGACCACGGAAAAATACTTTTACGGTTCAAAGTAAACCTGGAGATATTAAAATATCACGTAACATGGGGTAAATCTGCTTTCGCTAGGAAGATTCTTCGGACGAGGAGACAGATCACATAGTTTTAATGCTTCTGATAAACAGATCATACCGATTGCCATCCTTATATAATTCAATATAAATAAACTACATCTACAACATGCATTTCGAGGGGAATAACAGCGCTTTGGTATACGTGACATACAGGGTTAATTATGCAGTAGTCAAACCAGCCAATCACGCTCAAAGGAATCCTTGCCAAAAAAATCGGGTTGCTTTCAATTAGGTCCGCGTCTACTCCATAACACGCTGCTGTTTACCCTTATGCGTACAACAACGTTATGTAGTAGTGACGTAAATAGTATGGAGTCATAGTACGTTGGAATATACGGGTTATTATCGAGCGAGCTGTCACCCACCTCTTATGAGGAACTGCGGGTGTTCTTGAAGTTTTCCTGGAAATCCTCCGTGATCACGTCACCTACACTAAACACGCTAAACGAAAAACAGTTAAGGTAGTGGTTATATCCTATATGTAAGGGCATAGTTGTGATTGCTCCGGGATATAGCCCCAAGTACTTTACCCGCAATGATATCTTAAAATAAAAAGTCAAGCCCCAGGTAAACTTGACTTAGAACCTGATTTTTTATTTTCAATAGCTAGAAACGCCCCTGCATATATGCCATGAAACATCAAGCGCGCACACTGTACGCCTTCAGAAGTTATACTCTGATCGACCCAAACAGATTTTTTCAGAGCCTTCCATACGTGAAACAAAAACGCAAGCATACATTAAAAATGTCGAGATCGTCGGTGGTGTGAGAATAGAAAAATACGGTGACCATTCATAACTACAACCATCATTATGAGATAGATTAATGTGCAATTTGTTACATAATATTACAAGAACACATTAAAGTCGTTTTATTCATACAATGGCTGAAAATTATACGATGATACTAGAATTTTAAATGTGCGAATGATGATAGTGGTGACAGTAAAGGAAATACAATTCAGTTGGTCGCTTAATGAAAACGTCGTCATATGAGATCGTCCTATACATGGTTTTTTGTTGAAAGGTTCATTCAGTATAATGGTATTTTGAATTAGGGTAATACATTTTATGCACTTTCATTAACGATTAATTAACTTTAATATCAATGATAGAACTGATTTACTAACAAGTGTTACTAATGCAAACGATATAGAAAACGCAATAATGTTTTTGTAACAACATCTTTGGACTCGTTGAATGACATTCAGCAGACTTAAGTTTCACATTATAACAACTGTTTCATGTCTAGCCTATATAAACATACGTATCTAATAAGTAGTACTATGTAATTGCCAGGAAAGTGTCACCACTGTGTAGTATTATAACAGTTAGTACAAGTACAGAAACAGATTTTTCTTTCAATTAAACGTTTCGCCACAAATCACTATATATGCGTCACTACTGAGGCAAGTATATTCCTAGTGTATATTTTATTAAGTATTCACTTATTTAAAATAATCAAGTAAGGAATGCGTCATTCTGATTAGGAAAGGATGGAATGGCGACCTATGATGAACTGTGTTAACTGCTCCGTTGATAAAGCGACTGAATTGCTATTTTATGAATAATTTAAACTTAAAACAATTATACAAATGTAACGCAGGGCCTTTTCTTTGACGAAAAAATGTTTATTCCATTTATAGACGAACGTTTGATCAATTTATTACTAAAAGACTGGAGGAAGCGGCGTCTAAGTACCCGGGTTTACTCGTGATATCGACAAACTTTCCGTGTTTCTGTTGAAAATGTATAAACGTTTTTTGTCTAACGGCAATGCACCTGAAACATGCCGATGTTTGGTTTTCATTGCCATGTTTTGATTTTTACACAAGCGCTCGTTTGCCCTAAAATTTCGTCATTTTCATTGAGAAGAAAACACAACCCTAGAGTGTTTTCCACAACCCGGAGCTGCTACACAGGCGGTTGAGTCTATAGGGTTCTCACTTGGCATTTAAGTTCCGCCCTTCACTACGTGTCGTATTACCATTGTCTGTCTGACGTTCGACTGGCAAGAGGAAAGCAGCAACACTCCACAGAAATGGCAGAAGTCGCCCCAGCTCCTGCCATGGCTCCGGCTAAAGCTCCCAAGAAGAAGTCGGCATCAAAGTCGAAGAAGTCCGGCCCCAGCGTGTCCGATCTCATCCTGAAAGCCGTTTCCGCATCAAAGGAACGCAAAGGAGTGTCACTAGCAGCCCTGAAGAAGGCTTTGGCCGCTGGTGGCTATGACGTGGAGAAGAATAATTCTCGTGTCAAACTGGCACTGAAATCCTTAGTCCAGAAGGGCACTCTGATGCAAACCAAGGGTGTCGGCGCTTCTGGTTCCTTCAAACTGAACAAGAAAGGCGAGTCCAAGGAACCTGCGAAAAAGACTGTGAGCAAAGTCAAGAAACCGGCGGCCAAGAAACCAGTTGTGGCTAAAAAGCCAAAAAAGGCGACTGCGAAGAAACCGGCAGTGAAGAAGACGCCAAAGAAAGCGAAGAAACCAGCTGCGGCGAAGAAGACTGCGAAGAGCCCGAAGAAAGTGAAGAAACCAGTGAAGAAGGTGGCCAAGGCTCCCAAGAAGGCCAAGGCGGCTAAACCAAAAGCCACGAAGGCGAAAGCCGCGAGAAGCAGGAAGGCAGCCCCCAAGAAGAAATAAACGGACTTTAAATATCGGACTTTGCTACCGAGAAAGGCTCTTACAAGAGCCGACGTGTCTTCGTAAAAGTACAGAATTATTCCATAAGTATTGTTTGTTACGATTTGGACTATTTTAATATGTACAGTTTCATATAAATACAGCGGTAGAGAGTTTTTGTAGTTTAATATGCACGCCAAAGGTAGTCCAATTTGGTAGGGCAATCGATATATTAATGTTAATTGGCACGATTTAGTAAAGGCAACGAAGACTGCAAAGGAAATTGTATACTGTTGTGTTGTACTTGCAACGAAATGTGTATAATATTTATTTAAAAATGTTTTAGTGAGTCTTTTAATGCAAGATGAGCTTTTTGTAAAGACAGATTAACATGTTATCGAGTGATGCACAGTTTTAATGGACACTAATACAACTTCCCATTGTAAACAATTGATTGTTTTAACTTGTATAAATAATTTTGTAATTATAACCCTGGTTTAGTCTACATGTGATTTGAATAAATGCGCCAAGATTTACAACGTCCAATCAGACAAAGGGAGCCACCTATGGATGTCTGTAACCCTGAGATATTAAGCTCGATTGTTTTATTTTAACTTTATATTTTTTCTTTTGTGTTTAATCTGCAATCTTTGTTAGACGAGGAACTCATGTTTCCTTGTATTTATTGTATTTTCGGGGTCGGTATGATGATATTGATGCCTTTTTATAAATAAATATTTTACTGTATATGGTAAATGTGTGCAATTTTCCTTGTTCATTCTTAAGAAATGTTAATCAACTTAATTGTAATAAGGTGCAATAGTTCTGCAGTCATCCGTATCCGGTCACCTTGAAAAGGCTACACTTCCTCCAGTAATTAGGTAATAAATAATTTTGAGCAGTTATGGCTCTTCATAATGAATTGCTCAAGTACCGAAGTGCCATGACACATCTCTCTCGATTTAATGCATGATGTTTCCTTGTACTTTGATACGTGAACTGTTCCAAAATTGTTTGGCGGAGTGTGAGCTATTTCCAGATTAATCCCTGACAACATTTTCAAAATGTAACGGTGCTTAATGTATTTTTTAGAGCAGAAATTCTCATTAGTTATGTGGGTTGAGGTACAACAAAGGTGAATGAAGTTAACTTCGCCACCGCCGTCAAACATAAACTAACGTTCTAAAGGGAGCATAAATTCAATTGGCTAGACAGTCAGCCAATCGAATTGCAGTAAATGCATGCTACTATTTTGTAGGACAAGAAACTCGCAAAAAAACACATCCTTAGAAAAGTTCACAGTGACTAAAGTAAAAAAAAAAATCAAGAGGTCGAAATCGACAACATATAGCCTAGAACATGTCTACGGTGGTATAAATCTTTAGCGAAGAAAACATGAGAAGTGCACTTCCTGTTGCGTATGCATTTGAGATTGTAAATAGAATCAATCCAGCTCTAAAACATAAAATGTGCATTACATTTGTCAAATGGAATCAAAATGTTCACATGATTTTACACAAGCAACATAGCAATTATGATTTATATCACCACTATGACCAGATGTCAATGAAGAATACTCCGACAAATATTTCTCTAATGACAACTTAAAAAACATGGTCCAGTTACCCCCAGTCCTCTGCACAAGATGAACAGTTTCCATTAACCTATAGAAATTTCTCAAGATTAAAATTATAAGGGTAAACGTTATATTAGAATTTGTAAATGTAATTCCCAGTTTGCAATATAAATGCAAAATCAAAATGATTTTCCTAGAGGGGAAGCCTTCCTTTTGCAGTAAAATATTTCTTTAATGTATTTTCTAATACGGTTCTTACTTCTTAGAGGAAAGTCACGTATACCAAAGTATAGACTAGAAACATAACAACGACTTGCATATGACTTTTAAGCATCAAGCCACTTGTATTTATATAGTTTTAATTACAGACAGAGGTGAACAAAGTACATAAATCCATTACTTGAGTCGAGGCACAGATACTCATGGTCAAATATTAGGCTACTCCAATACAAGTGACAGTTATTCAGTCAAATTTTACTTGAGTTTAAGTACTGGAGTATATTATTTAAAAAATACTTAAGTATTCAAAATAAATGTACATTAATAACAAACATTACATAATAATAACAAACATTGTATTTGTATAATGTTAGGATGTTATGGTACTTGCATGCTGCCTATGAATGTTCCATGAATGCATTATGAAGGTGCACTTAATGTAAAGCGTTACTAAATTTTCTAAAATGACTTCTTGAATTACATCAGTAAACATGGCGTTCAGTTGAAATAGTCAGTCAAGACAAATGTAGCTGTTTCTGACTAAATACAATTACAGTACGAAATACAATGAGTTACATATGCCTGAATATGAAATCCTTATTACTGGATTATGATGAAATAATTACTGTTCGACATATTATCACTTGTTGAATTGTCATCATCATGTTTTACACACTACAAGTTTAAACATACTTAAATGATTAGAAATGTAAATAGCAAAATATTTCTGAAATAGTTTAAAATCACTTTATTATAGATAATGATGATTGTTTACTTCTTTTTTATCAAGAATTGAAACAACTTAACACTGTACTAATACCAGCTGCCAGGATTCAGTGTTGAGTTTGGCAAGTTCAAACCATCCAGACAGGCACTGTGAAAACTGCATGGCAGGTGAAGGTCATGACAGCTGTATGTGTCGTTCACACAGAGAAGATTCATCAGAGGTGATGCTCTCTCTTTATGGGTGAATATATGAATATAATTCTAGGTGGGTGCTTTGGGATTGAGAGAACCAGTATCATCACAACCGCAATCAGAGAAATAACCACAGAAAATGGTGTTAGGCTGAGTATAAGAGAATAATATACATAATTGGGGAAATTACAAATCAAAATGAATTCAATGGTGTTTGAATTATTGAATGGTGGCACTGTGGTTAGCATTGTTAGCTAGCACTTCTGGCACTAGGGATCTAGTCTCAATGCATGGAGTTTGCATGATCTCCTCTTCTCCTTGTGTGGTTTCTTCTGGGTTCACTAGCCCTCCCCCCCCCAAAAAAAAAACTTGCCGTGGTAAATTGGGGTTACCTAACCCTAACCCTGCATTAAACAAGCCAGTGTGGAAAATGGGTGGATGGATAACCAGACGAAGAACCGATTACAGAGGTTAGCAACAGATATTAGGTCTAGGCTTCGTGGTGCTAAAATGCCATCTTGGATGTACCTGTATGTCATTTAACACAGGTTTCAGCCGCTGCATCTGCCCTGACTTGGATAAACCATTCACAGATGGATGGGGGCGGTTAAGTGGGTGCTTTACAAGTGCAGCTGTGCTCAGCAGGCAAGTGCAGGGGGGGGGCTGCAGGTGGGTGAGTATCTGCCCTATTGCCCAAACTATTTAAAATCTCCCAGTAAAGCTGCTGAGTGTCCCTTTAATGCATGTGTCAGTTGCTGAGTGTCCCTTTAATGCATGTGTCAGTTGCTGAGTGTCCCATTAATGCATGTGTCAGTTGCTGAGTGTCCCTTTAATGCACGTGTGAAAGGCTTTGAGCACCTGCTCCTCAAAATGCCGCTGCAGGGTACCGGTGCTCAGTGTGCACAAGGTGGCAGTATATTACAATGTGATATGTATGTGAAACTCGTGGTGAAATATTTCATCTGAACTGTTTTTTTTTTTTTAATTAATTAATTATGTATATTTTTTTACTTATTCTAACATTATAACATGCCGATCGACATGTAACATGATTATTCATCTTAGATTAATAATTGACATTAATAAGTGATAGCGTAAAAATCTAAGAATGCATATAAATGTATAGTTACCGTAATCGCATTGGAAAGGCAACATCTAGTCACTGTGAACAGTTGTTTTACATTTTTACAGTAGGAGTCACAGAGCATAGAGTTACAACTCCAGACCTCAAGACCTTTGAACCAGAATGGTTCAGAATAGCACGTAGCCCACGGACTCCTAGCCTGATAAGCATCATCACTTTGAAAGTATGTCATGGACATCGGTGTCCGATTCTTCCCCTGTAAAGCTATAGAGCAAACGATGAGCTCATTGCAGCGGTAGGCGTGTCAGAGCCGCCCTATAAGGCGTGTCTTATTCTTAAAATTACTGATAATGTTGGAGGTGGTGAAAGTTAGAATAGCTGAACTGAAGAAAAAAGGGACATTACACTTTTAAGGATTTTCCCGGCAAAAGCGCAAGAGAGTTGTATCCTGAGGAATCCTTTAACGGAAAAAGCTTCAGTTTCCAAAGTAAGTTAAAAGACAGTTCCATTCGACTCCTGCATTAAAATCCTAATTAGTAGAATGTGTATTTTTGAAAGCGAGTTAATTATGACTAGGGAATAAATATATAGCTTAACTTTTGCGTATAGTTTTTGTATAAATGTTTTATAACGAAGATAAATCACTTATTTATGTTACGAACAAGAAGGCATAACGTCTCTGAAAGTATTGACTATTGCTTTTAAATCCTCAAAATTTGATTTTCGGTTAAGATGCACATTTTTAACTTCACACAGAGCAAGGATGCCACTTTAATGTGTTAGTTTATGCATTACTTTATACTTTTATTTATCAGTGACACCCCACTCAAAATTCCCTCAAGTAAATTACCGTGGCATACAAACCATATGTAGATTTTCAGATTTCATTTACATTTTAAACAATTCAGTTTTATAATCGTCCTTTTATTACATAGTGCATTACACTCGTCTAGTGCTATGCCATTGCTACTGCTGTTCTTTAAGTCAGGACCGCCTTGTATTGGGGTTGACTTTTGCCGCTATTTTTAAGTCGGAGATTATTTCTAATCCCATATTTATTTTATTGTATTTATTTTATATACTCAAGTGAATCTTAAGTATGGGAGGAAAGGATAAAATAGTCAAATCTGAAGTTTTAGATTCATACTTTTAAACACTGAAGTTTATGTTAGTTGCCTAATGTAGGCCTATTGCAGCTTAAGATGTTATAGTAAGGAAACTACACCATACGGATTGATCCTGGACAAGCACACAATCTCTAACATCCTGAAAAAAAAACAGTATGGTTGCCATAGAAACACTTCCTCCTCCTGAGACCTTAGGACATATGATCTCTTGCCAGATCTTTGTTCGGCTGATGTCATATGTAAGTAATTTAGCGTTCCTAATTAAATGAGCATGCAAGTAGTTTGTACTGTAGAGATAGATTGTGGAATTTCACTTCTGCAGTCACAGGAAATTGTGCATTTGTGCATAAGAATTCCCATTTCAGAGCAGACAAAGGACGTTCAGTAAGGGTGCAGATGGGGTCATAAATCTCCAGGTGTGCTTTTATATGGCATTGGATTCCCCTTTCGATCCACCCAGCCATCCATTTTCTATACCTACTTGTCCTATACTGGGTCATGGAGGTTCGGAGCTTATCCTGGAAGCTACGGGTGCAAAACAAGCAATTACCCAGGATGGCGTGGCAACCTCTCACAGGGCACTCACACACATTCACACCTACAGACAATTTTTGCAACTCCAATTAGCATTAGCATGTTTTCAGACTGGGGGGGGGGGGGGGGGTGTGGGTGGAATCCAGAGGTCGCCCTTTGATGATACGGGGAGGACATGCAAACTCCACACACAGAAAGGAGTCCAGAGGTGTGAGGCAACAGTACAAAAAAGAGTACCAATTCTTACTTTTGCTTGTCATTGGGGCTGTATAGAAATAGACAAACAGGAACATTTTTACACCATTGGGGGTACACTAATGAGGTTTGTACCATTTCTGTACATTAAAAGGTACAATTACCTAGAGCTATAGGGTACAATTGGCAGACCCTTAAGGGTACAGCCCCAGTGTAGATACATGATTAAAACCACTTCCATAAACTTTTCTGTTTATGTAAGAGTCAATGTAAGAGTTGATGTAATCATTTCGATAGTTTATATTCTACACAGAGGTGGCTCATTCTATGGTGTTTTCATTGTAGCTGCTTTTATCATCATGATACGGGGCTAATGATTAGAGTTGTAGGTGTGTGGGTGAAAACCAATTCCCTAATGTTTATTTCTGGAAAAAAAAATTTGAGGCAGGCTTATGAAGACAGTAGCTCATACATTTGGTCAGTCTTTAACTGACGTTTTTTGCAGTTTATTGTATTAAAAGATGTCTTTGGTTTCTTTGAGGTAATGGATATGGAAGGGCTCAGTGATTAGAAGTTTTCTCCTGCCTCTGGGACTGGGGGATTGATATCTACCTCTGCTGTGTGCGTGTGTGTGTGTGTGTGTGTGTGTGAGTGTGAGAGTGTGGAGGTTGCATGCTCTATTCACATCGCCTGGATTTCCTTGGGTGCTGTTCTTTCCTCCTTCAGTTCAAAGACATGCAGGTAGGCTAACTGTCATCTCTAATTTTCCTATTCTACATGTATTATACCATGGACTGGCTTCCTGTCCTGGGTGTAGTCCAGCCTTGCTCCCTGTGCAGTCCGGGATTGAATCTAGGCCCTCCCCTCCTTTGCTGAGCCTGCTCAGGATAAATGGTTAGAAGACACAGATTGTGGGAGCGGCATGGTGGTGCAGTGGTTAGCACTGTTGCCTCACACCTGTGGGACCCGGGTTCGAGTCTCCGCCTGGGTCACA
>JAODJX010000042.1:14467727-14496633 GCA_026776945.1 Isichthys henryi | reverse complement strand
GGGCGGGGGGCCCGCGGGCGCCCGGCGGGGGGCCCGCCCGGGCGGGCCGCCCCCCCCCCCCCCCCCCCCCCGGCCCCCCCCCCCCGATTTCAGAAGCCGCTGACTAACGGGTAGGCAATCCCAAAAAAGGGCCCAAAATCTCCTCTGGGTACATTTCCACCTCCTTTGTCTGGAATTTGCATGATCTTGTTTGTGCAGTTTGTGGAACTGGTGACTAAATTGTTCATGGTCTATGATTATGTGAGAGTGTGTGCCCTGTGATGGACTGGCATCCTGTCCTGGGTGTCTCCTGCCTTCTGCTCCATGTTTACTGGGACAGGCTCCAGGCCCCCTATGACCCTGTGCTGAATGAGTGTTTATGGAGGCTGGCTATAAGTACTCGGTTAGCCTCAGCTTGAGAAATATAGGCGGAATTTTGATAAATCTGCCAAAAATGACCAATATGCTTATTAAATTAATGTTATTAAATTTCAAGCAAGATTTTTGTTTTTAGGTATATGTTTTTATTCATGTGTCCATTTTAACATATTCAACAGAAATACATATCATCATAAATGTCATTTTCCCATCTCTTCTCCAGTATTTACACTCAGAAGGTCCATCAAAAATTCCAATGTTAATATTCATTAGGGAAGAAAATAATCCATATTCTAATACAAAAGAATATTATTGACTGCAGATGTCTTCCTCAGACAATGAAAGCAAACAATGTATAACAATTCCCTCACTTACATTTTTTGTCAGTGTTTCCACTGTGGGATCTAAACGTTGCAGTTACTCCGAGTCTTTGTTGCTGGGTCAGTTGAGCACATGGTGATTCCACTATATAAGCACAAAATGTTCTTCAAATGGAGGTCATGAACTGGGCAGCAGTATACGACTATGTCCAAAAGTCAAGATGCATTTGCACTGGATTCCACCCCTCCGTTTCGCTTGGTTGAAACTCAAACAGTATGTGTTCATGCAACCCCTGGAGATTTGTCTGGTTTTCCTGTTATGTCAGTCTCACTCAGCAGTCAAAAACAGGATAAGGATCCCCTCAGCGTGCAAAGCCAAGAAATCTAATGGCATTTGAAACATGTAGATTCCTAGATTTAGAAATAAAACGATGAAAGATTGATACTAGTTTGACAGGTATTTGAGGATTAATAGAGGTTAATTTAGGGAAGAAATAGTCCTCATCACACACAAAAAATAAATTCGCTGAAGTCTAGACGAATTCTGCGTCTCGCAGCCACATATGGAGTAATCATTGAGAAAGATTAGACTCAACTTTTACAAAGCTCAGAAACGACATGAGCTGCGCTCGATTCCATAAACACAGAGAGGTCCACCAGATCTGCCTACGTACACATCCTCCAGGAATGTTAATAACATGAGTCACTGATCCAGCAGCCTAATGGGACGAATGACGGGACATTTTTTTTATGGTTTAACAGAAAGATGGCAATGCTTCCCAAGAAGATGCTGTCAATGGTAGAAGATAAGATGCTGTCATACAACAGTCTTTTTACATTAGCTAATGATACATTTGAATTTATGGAAGCTGTGCAGTTTATACACTTATTGTGCCCAGTTGCAGCAAGCATTTTTCAATTCCGGTATTTAAAGACAACCTTTTGGTCACAGATATTTTTTTTGTAAACCTTTTTTTTACCCTTGGTGTTTGCTTAGTACTTGGAAAGACAAACTGCAGGAGTCCTGTGAGGCATGTGAGATGAATCCACCAGCTTTTTACAATTCACAAAATAATGTGCTTAAGGAGAGAAGGAATTCAGTTCTGTACCTCATAAATGAGACACATTGAGAATATTTCACTATATCAGTAATGGCGTGCCTCACATTCATACCATTCATTTCCAAATAGTAAAACTTGTGTCAATGCATTCAAAGGTTATGGTAGTTACAGTAGAATTCTGTTACAAGAAAACAGGTGCAATAAACACCAGTAAAGCTTGTGTATATTTTACCGTAACAAACAAACAAGTGGAACTTCCTATAAATATAGACAAGTACTCCCTTTTCATATAGTCATGATTTAAGGGATATTCACAATATTTTTACAAAGCTCTCCTTTCTAAGTTAGCTATAGCTGAGACTCGTTAGAAATTTTTTGCAGCTAAAATCAATATTTGCATCACGTTGCCCAACTTAACATTATAAATAGCCGCACATGTCAAAATCGCCCCCACTCACTGTAACCACATTCACATTTTTCTGAAACACTGCTGCTAGCACTAATGGTGATCTTCAGCATGTCTATTTGTAAATTTATCAGATTTGAATGATATTTTGCCAGCAGATGTAAGCAGATGCAGGTGTCTGTCATTTAGGGCGTGCCAGAAGATGGCTGGCTTTGACCATTATTCTTCCCAGAACTATGCTAATATTCCACATGTTAATCACAAATCTTCGAGACAATCTCATATATTTATTCACGGTGCAAACAGAACATATGTAAAAAATTCTGAGATTCAGAATGTTGCTTTGTACAGAATTACCAAATAATCAACAATTTTAGGATTTTAGAATTCTATAAAATAGAAGAATAAATCATGTAATACAGGAAAAATATTATTTTTTGAAGATTTTATAGCTATAAACCTCAATTGTCTCAAATATGTTTTTTGCTGTTTTTCTAGGCACCTAGAAACAGGCTGTTTTTTTTTTTTATTTTTACGCTTTTATAATGATTCTCCAAATTTTAAAGCCTGAGGAAAAGTAACAATAAATATTAGCATTTAAAGCCTGACACTGAGCATTTCACCAAAACCTTCATGCATATACATCTCTTTACTATGCTAGAAGAATAAAATATCAAGATTTCATGTCTATTACGCTTGTGTGCTGTTAAAAAAAGAATTTCAAATCTGACACAGTAAGTGGTTTTCACAGTTAACCGGGGGGGGGGCTGTTCTTACCTCGGGCAATTGCCTGCTTAGCTTGCTTATTTATTCTATTTTTGTCTGTTTGTTGAAGAAATTTGTGGAGGAAAAAAAAAAGAATTCCAGTCGCGGTTTAGAGGCATAGAGCCTTTTGGTTGAGAGATACAAAATGGTTTATGAATAAGTAAATGAAATTAAATGAGTAGCAGGCACTGAGATTTCATTATGATCTACGCTGTGTCAAGCTGTGTGGCATTAGGTCAGACATGTGGAAGGGATTTTCAGTGGGAACACAGGAAGACAGCTGAGGCATTTTGGTAGCACAGCGCTGTGCTTCATTCCTGGCACTTCCTGTTGTTCCCTGTATCATGAACCACTTAGTATGTAAAATTGAATTGAATTTAATTTCTATTACATAATATTATGGACATTAAGAATTCTATAACAGACAACACATGCCCCATCAGCTGTGTGTGCTTTATAATACACAGGCATGCTTTGTTAATATGTAGCTTGTGGTGCTGTCAGGAAAAAAGTAGCATTTTATGTCCTTTTGACAATAGCAACATGCCCAACCAAATTAAGCTTTATGATGTCCAGTGATGTCCTCTATGACCAGGATAAGTGGCTGGAAAATAGATGGGGGGTTGCTGCTGTTGTAATCGTGTAGTAGTAGTAGTAGTTGTTGTAGTAATAGGAGTAGTAGGAGTACTGTAGTAGTAATAGGGGTAGTAGGAGTATGGTTATAAACTTGATTTCTATAAACTTTATAAAATTGGATCTTGCCTGTAAGCTTGAACAGGCAGATGCTTTAAAAAATCTAATTCTGAATATTTAGAAAATGACCCGGTTTCCGTTGGCAATAAAAGCACAGTTATGTAAAGTAGAAAAGAGGGTTTAGACACAGGCTCCTTCTCGGCGCTTCATGGCTTTTTCCAGAGCTTTATTCCAGCTCTCTCTGACCTATCCCTGCACATAGATATTCCAGCTGCCTCACATCCCTCCCTAGAGGTCAAACCCAAACCACTGAGTCATGAAGATGACAGAAGGATACCACCTCTCTTATGATCTCCAATAACAGCATCGTTATCAACACAGGTTTCTGGTATTGTTTGGAGACGAGCGCAAAGTGAACCCCAGACAGGAGACAAAATACCCCACATGTTCACCTGTTTATGTGACTTTTCCTGAGTTTCCCTATTATGACTCAATGCACAAAAACAGAACTTTTTTTTCTTATTCTTCTCTGGCCAAGGCATTTGTGTCTTGCACATCAGACCGCAAAGCCACATGTTCTATCCATGGGACGTACGTCTGGAACATCAATGACTTCATACATCTGCACTCTGCAAATTCAGAAACTATAAATGAGAAATATCTGTTTTCTGTGGGTGTTTCCTAGTGCCTCTGGCTTCTGATTGTCTTGTTCCTTGGATGTATCTCTTCCTAGAGGACAGCTTGCATAAAGACGCTGCACTGATATCATACATACGTCATACAGTTAAAGTTCCTCTGTCGCCCTAATATTTTTCAACTGTACACCATTGTTTTGCAAATAAAGATTTGTCACGCCAGAAAATGTAATCGAAAACCGCTGTATAAGGCAAGTGGTTTAACAGGTGGTCATTCTCTTAAGTTACTTGCATCAAGCATATCACTGTGGACACCTCTCCTTCCATTCCACGGTCATCTGAAGAAGCAGTGATGGACATTTTTTACGTCATTTGCAATATTCAGCAATGTAATTTATTTGTCAACAAAGACATTTATATGTTCTACATCATCTGGGTCAGTGGCTAGCCTACCAGTTTAGTCATTTTTAAGGTCTTGATTAAAGTTCATAAGCAGGATACTTGACATGGCTTTCTTCAGTAGAATATCCATTAATATCAACACAAGTCATTTCAGATCTGTGATCATAGGAGTTGAGCAGTAACCAACAAGCATCTAACAGGCATCTGGTTTTCTGAGACAACAATTCTTATGCAATTGCAGCCATCCTCAAATCCCAGTAAGATCTAAATAACAATAACAATCCCTCTACCGCACCCATTTTTGTTGCTCTGTTATTGACGGATTCCATTATTGCCTTCTCATTTCCCTCATCCCCAATTATACAGCCTTTAGAATTGTACCCGTGCCAGCGCTCTTCATTGCAGATTTGTGTTGTGTTTAGTATCGTGGCATCTGTGCATTCCTAGGAGAATTGGGAAATTCTAGGAAACCACTCTTGATTACAATGAGCTGCAATGATCCCCCTGGCTGGCTTTTGCTCTTGAGCGCAAAGGACGTGCTTTTGGAGAACTTCTGCTGCAGCAAAGCATTTTGGAGTCAGCATAACATTGGAAGTTTTCTCCCGAGCAAGGGGCGAAGTGAGAAATTCTGGGACAGACAAAGAAAAATGGAACCTTACTGTGGCCAGTAAGAGCATAAAGTGTAATGTGAAACTTCAGGGAGAGAGGGGGGCATGGCATAATTATGGGCATCATGGCATGAAGAAGGGTGTAGTAACAAACCAAAAGATATGTTGGCTAATTTATCAGGCAAAAAACAAGATGCTATTGCTGTTTAATAAGGGTAAAACAGGGGACAGTGTGAGGTTCAGTGGGCTGAGCCTCTGTACCAGTGATGGGAAGGTCGCTGGTTCGAGCCTGGCCTCAGTAGAAGAGTCCTGTCTCTGGGTCCTTTAGCAAGGCACTTAACCCCAAACTCCATGGGTGTTGCTACGGGTGGCTGCTCTCCACTGCCAAGCTTACTCTCACCTACATGGGTCTGTGTGTCACAGAGAGCAAGATGGGGTAGGCAAAAAGAGAATTTCCCTATTAGGATCGATAAAGTATCATAAGCTCATCTAAAAAGTGACCGAAAGCCAAGCAGTTTGACCCACAATATAGGGATTCCCTGCACAGAAGCCAACACTGTTTATATTAGGCTCTGGGAATGAGGGAGATGATTACTTTAGATAATGAGCCACTGGTCTCTCGCTACGAAGATGAACAGACTACACCAAGCAACGTCACACAGCACAGATATATGGGTTTGTTTTTAGCCCCGAAGATGGAGAAAGCAGATGCAGTAAACGCTTCAGAAGCTACACCTGCTCGTTAACGCAAACAGCCTGCTCTTCCAGACGGCCGATCATATGGCTACAATTGAATGCATACAGCCCACGAGGCATCTTGAGGGTCTCAGGATTTTCATACACTACAGTGTCCAGACTTTGCAGGGAATGGTGCTATTAACAAAAGAAAAAACACCAGTTAGCAGCTGTTCTGTGGCTGAACATCTTGGTAAGAGGTCAGAAGAGAATGGAAAACCTCAAGGGTGCAAGAGTGCTGTGTAGAAGGGCTTCTCTGATCAGACTTGCCACCCCTCAAAGTAGGTCTTGTGGTAGAAATGGGCCCTGCCCAGTTACTACATAACGGGTAGAGTGGACACTGTGTGTATTTAGGCAGTTTGTATAAAACCCTGGAAGGGTTGTGGTATGATTTTCACCATCCATCCATTTTCTTCCGCTTATCCGGGGTCGGGTTGTTGGGCCAGCAGTCTAAGCAGGGATGTCCAGACCTCTCTCTCACCAGCTACCTCCTCCAACTCCACCAGGGGAATACCAAGGCATTCCCAGACTATCTGAGAGATAATATCCTAGATAGATGCCCAAACCCCCTCAACTGGCTCCTTTCTATGCAGAGGAGCAGCGGCTTGACACCCTGTCACTAAGGCTGAGCCCAGACACCCTGCGGAGGAAACTCATTTCTGCCGCTTATATCCGCGATCTCATTCTTTCGGTCACTACCCAGGACTCACGACCATAGGTGAGGGTAGGAAGGTAGATCAACTGGCATATCAGAAGCTTTACCTTCCAGCTCAGTTCCCTCTTCACCATGACAGAATGGAACAGTGTCCGCATTACTGCCAACGCTGCGCCAATCTGTCTGTTGATCTTCCACTCCCTTCCTCCTTCACTCGTGAACAAGACCCTGAGAAATATGAACTCCTCCACTTGAGGCAGGAACCCATTCCTCACCAGGAGAGGGCAATGCTGCAGGAATTTCCTCGAGGTACTGAAGTCCAAAGCCATGCAGTTGGGCTAATTGTTGTCTCTAAATGGCAAAGTAGAGTACGATTGTATGTGTGTGCATGTGCCCTGTGGTGGACTGGCATCCCATCCAGGAAGTTTCCCAGCCTGGAGCCCCGTGCTGTCTCGGATAGGTTGGAAGTCTGGCACCCCCCCCCCCCACCACACAATCTCAACCAGGATGAGTAGTTATAAAATAGATGGGTAGTTGGATAATATAATGGCTTTATTCCAACTATTTTTTGCCCACTGAAATATACAAATTTATATAATAAAATGTGTGTAGTTTTAAAGCCTACAGTCAGAGAAATACAGCATGGACACAAGGAATTCACAACACCATCTGAAAGGTCTCAGGGGTCCATAATCACGCATGTGCAGTATTTGTTTGATGAAATCTTTTGAAAATGACAGTTATTCACATATTCTGTGTCCGCTTTTTCACAACCTGAATGCTGTAAATAAATTCCTGGCATGAATCTTTTGGTTCCTGAACACTGCCGTGCTTTTCCACAGAGCTTGAACATCCACGTGGAGGATGTACGCATCCGTGCGATCCTGGCATCTTACCGCAAGCGCATTCCAGTCACAGAGGGCTACGTGGAGGTGAAGGACGAGGGCAGATGGAAACAGCTCTGTGATGCGGACTGGACCCCGATGAACAGCCATGTCATCTGTGGCATGTTTGGCTTTCCTGGTGAGAGGAGATACAATGCTCGAGTCTACAAGTGAGTATAAGGCACGTGTGAAAGTCACAGGAACCACAGAATGACATCATGAAAAAGTGTGACATCCTTATCCCTCTGCCACTTCCAAACTTTTCATTGTGGCAAGATCTTTTGACACAGAGATATTAATATGCGACCCAATGTGTAGAGGAGTCTTGTCATGTTTATTATTTAGAAACCGCTAAACGTAGTTAATTTCTCAGAGTTTTACAAATCTGTTATGATCGTAAGGTGCATGGAAACTAAAATGTCAGATCATTGGCATTTCACTGTGTTTCGTCCAGTTCATTCCAAGAAAGAAACAATCGTATAACTAAAAATCAGCCTGGCAAATTTCCCCTCAAGAAATTAACTCAACATCTGCTCGCCCAGCTTATTGTGATGCGGACAAATTTTATGTGCATGTCTTTTCCGCTGAAATAGATTAAACAATATTATATGAAACTGGTAGAAAAATAATCTACTACACTGCACTGTTAGTGCAGGAAAAAAGAAGAACATCTACTGAAATTCAAGGCTATTATTAAAATATTCAGGGCCATGACCTCTGTGTGACTCACTGGGGTGACTTTTGAGTCTCGACGGCCTCAGCACTGCATCAGCACTGCATCAGAGGAGTTTGATACGAATTTGTTTCTCTGGTCACGTCCAGCAGCGACATTTCCTCCAGTTCCGTACACATCACCACAAAGCTTCATGTGACTCCTCATAAATCAGTTTTAGTACCATTCGATATAACCTCGCATACCATTCATTATGTCTGCTCCCCTGCTACCTTCTTTTTTCCGAAACCGGCACATACCATTAGGTAGCTGTAATGCCCACAAACTGGGGGGGGGACATGAATAGTTTATTTAATGGTGGAAACCCGTGTAAAAGACTTTAGCCAGAAATCTCAAACTGAAGCTGAAAGTTCTTCATATAGGACAAAGGATTGCAAAATTATACAGAATATGATATACTTTTGGGGTGTACTTCAGTATACCCAAATAAACTTATTTAGTACTGAAATTCTGCTTTTCCTGACCCATAAGAATACACGTGTGAACCATATTGCTCTTGGCTTTGTGCTTGTGTATGGATAAATGTATCTGAGACAGAGAGTTAGGGTGGGAGCAGGAGCCCAACTGAGCTACGTGCCGAGTCACACTCACTCAGAGACTGCGGAACATTCTTGCGGGCCAGATCTCCCAGTGCAGAGCCCAGTAGGGTTTTGTGAAGGATTTGTTACTCAAGCACAATTGTCTGAACCTCTTGGTTACTTCAAGCTCTGGAAAATTCATGGATGAAAAGAAAACGGGATCATTGTAAATATGTATGATATATTTGAAGATCATGCAAAAGTGTGTGATTTATTTTATGTTCTGTGCTCTCTTCAAAATCCCACTGCTTCGGAGAAAGCACTTGGGTCTTTGAAAGCTTAATTTCCACACATGTGCAGCTTGGTCTCATAAGCATTACCACCAAAATGTTGCTGAATTTCATTTATGTATTTACTTTGGATTCTCATGCTGTCATATTTTTGTCGTTTTTAAATGTATGGCTTATGGCAGTCAATAGTCACAGATTAATTAAAACAGGCCAGGGGCAGGTCTTTGTTTTAGTCCTGGCAGGAGTTCAAAATTAGATACAAAACATACTTTCCGCTGTCCAAAGTGAAAACATTTGGTTAGATTATGTCACATGTGAAAACACTGGGATTAGGAAATCAATTATGTATGTGACTGGCATATTCAGGGAGCGTATACAAACTAATACTGGAATGGTGCGGAAGGGCCAGTCAGCTAAAAACAGATGAATGATGCAGCTGTTGTTTGTCCCTCTAAACTCACAGGATGTTCGCACGTAGGCGGAAACACACCTACTGGGATTACTCTGTGAACTGCACAGGAACCGAGTCCCACCTGTCCAGCTGCAAACTTGGGCGCAGTGAGGCAGAAAAAATCAATGGCAGCTGTGCACAAGGGTTACCAGTGGTGGTGAGCTGTGTCCCAGGACGGTCATTTGCTCCCACACCCATGGCAGGCTTCCGAAAAGCTTTCAGGCAAGAGGTAGGTCTTCCATTAAAAGTCTGTCCTCGTCAGCGTCTAAACTGCTGTTTATTTAGCTTCTGTGTCATGGAGTACATGGAAAGTTTCAGTGTTTTTACATGCTAATCGGCTACCCTGAAATCTTGTGAGTGAATTTGAGGGATCCCTGAGCACTAACCCTAAAAACCCTAACAGTGTGGAAATCAGGATCTTACTAAGAAAATGCGTAAAATTCTCAGAGAAGAGTAATAATATGCTTGCAACTTAGCAGTAATTTATTAAAGAAGATAGACAATAGCTTACACCGGGTATTAGCAAAAAATGAAATTCAAGGCTAGTAAAATAAATTACTGTGATACAAACAGTTTGTCTTTTTGTTTTTATTAAATTGGGACGCACTTGGTCTGGTAAAACCACAATAAATCGTAATCATTGTGTACTTTTATATTTTATAATGATGCGATGGCCAATGGAATGTTGGATGAGAACCATTTGGAAATGGATGAACAAAAGAAAGCATCACCATAAGCAACAGAATGTGCTGGGAAATGCAATGCCGTTAAATGATTCTAGCACACTATACAAGGCTTTTTAAAAGGTCCAGCTGTATATTAATCTAATTTGCTGAGGCTGATTTTGCTCAGCATGGGGAACCAGTCAATGCTTATACCTCAAGTAGTGGCATTGTTGTCATATGGGGCATATATAATGAACTCACTCACAATAAAACAAACATCTGCTTCCTTTTTGCTTTATTCTAGCAAATAGGTCCTGTAGCTAAGGTCAGCCCCCATTTTATTTGTTTTCCACAATAAACTTACGTAAACAGAATAGCACTTTTTGGGCCTAGGTTACATGTATGACAACATGTTTGTCTTCAAGATTTTCAGGAAAAATGGTTTAATAGAGCATTATGTATTAATATATAGTAGAATATATCAATTTTAGCATGCTGTATTCTTTGAAGTTTAACTGAACATCTAGTCAGATGTTTGTAGATGATTGCTATTTGAAGATTATTATTTCTACAAACTTTTCTCATTGAATGGTCTGGGTGATACATGTTTAATTTACATACCGGTGATATACAAAATTATTTTTTTTAATGATAATCAGGCTGGTATATTTGTGATATTTGTTCAGAATAGTCTGTTAAACTCAAATGCCTGGACTGTTAAGTGGATCTTGGCAAATGATCATAACCATCACCTCTAGACCAGGGAAAATCAGAAATAATAGATGAAATCCAAAAGAAACAGACTGAAAACACATATTGACAAGAGTCCTTTGTCACAATGATCTCATCATCCCATCCCTGAATCAAACATCCCAGAAACTGAGGGCATTCAGGCATGTTCCACAGGTCAGTTTTCCCCAGCATCAATTCTCTTCATCCAGATTTTGAGTCTCCAAACTCACACACATGCATGTTACATTGATATATTACTATTAAATTTCCTTCTCACTTAATGTAGTTACGGACGGCACTCATCTCCAAAAGTGGCAATGTGCACATAGTACTTTTTATATGTGGAGTGTGTTGCTCTGTATAGTTGGGGAAAAAAGCCCAGGACAAGTTCTTCTGAAGGTCTGAGAAAGAACATCTCAGCAAGTAAGCTTCGGTGTTTATATCTGTTAGATAATTTGTTTGGATCTTTTGGGACATGTTGTTACATCAAAGACAGGCTCCTTCTTTGCATGGAATGTATAAATTGTTTTTATTAAAAGTAAATATCACTTCATGACTTTTAACCTGTTGTGATGAAACTGGAAGCAAAATCTTGCAAAAGTCAAGCTGCATTTCAAGTATTGAAAGAATGCTGACATCATGATACTTTGCATCAAGTGCATTTTTTGCATTTCATACAACCGATGAAACAGCGCTAGAATTCAGGATGTTAACCTTTCAAATGATGTCCTGTGTTCTTTTTTAGCTGTTAAAATGCTGTGTTTCTGCAGGAAAAGTTATGGTCAAAATTTTCATTAACAGTTTGTATTTTTTTTATGGAGAAGATTCCTGAGGAGATTTTGTTCTTGTTGTCATGCAATTGGCGTAATATTAGAAGAAATAACATAAATTATAAATTCTTCCATCAAATGTATCTGATTTTTCAATAGTAGATGACTAATTCAATAACTAGTCTTTAATAAGAAATAAAAAGAATGTGTAAATGTGGATAAAATATATTCATAGCCAGTATATAATATATTGTGTGTATGCATGTGTCCAAAAAGACGTGGTCTGTGTTCCATCACAAATGACATTGATCAGTTTGAAAAACACAAATGAGTGTTAAGGTGAGGAACCTGAAACTCCTGCTCTCACCTCCATAGCAGCCTCTGGTACGCCTCAGGGGTGGGGCCATAGTAGGAGAAGGTCGTGTAGAGGTGCTGAAGAATGGCGAATGGGGCACCATCTGCGACGACAACTGGAACCTCATCTCTGCCATGGTCGTGTGCAGAGAGCTGGGCTTTGGCACTGCCAAAGAATTCCTGACTGGCGGCCGCCTGGGCCAAGGTATGCCTCGCAGAGCCACCTGACATGGGGTTCAAGGTTTCCGTTCTAGCCTTTTGTTCCAACGTGAAAACCAGCATGGAAAAAGTCCCTAATTTACCGTCTCTTTCTTTTACTTTCATAAATGTACCTAATATGGCAAAACTCTGCGTATACCTGTAATATGATTTCTCAATACTTTTTGTGCTCTTATGTTTTTCCATAATGTTCTTCAAGCTGTGTCAGGCTTTGTGTGATAACCCTTATACAGAATCTAACAAGCAGCGACCCAAAGAAAATTCAAAATAAGATCTGTTCTTTGTTCAGCCTATTAACTGAGTTCAATATAGTATCAATAAAAGATTTTGACCATTTAGTCATACTTCTTAATTTCAGCTCCTGAGAAATAGCCTATTTAAGATCTTAAAATGATCTTTTTTTTCTCTCACTGTACTGATCTTTGTCTGAAATAACCAGCTTTTGAGATCCAACAGAAAACTTTATTTGACTTCTGACTGAACCTGCACAACATCAGAAATTTGTCTCAGTGATCAAATTCAAGCCTCAACTCTGTGACTCTGTTTTCAAATTCTGAGAAACCTATGAGCACAGTAAAAGAAACTCCAGAGAAACCCACGAGCACAGTAAAAGAAACTCCAGAAACTTCCATGAGCACAGTAAAAGAAACTCCAGAGAAACCCACGAGCACAGTAAAAGAAACTCCAGAGAAACCCACGAGCACAGTAAAAGAAACTCCAGAAACTTCCATGAGCACAGTAAAAGAAATTCCAGAGAAACCCATGAGCACAGTAAAAGAAACTCCTGTTTTCTGGTGTTTCTCCTGTTCTCAAACTCATTTATTCTTTTGCTTCTTATTTATGTTTAAGAGAAACATATCAGAATTCAGTAATACAAATAATTAATTTCTAATGAGATAGACTGTTAAGAGCAGCAAATATTTCCTCTGATGATGTGCAAGCTTACATTTCTAGATCACCTTCAACAAGATCAGAATTTTTTCAAATATTCATATTTCTGTGCATTTTTTTTATTTTTACAGGAAACACTATCCAGGTAAATGTCTTGTATTTAGAATGACTTTATTTTAAATTGCAGTATACATGATTAGGATATATTGGAACTTTAGTTTTATTACATATTGTTTGGATTTATTTTGAAGTTTTTTCTGCTAGTATTGTTGTGACCTCTGACTCAAAATCCTGTCATTGACATTTCCAACACTTTCAACCTGCCCCCCCTGGAGTAAGAAATATTAAAGCCTTTGTCCCAGCCCTTAGCTGTTCATTATCTGATCACAGGTTAGTGACAGCTATGCTCGGTTTTCATCTGGGGGTCCCTGGGGTTGGAAACCCCTGCTTTAGATCATTCTAGTGTTACTCATTTTAGAGGCTGCTGTGAGATTTCACAGGGAATTGTCAAACTAAAACCAGAAGTCCAAGCATCCATCAACTAGAAACCATTACTCATTGCTGGAAGCCCAGGAACATGTGCTCTTTGAAAACCTTTAAATAAAAAAGTCTTACTTTTGCTCTTGCATAGACATGAAGAACGTAGGAACGTAGACATGAAGTTCAGTTCAATTCTGCTGTCATTTTGCCATACGTAGGTTCCCTACAGTGAAATGACAAGCCTTTTATGTGGGGGTCACAGTGGCATGTAGAAGAGACAATTCAAGAACATTTTCCCTTTAAAAGAATGCAAGAGAGGGTTAGCGCACAGTGCAGAATCTTACTAAATGGCTGGGTGCAAGGTAGCATGATGTATGTGCAGCCGTATATTATGTGGTGAAGCACAGAATATGTCTGGTTTGAGGTATATTGGCAGGAATTCAAGTTCTGATAGAGGTGCATAGCTATATAGTGCTCCCTGCTGTAATCTTGTGCTCAGTAGATTACTTGTGTGTGTGTGTGTGTGTGTGTGTGTGTGGATGGGGGTAATGTTCCCCAGTACAGATCCCTTTGTTTTCGATGTTTCACTTTTTCTTCAGCCCCCAAAAAAATATTTTTCAGATATTCTTTTATAAATACCTGCATAATGCATTGTAATGGTCAATATAAGCATTAAGGATGCTTTGTACAGCATTATGCAGGTATTTATAGTGCATTATAGATGACAGATTCATAGCGCATTTATAATGCATAATAAACATGACTATAATGTGCTACGCCTTTTTATAAATAGTTATAGCCGTGTTTATAATATTTTATGAATGCATTGCAATGCATTCATAAAATATTATAAACACGGCTATAACTATTTATAAAAAGGCGTAGCACATTATAGTCATGTTTATTATGCATTATAAATGCGCTATGAATCTGTCATCTATAATGCACTATAAATACCTGCATAATGCTGTACAAAGCATCCTTAATGCTTATATTGACCATTACAATGCATTATGCAGGTATTTATAAAAGAATATCTGAAAAATATTTTTTTGGGGGCTGAAGAAAAAGTGAAACATCGAAAACAAAGGGATCTGTACTGGGGAACATTACCCCCATCCACACACACACACACACACACACACACACAAGTAATCTACTGAGCACAAGATTACAGCAGGGAGCACTATATAGCTATGCACCTCTATCAGAACTTGAATTCCTGCCAATATACCTCAAACCAGACATATTCTGTGCTTCACCACATAATATACGGCTGCACATACATCATGCTACCTTGCACCCAGCCATTTAGTAAGATTCTGCACTGTGCGCTAACCCTCTCTTGCATTCTTTTAAAGGGAAAATGTTCTTGAATTGTCTCTTCTACATGCCACTGTGACCCCCACATAAAAGGCTTGTCATTTCACTGTAGGGAACCTACGTATGGCAAAATGACAGCAGAATTGAACTGAACTTCATGTCTACGTTCCTACGTTCTTCATGTCTATGCAAGAGCAAAAGTAAGACTTTTTTATTTAAAGGTTTTCAAAGAGCACATGTTCCTGGGCTTCCAGCAATGAGTAATGGTTTCTAGTTGATGGATGCTTGGACTTCTGGTTTTAGTTTGACAATTCCCTGTGAAATCTCACAGCAGCCTCTAAAATGAGTAACACTAGAATGATCTAAAGCAGGGGTTTCCAACCCCAGGGACCCCCAGATGAAAACCGAGCATAGCTGTCACTAACCTGTGATCAGATAATGAACAGCTAAGGGCTGGGACAAAGGCTTTAATATTTCTTACTCCAGGGGGGGCAGGTTGAAAGTGTTGGAAATGTCAATGACAGGATTTTGAGTCAGAGGTCACAACAATACTAGCAGAAAAAACTTCAAAATAAATCCAAACAATATGTAATAAAACTAAAGTTCCAATATATCCTAATCATGTATACTGCAATTTAAAATAAAGTCATTCTAAATACAAGACATTTACCTGGATAGTGTTTCCTGTAAAAATAAAAAAAATGCACAGAAATATGAATATTTGAAAAAATTCTGATCTTGTTGAAGGTGATCTAGAAATGTAAGCTTGCACATCATCAGAGGAAATATTTGCTGCTCTTAACAGTCTATCTCATTAGAAATTAATTATTTGTATTACTGAATTCTGATATGTTTCTCTTAAACATAAATAAGAAGCAAAAGAATAAATGAGTTTGAGAACAGGAGAAACACCAGAAAACAGGAGTTTCTTTTACTGTGCTCATGGGTTTCTCTGGAATTTCTTTTACTGTGCTCATGGAAGTTTCTGGAGTTTCTTTTACTGTGCTCGTGGGTTTCTCTGGAGTTTCTTTTACTGTGCTCGTGGGTTTCTCTGGAGTTTCTTTTACTGTGCTCATGGAAGTTTCTGGAGTTTCTTTTACTGTGCTCGTGGGTTTCTCTGGAGTTTCTTTTACTGTGCTCATAGGTTTCTCAGAATTTGAAAACAGAGTCACAGAGTTGAGGCTTGAATTTGATCACTGAGACAAATTTCTGATGTTGTGCAGGTTCAGTCAGAAGTCAAATAAAGTTTTCTGTTGGATCTCAAAAGCTGGTTATTTCAGACAAAGATCAGTACAGTGAGAGAAAAAAAAGATCATTTTAAGATCTTAAATAGGCTATTTCTCAGGAGCTGAAATTAAGAAGTATGACTAAATGGTCAAAATCTTTTATTGATACTATATTGAACTCAGTTAATAGGCTGAACAAAGAACAGATCTTATTTTGAATTTTCTTTGGGTCGCTGCTTGTTAGATTCTGTATAAGGGTTATCACACAAAGCCTGACACAGCTTGAAGAACATTATGGAAAAACATAAGAGCACAAAAAGTATTGAGAAATCATATTACAGGTATACGCAGAGTTTTGCCATATTAGGTACATTTATGAAAGTAAAAGAAAGAGACGGTAAATTAGGGACTTTTTCCATGCTGGTTTTCACGTTGGAACAAAAGGCTAGAACGGAAACCTTGAACCCCATGTCAGGTGGCTCTGCGAGGCATACCTTGGCCCAGGCGGCCGCCAGTCAGGAATTCTTTGGCAGTGCCAAAGCCCAGCTCTCTGCACACGACCATGGCAGAGATGAGGTTCCAGTTGTCGTCGCAGATGGTGCCCCATTCGCCATTCTTCAGCACCTCTACACGACCTTCTCCTACTATGGCCCCACCCCTGAGGCGTACCAGAGGCTGCTATGGAGGTGAGAGCAGGAGTTTCAGGTTCCTCACCTTAACACTCATTTGTGTTTTTCAAACTGATCAATGTCATTTGTGATGGAACACAGACCACGTCTTTTTGGACACATGCATACACACAATATATTATATACTGGCTATGAATATATTTTATCCACATTTACACATTCTTTTTATTTCTTATTAAAGACTAGTTATTGAATTAGTCATCTACTATTGAAAAATCAGATACATTTGATGGAAGAATTTATAATTTATGTTATTTCTTCTAATATTACGCCAATTGCATGACAACAAGAACAAAATCTCCTCAGGAATCTTCTCCATAAAAAAAATACAAACTGTTAATGAAAATTTTGACCATAACTTTTCCTGCAGAAACACAGCATTTTAACAGCTAAAAAAGAACACAGGACATCATTTGAAAGGTTAACATCCTGAATTCTAGCGCTGTTTCATCGGTTGTATGAAATGCAAAAAATGCACTTGATGCAAAGTATCATGATGTCAGCATTCTTTCAATACTTGAAATGCAGCTTGACTTTTGCAAGATTTTGCTTCCAGTTTCATCACAACAGGTTAAAAGTCATGAAGTGATATTTACTTTTAATAAAAACAATTTATACATTCCATGCAAAGAAGGAGCCTGTCTTTGATGTAACAACATGTCCCAAAAGATCCAAACAAATTATCTAACAGATATAAACACCGAAGCTTACTTGCTGAGATGTTCTTTCTCAGACCTTCAGAAGAACTTGTCCTGGGCTTTTTTCCCCAACTATACAGAGCAACACACTCCACATATAAAAAGTACTATGTGCACATTGCCACTTTTGGAGATGAGTGCCGTCCGTAACTACATTAAGTGAGAAGGAAATTTAATAGTAATATATCAATGTAACATGCATGTGTGTGAGTTTGGAGACTCAAAATCTGGATGAAGAGAATTGATGCTGGGGAAAACTGACCTGTGGAACATGCCTGAATGCCCTCAGTTTCTGGGATGTTTGATTCAGGGATGGGATGATGAGATCATTGTGACAAAGGACTCTTGTCAATATGTGTTTTCAGTCTGTTTCTTTTGGATTTCATCTATTATTTCTGATTTTCCCTGGTCTAGAGGTGATGGTTATGATCATTTGCCAAGATCCACTTAACAGTCCAGGCATTTGAGTTTAACAGACTATTCTGAACAAATATCACAAATATACCAGCCTGATTATCATTAAAAAAAATAATTTTGTATATCACCGGTATGTAAATTAAACATGTATCACCCAGACCATTCAATGAGAAAAGTTTGTAGAAATAATAATCTTCAAATAGCAATCATCTACAAACATCTGACTAGATGTTCAGTTAAACTTCAAAGAATACAGCATGCTAAAATTGATATATTCTACTATATATTAATACATAATGCTCTATTAAACCATTTTTCCTGAAAATCTTGAAGACAAACATGTTGTCATACATGTAACCTAGGCCCAAAAAGTGCTATTCTGTTTACGTAAGTTTATTGTGGAAAACAAATAAAATGGGGGCTGACCTTAGCTACAGGACCTATTTGCTAGAATAAAGCAAAAAGGAAGCAGATGTTTGTTTTATTGTGAGTGAGTTCATTATATATGCCCCATATGACAACAATGCCACTACTTGAGGTATAAGCATTGACTGGTTCCCCATGCTGAGCAAAATCAGCCTCAGCAAATTAGATTAATATACAGCTGGACCTTTTAAAAAGCCTTGTATAGTGTGCTAGAATCATTTAACGGCATTGCATTTCCCAGCACATTCTGTTGCTTATGGTGATGCTTTCTTTTGTTCATCCATTTCCAAATGGTTCTCATCCAACATTCCATTGGCCATCGCATCATTATAAAATATAAAAGTACACAATGATTACGATTTATTGTGGTTTTACCAGACCAAGTGCGTCCCAATTTAATAAAAACAAAAAGACAAACTGTTTGTATCACAGTAATTTATTTTACTAGCCTTGAATTTCATTTTTTGCTAATACCCGGTGTAAGCTATTGTCTATCTTCTTTAATAAATTACTGCTAAGTTGCAAGCATATTATTACTCTTCTCTGAGAATTTTACGCATTTTCTTAGTAAGATCCTGATTTCCACACTGTTAGGGTTTTTAGGGTTAGTGCTCAGGGATCCCTCAAATTCACTCACAAGATTTCAGGGTAGCCGATTAGCATGTAAAAACACTGAAACTTTCCATGTACTCCATGACACAGAAGCTAAATAAACAGCAGTTTAGACGCTGACGAGGACAGACTTTTAATGGAAGACCTACCTCTTGCCTGAAAGCTTTTCGGAAGCCTGCCATGGGTGTGGGAGCAAATGACCGTCCTGGGACACAGCTCACCACCACTGGTAACCCTTGTGCACAGCTGCCATTGATTTTTTCTGCCTCACTGCGCCCAAGTTTGCAGCTGGACAGGTGGGACTCGGTTCCTGTGCAGTTCACAGAGTAATCCCAGTAGGTGTGTTTCCGCCTACGTGCGAACATCCTGTGAGTTTAGAGGGACAAACAACAGCTGCATCATTCATCTGTTTTTAGCTGACTGGCCCTTCCGCACCATTCCAGTATTAGTTTGTATACGCTCCCTGAATATGCCAGTCACATACATAATTGATTTCCTAATCCCAGTGTTTTCACATGTGACATAATCTAACCAAATGTTTTCACTTTGGACAGCGGAAAGTATGTTTTGTATCTAATTTTGAACTCCTGCCAGGACTAAAACAAAGACCTGCCCCTGGCCTGTTTTAATTAATCTGTGACTATTGACTGCCATAAGCCATACATTTAAAAACGACAAAAATATGACAGCATGAGAATCCAAAGTAAATACATAAATGAAATTCAGCAACATTTTGGTGGTAATGCTTATGAGACCAAGCTGCACATGTGTGGAAATTAAGCTTTCAAAGACCCAAGTGCTTTCTCCGAAGCAGTGGGATTTTGAAGAGAGCACAGAACATAAAATAAATCACACACTTTTGCATGATCTTCAAATATATCATACATATTTACAATGATCCCGTTTTCTTTTCATCCATGAATTTTCCAGAGCTTGAAGTAACCAAGAGGTTCAGACAATTGTGCTTGAGTAACAAATCCTTCACAAAACCCTACTGGGCTCTGCACTGGGAGATCTGGCCCGCAAGAATGTTCCGCAGTCTCTGAGTGAGTGTGACTCGGCACGTAGCTCAGTTGGGCTCCTGCTCCCACCCTAACTCTCTGTCTCAGATACATTTATCCATACACAAGCACAAAGCCAAGAGCAATATGGTTCACACGTGTATTCTTATGGGTCAGGAAAAGCAGAATTTCAGTACTAAATAAGTTTATTTGGGTATACTGAAGTACACCCCAAAAGTATATCATATTCTGTATAATTTTGCAATCCTTTGTCCTATATGAAGAACTTTCAGCTTCAGTTTGAGATTTCTGGCTAAAGTCTTTTACACGGGTTTCCACCATTAAATAAACTATTCATGTCCCCCCCCCAGTTTGTGGGCATTACAGCTACCTAATGGTATGTGCCGGTTTCGGAAAAAAGAAGGTAGCAGGGGAGCAGACATAATGAATGGTATGCGAGGTTATATCGAATGGTACTAAAACTGATTTATGAGGAGTCACATGAAGCTTTGTGGTGATGTGTACGGAACTGGAGGAAATGTCGCTGCTGGACGTGACCAGAGAAACAAATTCGTATCAAACTCCTCTGATGCAGTGCTGATGCAGTGCTGAGGCCGTCGAGACTCAAAAGTCACCCCAGTGAGTCACACAGAGGTCATGGCCCTGAATATTTTAATAATAGCCTTGAATTTCAGTAGATGTTCTTCTTTTTTCCTGCACTAACAGTGCAGTGTAGTAGATTATTTTTCTACCAGTTTCATATAATATTGTTTAATCTATTTCAGCGGAAAAGACATGCACATAAAATTTGTCCGCATCACAATAAGCTGGGCGAGCAGATGTTGAGTTAATTTCTTGAGGGGAAATTTGCCAGGCTGATTTTTAGTTATACGATTGTTTCTTTCTTGGAATGAACTGGACGAAACACAGTGAAATGCCAATGATCTGACATTTTAGTTTCCATGCACCTTACGATCATAACAGATTTGTAAAACTCTGAGAAATTAACTACGTTTAGCGGTTTCTAAATAATAAACATGACAAGACTCCTCTACACATTGGGTCGCATATTAATATCTCTGTGTCAAAAGATCTTGCCACAATGAAAAGTTTGGAAGTGGCAGAGGGATAAGGATGTCACACTTTTTCATGATGTCATTCTGTGGTTCCTGTGACTTTCACACGTGCCTTATACTCACTTGTAGACTCGAGCATTGTATCTCCTCTCACCAGGAAAGCCAAACATGCCACAGATGACATGGCTGTTCATCGGGGTCCAGTCCGCATCACAGAGCTGTTTCCATCTGCCCTCGTCCTTCACCTCCACGTAGCCCTCTGTGACTGGAATGCGCTTGCGGTAAGATGCCAGGATCGCACGGATGCGTACATCCTCCACGTGGATGTTCAAGCTCTGTGGAAAAGCACGGCAGTGTTCAGGAACCAAAAGATTCATGCCAGGAATTTATTTACAGCATTCAGGTTGTGAAAAAGCGGACACAGAATATGTGAATAACTGTCATTTTCAAAAGATTTCATCAAACAAATACTGCACATGCGTGATTATGGACCCCTGAGACCTTTCAGATGGTGTTGTGAATTCCTTGTGTCCATGCTGTATTTCTCTGACTGTAGGCTTTAAAACTACACACATTTTATTATATAAATTTGTATATTTCAGTGGGCAAAAAATAGTTGGAATAAAGCCATTATATTATCCAACTACCCATCTATTTTATAACTACTCATCCTGGTTGAGATTGTGTGGTGGGGGGGGGGGGTGCCAGACTTCCAACCTATCCGAGACAGCACGGGGCTCCAGGCTGGGAAACTTCCTGGATGGGATGCCAGTCCACCACAGGGCACATGCACACACATACAATCGTACTCTACTTTGCCATTTAGAGACAACAATTAGCCCAACTGCATGGCTTTGGACTTCAGTACCTCGAGGAAATTCCTGCAGCATTGCCCTCTCCTGGTGAGGAATGGGTTCCTGCCTCAAGTGGAGGAGTTCATATTTCTCAGGGTCTTGTTCACGAGTGAAGGAGGAAGGGAGTGGAAGATCAACAGACAGATTGGCGCAGCGTTGGCAGTAATGCGGACACTGTTCCATTCTGTCATGGTGAAGAGGGAACTGAGCTGGAAGGTAAAGCTTCTGATATGCCAGTTGATCTACCTTCCTACCCTCACCTATGGTCGTGAGTCCTGGGTAGTGACCGAAAGAATGAGATCGCGGATATAAGCGGCAGAAATGAGTTTCCTCCGCAGGGTGTCTGGGCTCAGCCTTAGTGACAGGGTGTCAAGCCGCTGCTCCTCTGCATAGAAAGGAGCCAGTTGAGGGGGTTTGGGCATCTATCTAGGATATTATCTCTCAGATAGTCTGGGAATGCCTTGGTATTCCCCTGGTGGAGTTGGAGGAGGTAGCTGGTGAGAGAGAGGTCTGGACATCCCTGCTTAGACTGCTGGCCCAACAACCCGACCCCGGATAAGCGGAAGAAAATGGATGGATGGTGAAAATCATACCACAACCCTTCCAGGGTTTTATACAAACTGCCTAAATACACACAGTGTCCACTCTACCCGTTATGTAGTAACTGGGCAGGGCCCATTTCTACCACAAGACCTACTTTGAGGGGTGGCAAGTCTGATCAGAGAAGCCCTTCTACACAGCACTCTTGCACCCTTGAGGTTTTCCATTCTCTTCTGACCTCTTACCAAGATGTTCAGCCACAGAACAGCTGCTAACTGGTGTTTTTTCTTTTGTTAATAGCACCATTCCCTGCAAAGTCTGGACACTGTAGTGTATGAAAATCCTGAGACCCTCAAGATGCCTCGTGGGCTGTATGCATTCAATTGTAGCCATATGATCGGCCGTCTGGAAGAGCAGGCTGTTTGCGTTAACGAGCAGGTGTAGCTTCTGAAGCGTTTACTGCATCTGCTTTCTCCATCTTCGGGGCTAAAAACAAACCCATATATCTGTGCTGTGTGACGTTGCTTGGTGTAGTCTGTTCATCTTCGTAGCGAGAGACCAGTGGCTCATTATCTAAAGTAATCATCTCCCTCATTCCCAGAGCCTAATATAAACAGTGTTGGCTTCTGTGCAGGGAATCCCTATATTGTGGGTCAAACTGCTTGGCTTTCGGTCACTTTTTAGATGAGCTTATGATACTTTATCGATCCTAATAGGGAAATTCTCTTTTTGCCTACCCCATCTTGCTCTCTGTGACACACAGACCCATGTAGGTGAGAGTAAGCTTGGCAGTGGAGAGCAGCCACCCGTAGCAACACCCATGGAGTTTGGGGTTAAGTGCCTTGCTAAAGGACCCAGAGACAGGACTCTTCTACTGAGGCCAGGCTCGAACCAGCGACCTTCCCATCACTGGTACAGAGGCTCAGCCCACTGAACCTCACACTGTCCCCTGTTTTACCCTTATTAAACAGCAATAGCATCTTGTTTTTTGCCTGATAAATTAGCCAACATATCTTTTGGTTTGTTACTACACCCTTCTTCATGCCATGATGCCCATAATTATGCCATGCCCCCCTCTCTCCCTGAAGTTTCACATTACACTTTATGCTCTTACTGGCCACAGTAAGGTTCCATTTTTCTTTGTCTGTCCCAGAATTTCTCACTTCGCCCCTTGCTCGGGAGAAAACTTCCAATGTTATGCTGACTCCAAAATGCTTTGCTGCAGCAGAAGTTCTCCAAAAGCACGTCCTTTGCGCTCAAGAGCAAAAGCCAGCCAGGGGGATCATTGCAGCTCATTGTAATCAAGAGTGGTTTCCTAGAATTTCCCAATTCTCCTAGGAATGCACAGATGCCACGATACTAAACACAACACAAATCTGCAATGAAGAGCGCTGGCACGGGTACAATTCTAAAGGCTGTATAATTGGGGATGAGGGAAATGAGAAGGCAATAATGGAATCCGTCAATAACAGAGCAACAAAAATGGGTGCGGTAGAGGGATTGTTATTGTTATTTAGATCTTACTGGGATTTGAGGATGGCTGCAATTGCATAAGAATTGTTGTCTCAGAAAACCAGATGCCTGTTAGATGCTTGTTGGTTACTGCTCAACTCCTATGATCACAGATCTGAAATGACTTGTGTTGATATTAATGGATATTCTACTGAAGAAAGCCATGTCAAGTATCCTGCTTATGAACTTTAATCAAGACCTTAAAAATGACTAAACTGGTAGGCTAGCCACTGACCCAGATGATGTAGAACATATAAATGTCTTTGTTGACAAATAAATTACATTGCTGAATATTGCAAATGACGTAAAAAATGTCCATCACTGCTTCTTCAGATGACCGTGGAATGGAAGGAGAGGTGTCCACAGTGATATGCTTGATGCAAGTAACTTAAGAGAATGACCACCTGTTAAACCACTTGCCTTATACAGCGGTTTTCGATTACATTTTCTGGCGTGACAAATCTTTATTTGCAAAACAATGGTGTACAGTTGAAAAATATTAGGGCGACAGAGGAACTTTAACTGTATGACGTATGTATGATATCAGTGCAGCGTCTTTATGCAAGCTGTCCTCTAGGAAGAGATACATCCAAGGAACAAGACAATCAGAAGCCAGAGGCACTAGGAAACACCCACAGAAAACAGATATTTCTCATTTATAGTTTCTGAATTTGCAGAGTGCAGATGTATGAAGTCATTGATGTTCCAGACGTACGTCCCATGGATAGAACATGTGGCTTTGCGGTCTGATGTGCAAGACACAAATGCCTTGGCCAGAGAAGAATAAGAAAAAAAAGTTCTGTTTTTGTGCATTGAGTCATAATAGGGAAACTCAGGAAAAGTCACATAAACAGGTGAACATGTGGGGTATTTTGTCTCCTGTCTGGGGTTCACTTTGCGCTCGTCTCCAAACAATACCAGAAACCTGTGTTGATAACGATGCTGTTATTGGAGATCATAAGAGAGGTGGTATCCTTCTGTCATCTTCATGACTCAGTGGTTTGGGTTTGACCTCTAGGGAGGGATGTGAGGCAGCTGGAATATCTATGTGCAGGGATAGGTCAGAGAGAGCTGGAATAAAGCTCTGGAAAAAGCCATGAAGCGCCGAGAAGGAGCCTGTGTCTAAACCCTCTTTTCTACTTTACATAACTGTGCTTTTATTGCCAACGGAAACCGGGTCATTTTCTAAATATTCAGAATTAGATTTTTTAAAGCATCTGCCTGTTCAAGCTTACAGGCAAGATCCAATTTTATAAAGTTTATAGAAATCAAGTTTATAACCATACTCCTACTACCCCTATTACTACTACAGTACTCCTACTACTCCTATTACTACAACAACTACTACTACTACTACACGATTACAACAGCAGCAACCCCCCATCTATTTTCCAGCCACTTATCCTGGTCATAGAGGACATCACTGGACATCATAAAGCTTAATTTGGTTGGGCATGTTGCTATTGTCAAAAGGACATAAAATGCTACTTTTTTCCTGACAGCACCACAAGCTACATATTAACAAAGCATGCCTGTGTATTATAAAGCACACACAGCTGATGGGGCATGTGTTGTCTGTTATAGAATTCTTAATGTCCATAATATTATGTAATAGAAATTAAATTCAATTCAATTTTACATACTAAGTGGTTCATGATACAGGGAACAACAGGAAGTGCCAGGAATGAAGCACAGCGCTGTGCTACCAAAATGCCTCAGCTGTCTTCCTGTGTTCCCACTGAAAATCCCTTCCACATGTCTGACCTAATGCCACACAGCTTGACACAGCGTAGATCATAATGAAATCTCAGTGCCTGCTACTCATTTAATTTCATTTACTTATTCATAAACCATTTTGTATCTCTCAACCAAAAGGCTCTATGCCTCTAAACCGCGACTGGAATTCTTTTTTTTTTCCTCCACAAATTTCTTCAACAAACAGACAAAAATAGAATAAATAAGCAAGCTAAGCAGGCAATTGCCCGAGGTAAGAACAGCCCCCCCCCCGGTTAACTGTGAAAACCACTTACTGTGTCAGATTTGAAATTCTTTTTTTAACAGCACACAAGCGTAATAGACATGAAATCTTGATATTTTATTCTTCTAGCATAGTAAAGAGATGTATATGCATGAAGGTTTTGGTGAAATGCTCAGTGTCAGGCTTTAAATGCTAATATTTATTGTTACTTTTCCTCAGGCTTTAAAATTTGGAGAATCATTATAAAAGCGTAAAAATAAAAAAAAAAAACAGCCTGTTTCTAGGTGCCTAGAAAAACAGCAAAAAACATATTTGAGACAATTGAGGTTTATAGCTATAAAATCTTCAAAAAATAATATTTTTCCTGTATTACATGATTTATTCTTCTATTTTATAGAATTCTAAAATCCTAAAATTGTTGATTATTTGGTAATTCTGTACAAAGCAACATTCTGAATCTCAGAATTTTTTACATATGTTCTGTTTGCACCGTGAATAAATATATGAGATTGTCTCGAAGATTTGTGATTAACATGTGGAATATTAGCATAGTTCTGGGAAGAATAATGGTCAAAGCCAGCCATCTTCTGGCACGCCCTAAATGACAGACACCTGCATCTGCTTACATCTGCTGGCAAAATATCATTCAAATCTGATAAATTTACAAATAGACATGCTGAAGATCACCATTAGTGCTAGCAGCAGTGTTTCAGAAAAATGTGAATGTGGTTACAGTGAGTGGGGGCGATTTTGACATGTGCGGCTATTTATAATGTTAAGTTGGGCAACGTGATGCAAATATTGATTTTAGCTGCAAAAAATTTCTAACGAGTCTCAGCTATAGCTAACTTAGAAAGGAGAGCTTTGTAAAAATATTGTGAATATCCCTTAAATCATGACTATATGAAAAGGGAGTACTTGTCTATATTTATAGGAAGTTCCACTTGTTTGTTTGTTACGGTAAAATATACACAAGCTTTACTGGTGTTTATTGCACCTGTTTTCTTGTAACAGAATTCTACTGTAACTACCATAACCTTTGAATGCATTGACACAAGTTTTACTATTTGGAAATGAATGGTATGAATGTGAGGCACGCCATTACTGATATAGTGAAATATTCTCAATGTGTCTCATTTATGAGGTACAGAACTGAATTCCTTCTCTCCTTAAGCACATTATTTTGTGAATTGTAAAAAGCTGGTGGATTCATCTCACATGCCTCACAGGACTCCTGCAGTTTGTCTTTCCAAGTACTAAGCAAACACCAAGGGTAAAAAAAAGGTTTACAAAAAAAATATCTGTGACCAAAAGGTTGTCTTTAAATACCGGAATTGAAAAATGCTTGCTGCAACTGGGCACAATAAGTGTATAAACTGCACAGCTTCCATAAATTCAAATGTATCATTAGCTAATGTAAAAAGACTGTTGTATGACAGCATCTTATCTTCTACCATTGACAGCATCTTCTTGGGAAGCATTGCCATCTTTCTGTTAAACCATAAAAAAAATGTCCCGTCATTCGTCCCATTAGGCTGCTGGATCAGTGACTCATGTTATTAACATTCCTGGAGGATGTGTACGTAGGCAGATCTGGTGGACCTCTCTGTGTTTATGGAATCGAGCGCAGCTCATGTCGTTTCTGAGCTTTGTAAAAGTTGAGTCTAATCTTTCTCAATGATTACTCCATATGTGGCTGCGAGACGCAGAATTCGTCTAGACTTCAGCGAATTTATTTTTTGTGTGTGATGAGGACTATTTCTTCCCTAAATTAACCTCTATTAATCCTCAAATACCTGTCAAACTAGTATCAATCTTTCATCGTTTTATTTCTAAATCTAGGAATCTACATGTTTCAAATGCCATTAGATTTCTTGGCTTTGCACGCTGAGGGGATCCTTATCCTGTTTTTGACTGCTGAGTGAGACTGACATAACAGGAAAACCAGACAAATCTCCAGGGGTTGCATGAACACATACTGTTTGAGTTTCAACCAAGCGAAACGGAGGGGTGGAATCCAGTGCAAATGCATCTTGACTTTTGGACATAGTCGTATACTGCTGCCCAGTTCATGACCTCCATTTGAAGAACATTTTGTGCTTATATAGTGGAATCACCATGTGCTCAACTGACCCAGCAACAAAGACTCGGAGTAACTGCAACGTTTAGATCCCACAGTGGAAACACTGACAAAAAATGTAAGTGAGGGAATTGTTATACATTGTTTGCTTTCATTGTCTGAGGAAGACATCTGCAGTCAATAATATTCTTTTGTATTAGAATATGGATTATTTTCTTCCCTAATGAATATTAACATTGGAATTTTTGATGGACCTTCTGAGTGTAAATACTGGAGAAGAGATGGGAAAATGACATTTATGATGATATGTATTTCTGTTGAATATGTTAAAATGGACACATGAATAAAAACATATACCTAAAAACAAAAATCTTGCTTGAAATTTAATAACATTAATTTAATAAGCATATTGGTCATTTTTGGCAGATTTATCAAAATTCCGCCTATATTTCTCAAGCTGAGGCTAACCGAGTACTTATAGCCAGCCTCCATAAACACTCATTCAGCACAGGGTCATAGGGGGCCTGGAGCCTGTCCCAGTAAACATGGAGCAGAAGGCAGGAGACACCCAGGACAGGATGCCAGTCCATCACAGGGCACACACTCTCACATAATCATAGACCATGAACAATTTAGTCACCAGTTCCACAAACTGCACAAACAAGATCATGCAAATTCCAGACAAAGGAGGTGGAAATGTACCCAGAGGAGATTTTGGGCCCTTTTTTGGGATTGCCTACCCGTTAGTCAGCGGCTTCTGAAATCGGGGGGGGGGGGCCGGGGGGGGGGGGGGGGGGGGGGCGGCCCGCCCGGGCGGGCCCCCCGCCGGGCGCCCGCGGGCCCCCCGCCC